>VXBA01001096.1:2123899-2574013 GCA_013399895.1 Serilophus lunatus | reverse complement strand
CACACACACACAAGGACTCACACACACACACACACACGGACTCACACACACACACACACACACAGACTCACACACAGACACACACATGGACTCACACACACACACACACGGACTCACACACACACACAGACCGTGCCCCGCTGCAGAGCCGTGGCCCAGCGCGCAGTGCCAGCCCCAGCTGGCTGGCACATCGCAGTTGGGGCCGCCCAGATCTGCCCGGCATATGCTTCCACGGCAGGGGGAGAGGCTGGCACACCCTGCCATGGCCGTGGGAGGTGCCGTGAGGGGCTGTGGGCCGTGAGGCGGGGGTCCCGGGCTGTGCAGCCCCGCACAGACGGGCTGCGAGACTCCGCAGGCTCCCTCCGCGCATCAGACGGACCGCGCTGCCAACGCGCTGCCACCCTCCTCCCGAGGGCACGGCATGCCAGCCTGGGCCCTGCGCTGTCAGGATGCTCATGGGAGAAGGGAGGGAGGTGCATGTGCCTCCTGTAAAAGCTGCTGGTGGATGTGTGCCGGGCCGAGCCCGGAGCGCTTGCCAAGAGCAGGGTGGAGGGAGCTGCTCTGGAAGAATTCTTGCTGAGGGGCTGAAGTGTGAGAGCCAATGCACTAATGCCTTGTAAATTGGTTCAGTGACTTTTACTCATTTATATCCACTCCCTTTATTATACCCCCAGACCCAGGCTGCCTGAGTCCTGGCTTTGCTGCCAAAAGCTGTGCAAATGCAGATGGTTTAAGTGTATCACTGACATCCCCCATGTATTGTTCCTGCGCTGCAGTCGGCATTGTGCCTCTTTTAGCCAGTGAGTGGATGTGTGAGAACTCCTAATGGCTTGGAAATCAGTCAGTGTAGATTTTTTTTCCCCAGCCTGTTGAAACTCAGCCATCTGTGTGGAAGCTACAGCAGCCAGCATTTGCCTTTATTTAAACACTGGAGGCCGTTCTCTGCTCTGATGTCTCCTCTGCAGTAAAGCTGCTCTGATTTGCATCAGTTCGAATTTAGACATCGCAGTGGAATGTGGAATATAAAGTTTCAGTCTCTCTCTAGAACTGATAAAATAGTATTTAATTCTAAATGGAAGAAATATGTTTCTAACTGCTAAATAACTTCCAAGTTTTCAAGCACAGGGACGGTGCAAATTGGATGGAAATCTGAAGATTTGGGTTTGGAAACACAATTCCTGTTTGGAATTTTGGCACGAAGACGTACCCTGCAGATAGTCAGGGAAACTAGTCACAGAGGCTGAAGGGCTTGGCCTATAAAATGCCAAATTTCAGTGACTGATCTTTGCAATGCATTGGAAAAATGCTTTTGAATCTTCTGGTTCCCTGTGCATTGCTCAGTTTGACAGTGTGGAGGTGTGGGGCTGGTCTGTCCAGCTACACACCAACACTTGTGAGCTCTGAGAATCTCAGTGCAGCTCTGCTAACTGGGGGGATAATACACGATGAAAAATGGGCAATGAATAATGAAAAAACTCAAGCTTTAGGAATTAATGATTCATGCTGAAATATATCTGCCCTGGACAGTTTTCTTTTGCAGATATTTCATCGTGAACGTACAAATGGTTATGCTGTGCCCATCCCTGTGCACTTCAACAGAGATTAAAAAGAATAAGAGCTGGTTCCTTACTTCCAAACAGAATCTCAAAGGAGAGAATATGTATATTTAAAAGCACAATGGAAAATTTAAGACAGTTAAATCCTTCCTGTGGCTTTTCAGGATTTACATTAATTTTGGAAATTCAGAGAAATAGAAAAATGATTGATTTTGCTAGTTTGCAAAGGCTATTCAGAGACATTTCTATTAGGATCTATCTTCCTGAGCACTCCTGAAAAAGTATACTGTAAAATTAACTTATTCTGTAAAGACATATTTACAATAAACAGGAGGAAAGATAAATGTTCATGAATTACTTCAAGTAGACTTGCAAGCCATTTTGATTTGTTACCAGTTTAATGCAGCAGAAAATGATGCTGATTTAACTTTAAAAATCTGTTTTGGAGAGAAAACACACTTCTAAAACACTCGATTTTCAAAAAAGCCTACCTTTTATGTATTATTTGCACACTGAGTGCAATATTTTTGAAAGGGCTTTGAGTACCCATGAAATAAAATGACTGGTAATTAATACTATTTGTGTTGCAGAATAACTCACAGCCTCCTCTGAAAGCTGCCTGAGGTTAAACCAAAGCAACAGAACCTGAATTCAAACTCACTTTTAGCAGATGGGGCACTTGAGCCAGAGCAGGTCTGACCCAGTCCTTGACCCAGCCTTCCCCTCAAACACACTGTGGCTGTTCCTGTGCTCTGAAGCACAGAAATCTCTGGGATGTGAAGACATAGCCTGTCTGGATATTGGTCTGAAATAGCCAGATACTAGTATGTTTATTCCTCAAGGCTGTGTAGGGTAAAATAGACTATTTCAGTTGAAGAGACCTGCAATGATCATCTGTATTTGGCTTCTGCAAGGCTGGGCTAAGATCTCATTAGAGAAACTTTATTAAGACACTTCCAGTGTTTCCTGTTGCATTCAAATGACAAAGGAACTGACTTTCTTGAAGAATTTTGTTGTTTCCTCTCCTGACCTTGGCCAGCAGCTGCAGGTGTGTGGCAGCACAATGGGAAATGCCTTCTACGTGCTTCCCTTACATCTTCAGAAAGGTTGGGGTAGGGGAGGCTTGGGTGAAACACGAGCCATCTCTAATCATATACTTCCTTGGCAGGGGCAGAGGGGCAGAGCCTGAGCTCTGCTCTGTGGGGCCCAGGGCCAGGAGCCCAGGGAATGGGCTGGAGCTGTGTCAGGGCAGGGGCAGGGGGGATCTCAGGCCAAGGCTCTCCTTTGCCCAGAGGGGGGTTGGGCACTGCCCAGGCTCCCCAGGGCAGTGGGCACAGCCCCAAGGCTGCCAGAGCTGCAGGAGGGGTGGGATGATCCTCTGGGGACAGGGGGGACTCTTGGGGATGGGCCTGTGCAGGGCCAGGGGTTGGATGGATGGTCCTTGGGGGTCCCTTCCAGCTCAGCATATCCTGGGATATGCTGCAATCCCTATGGAGTGTTATCAGAGCTGGGGCTGCATGTAGCAGACAAAGTGTTCTGAAATATAAGCAGTAATTACGAGCACATTGTAAAAATGTGGTTTGTTGGAAATTAAAAGGCACCTACCCAATGGCAGTGAATGCAGCGAGTCAAGAGGCTGGAATGTGCTCTTGGCTGGGGCTGATGCTCTTTTGTGGTTTCATACTGGACTGGGGGAGAAAATGCATGTGGTTGTGGCTCTAGAGAGAGTGTTTCAGTTAAGTGGCAGTGAATCCTGACTGTGTGGGATGTCACTGTGCTGGAAGCTGTCTTCCCCAGCCTGACAAGGGGCAGCTTGTCTCGTGCTAAAATAGAGGAGCACACTGTGTGTATTTGTTTCACACAAACACTATCTGACTGTCATGACAAAGATTTTCTGTCCTGTCTTACCTGGAGGGAAAAAAAAGATAAAATATTGCTATCATTACAAAAAAGAGATTTATTTTCACAGTCACATTGAGACTAAAATGCTGGATACCCCAGTGTCTGCATCTATGGGTGGGTTGAGATATTTAATATGAGTGCTTGTAACAAAGTGAGGTTTTTTTATGATAGATCACTTTACACTATTGAAGCAGACTTGATCTTTGACAATTACCCAAATGTAATTATAGAGACCTTCTACCAAGGCTGTAAGCAACAGTTGTTCAAAAACTTACATTTTGCAATAACTTATTACAGTAATTATAATATTTGGAATCATGAATTTACTTCTTTAGTGGTGATTCACCAGTTCAGGTGTCTTGGGTTATATGTGAAAAAATGCTCTGCTTTACTTTAATTTGACAGCCTGGAAGTAGAGAGGAGAATAAAGAAGGACTGTAGGCATGGAGTTGGGCTATTCAGTAAAGACTTCATTCCTCACAAAACAGGAAAAATAGGAAATTCCAGGATTTGTTTTGGTTTTCCAGAGCAAGAGACCGACAAGCATATGAGAAAATGAGACTGCTGTGTCGCCTTTGTTAACAAAGATGCACAAACAGAGTTTGCAGCACAACTCGATGGTCTCTGTAACCAAAGGAATTGAGTGGCAGAACAATTTTTGCTTCGTTCTACTTATTGTTGGAGGGTCAGGGAGTGTTTTTCCTCTGTAGGAGAAGTTGTGCCTGTTGGAAAGGTGCAGCACAGTTGCACTGAAAAGGTGTAGCCAAGAGCCTGGGGTGCTGGAGAGATTCTTTGGCTTTCAGTGGAGTGACGTGCTGGTTTGAAGGGAATTGCTGGGACTAAACAGGTGGTGATGATTGGATAATTGCAGATATTCCTGTCACAATGTCGAGAATTTGGTTTTTTCTGTTGCACTTTAGGGGTTCCCCTCTCATCCCCTCCTTTTTCAGCCAGCACACTGAATTCCCTCCTGTTTCCCTGCCAGTCCACATGCACTCAACATCCTTCTCCTGCTCCCTCCTGCAGCCCCTCTGTTTTTTCTCTCACTCTCTGTAGCACCTCCAGGTTGTTCTGTACTCCAGAACTGTGCCCTCAACCCTCTGCAGAGCAGAAGGATGCAGTCCCCCCGTGGGACCAGGGAATCTGGAATGATTGTATCCAGCTTTCCTGTTTTTCTGATTTTCCCCAGCAACAATAGATATGGCCTACCCAGTGCCAAAACTGTTTTCTGAGGGGATGGCATATGCATGCCATGAGCACTCTACTGCAGTGTGATGTAAGAACTTGTCCTGGTGTTACATGTTTCAGGGCTAAACCACCCTAATTCCAGCTTCATTGGTACTTCAGCTACAAAAGCATGTGCAGGGCCGCAAAAAAAGATGAGACTTGCTGAGACCACTGCTGATGAAGGTTATTATGATGTCCAGGATAAAAAGGGCTTTGTTGTGCTGAGCATTGTGCAAACAACTTATTGGTTTGAAATCCTCAGTTCCTGGCCTACAGGAGTGCTCTTCTCTCCCCTCCTTTGAGGGATTGAAGGCACAAGGCATCGCTTAAAGGTTTGTCAAGCATTGCAAATGAAGAACTGGAATTTTAGCCTGGAGAAAAGGAGGCTCAAGGGTGACCTTATAACTCTCTACAATTACCTGAAAGGTGATGGTAGTCAGACAGGGTTCAGACTCTGCTCCCAAGGGACAAGGGACAGGAAAAGAGGCAATGGCCTCCAGGGGAGGGTCAGGTTGGACACCAGGAGGAATTTCTTCCTGGAAAGGGTGGTCAGGCCTTGGGAGGGGCTGCCCAGGGAGGTTTGGAGTCCCCATCCCTGGAGGTGTCCAGGGAAGGACTGGACATGTCCCCCAGTGCTCTGGGCTGAGGACAAAGTGGAGTTCGGGCACAGCTTGGACTGGATGATCTTGGAGGACTTTCCCAACCTCAATTCTGTGATTCTGTGAATCTGAACAGGCTGCTCTGGGCAGTGGTGGAATCCTCAACTCTGGAGGGATTTAAAAGCTGTGGATGTGGCACTTGAGGACATGTTCTAGTGGTGGATTTGGCAATGANGGAAGGACTGGACATGTCCCCCAGTGCTCTGGGCTGAGGACAAAGTGGAGTTCGGGCACAGCTTGGACTGGATGATCTTGGAGGACTTTCCCAACCTCAATTCTGTGATTCTGTGAATCTGAACAGGCTGCTCTGGGCAGTGGTGGAATCCTCAACTCTGGAGGGATTTAAAAGCTGTGGATGTGGCACTTGAGGACATGTTCTAGTGGTGGATTTGGCAATGATGGTGGAATGGTTGGACTTGATGAGTTTAGAGGGCTTTGCCAACCTAAACAATTCTGTGAGTCTGTGAAACAAATCTGTGAATAGCACAAAGATTATTTCCTATTGATTTTCTTATTGATTTTCTTATTGATTTCCTACTTTTTGTGGGTCATATCTCTTTAAGGATGGCTTAGATTTTTTCATTCTGGACCCTGATTTATGACCCACAATTTTATGATAATACAACTAACTGCGTACCCCATGGTGGGAAGAATTCCCATTTCCTTTAATAGCACTGCTGGAATGAGTAAGGTAATCTAAATTTTTGCTTTACTACTCTACTGGAGGTTGATGTGACTTGGAAATGTATCTTTTGAAAGTAGTAAGAACTACAATGGTGATTTTAAAGGCTTTTATTAACATTTGAAATCAAATGCTGCCTTCATTTTCTGGAAAGCTGGAGCTGACTTCTGGTTTTAATTGGATTGGTAACATTTTGTTGTGTGCATTATATACTATTAGACACTTTCATTTATATAAATGATGCAAACACTCACAAGGCACTTCATCAGCAGTAAAAGCCTAAGCTGAGGATGCTGCTGAGGTGTGTTCAGTGCCTGTGCTGCACTCACCAACCCCTCAAGGAAGGCTGTTTGGTGTCATGTGCTGCCTTTTTGTTCTCTGATTTAGTAACTGCTGTAGGGCTGTGTAGGATCTCTGAAGCTCAGGAAAGCAGAAGAAGGCCCACCCCAGGTGCAGTTGGGTGTGAGGTGCTCTGCTCCCTCGTGGCCTCTCTGTCTCTGTCCATCTCTCTTACTGGGTTGGCATTGCAGGAGGTGCTGTGGAAATCAAGTACCCCAGGCTTGGATTTCCCACGACATTTGTTGCATAGTCTTACCCACTGGATGACTCATGTCGTGTCCTCTCTCCTTGGCCCCGAGCAGAGACTTTTACTGAAAACAGCCAACAAATGTCTCAGCTCTTCGGTGACAGTTGAATCCCCTTATTTTGGTGAAGGGGAAGATGCACCCTGGGTGCCAGTAAAAGGTCTCAAATACACTTTGAATAGAATAATAGGTGGGAATGGGAACTTTTTTCTTTCTGAATGCAGTAGTTCTGGCTTGTTTTGACCTATCTGTGCTTCAGTCAAAAGGATTTCCATTGTATAACAGCGCTTGGGACAGGAAGCACATTGTGTTTGGACTTTTGCTGAAATAAGGTATAGACTGTTGTAAAATGGATGCTTGTACCTTTAAAGCAGGCTTTTCTCCATTGGGATTGGTGTTTTTTTCACACTTCAGATCCTGGCTGTTGAGGAAACAAAACAAAATGTAAGGAAAAGGAGAAAATTGTTTTTATCTGTTAGGGTAGTGTTTTAATACTAATACATTTTAGAAATAGGAGATCTTAGAGGGGATCCAAGATACCCTTTGCTGTGTGTATCAGCTTCCTCCAACAGGTAAGAGTTATGTCTCACCTTGCCTACATCTGGAACCCCGTCCTGAAGGGCTGTTGTCTCCCAAAATATGGTATCACTTTGTGTGCTGATATGACTTCAGCCTTCCAACACCTTCTGCTCAGTTTGTGTCTCTTCTGTGGCTGTGACATCTGCCTTTTTTTCTGTATTTAATGACAACTTAAAAAAGTCATTAGCACAGGACCATTAAAATTAGTGATAGCACTGGTAGATTAAATAACAGACCATGTAGATTAGTGATACATAAAAATCAACTGCAGCTGAAAGATTTAAGTTCTAGAGTTTATTTTTTTTTTATGCCAATAGAGCAGTGATGCTTTTAGGTCTGAATCCAAAATGGTCTGGAATTTTGTTGAGTGTAAGCATCCTGAGTTCTGAGCAGTCATTTTTAACTAACCCTAGAGATGACACCTACCCTGGGTTGGTGCCTGCCCTGGGTTTTGTGACCAGTCCCAAAATCACAGCTGGACTTAGAATAGTCTAATGTTCCATGCCTGAGGACTTCCTAGTAAGAATGTATATCTCTGCTGTGCAAAGGCAAACCCTGTTACTAATTCCCTCTGATTTTAAAAGGACATTTTCTCAGTAGTTTAATGAGTAGTTTTGTTACTTGATGTGTGTTAATTTCACTCCAAATCCTTTTGGTTGTAATGTGAAAAGTAAGTGGTGAGATGTCCTATAATGACATGTACAACTTCAATTGTAGAGAAAGCTGGTCTGTGTTTTCTAAAAGACCTTCTTTGGCAGTTCTATGGGAGAGTTAAGAGGATGAAGCAGAGGATATATATGGAGAAAAGTGAGTGTCTATTAAAAATTATATAAAAAGTACTTGTAATAATTTCTGTCTGTGGCATTGGGTTCATTATGTAGACAATGCTAATCCAGGCTGACCATGGAGCAGTTTTCTTTTTGAGTGCCTTTCCCCCAACAGACTCCAAAGATGAGAGAATTTTTTTTTTGAGGTTATATTCCAGATTAATATTAACAAACTGTAATGCAGCATAATAACTGGAATGTCGGTTGAGTTTTTGAGAGGGAGATGCAGGGAGCTGCTTGATACAAGATCTGGCTAGGAGAGGTTTTTGTGCACTTCTTTAGGCTCTTCCTCTGTACTACCCCAGCTCTGTTTTCACCACGGTTTTCTCTTCCTTGCATGCTGTTTTGTGCTGACCAGTTCTCATTCCAGTGCTTAAAAAATGTACCCCACCTAGTGTGATGAATGAATTGGCTTTAAAAGACAAGAGGAAGAACACATTGAATCCATCACCAGGCAGAATCTCCTGGGAAGCAGGAGTTCAAGAAGGATGCAAGAATGTGACCTGAAAGCCAAAGTAATCTTGAACACACTTTTTTAACCTTGAGAGGATAACATTTAAGGTGACTTGGTGGATGGTTGTCTGTGGCCAGAGGCTATGGAATTTCTGAGCAGTGACCATGAAAGCTGTTAATGGGGGAGGTGGGTATTAAGGTCAGAAACAAGAGCTTCAGCTTCTGTCGAGAAAGGTTTTCACAGAGGACACCAACACACAGACTA
The DNA here is from genome assembly GCA_013399895.1 of Serilophus lunatus. NCBI lineage: Eukaryota > Metazoa > Chordata > Aves > Passeriformes > Eurylaimidae > Serilophus > Serilophus lunatus. Next base: position 2,565,279 of record VXBA01001096.1, on the reverse strand, counting down.
AAGCAGCTATTTGTAAACCAACATGTTTTCATGGATAATCTTTAGAGGCTTCCTAACCTGAATGATCCAATATCCTGGATGTTTGTAATGGACCTGGAGCTTTTAAATTGGTCTTGCGTGTGGCTGGAGAACAATGTTCAGTGCCCCAGGAAAAAGGAGTTGCAAGAACATGGGCCATGTAATGTCTGCTAAACCTGGGCTGGTGGCCTTTTCAGAATCAAGGGACAACAGGACATGGTGGAACTCAGGCTGTTGCCTTTCCATGAAAAGATGGCTGTTTGGGCAATTGTAGCTCTCCTTCGTGAGCAAAGAGAGCTTGGGGCTGACTCTGCTGAAATATTCAGCTTGGTTGCAGTTCAAGCATTAGACTGTGGGAAATAAATTTGCACCTTTGCCTGACTTTCAGCTTGCTTAACATGAAAAGAAGAAAGCACTGTTTCAGTAAGTTTAGTCAGAATGACATTTAAAAGAGTCTCCAGACAGATGAGGAAGGCCTGAAATGCACCACTGAGGATCCAACAAAAACAACATTCTCTCCCCTTCTACAGAGATGTCCTAGAGCTGCTGAGGGTTGTGTGGCAATTGAAATCAGTCCTCAGGCATTTCCACTCAGGCAGCTTAACCTAAGTCTGGACTACTCTGCCTCTCTGATCTCTGACACCTCCACAGTTCTGGCTGAGCTGGTTCTGACTGAGGACAGTTAACCTCTGCTAGTGCAGGTGATTCTGAGAAGGAATTCCTGTCTGATGCTGAGTGACTTGTCTGTCTTTAGGCCCTACTGGAGCAACACAGGCAGCAGATCTTTCAGCTGGGGCACAGAAGTCACATCAGGAGCTATCCCACTAAAACCTGGAAAGTGATATCTTGTTTGACACTTGTTGCATCCACGTTCTGATACCTCCACTGACTCTGGGTAACTTCATAACTGGTTCCATTTACTTGAGACTGTTCAGAAATTTCAAGAAAGTAATTTTCCATATGAGAAATTATATGAATTGGTCCTACTATGCTGTTTGCTGGTGTTACTCATAAAGATCTAATGGTCTGGATTGGTCACTGTTAAATCACTGTAGCTCTGTCATCTTTACTTTTAGATTTACTATTAATGTGACAGTTAAGTGACACATTAAATATTATAGCCATTATTTCATCTTCTTTTAAAATATAATCTGGCTTATTAAGTGTCATTTTACTTCAGCTAGACTTGTGTAACATATTATGCCAATATAAATGGCTCTGCTGTAGGTGAAACAGAACTCTGAGTGGGGTCAGGATGTATAAAGTTTAGCTGGCTGCCAATTTTTATGTATCTGTTCTGAAGTACCTACATCCCCAGAAAGGCAGCCCTTCCACAGAGAACAGAATTTACAGTTTTTAGAAAACTGCAACCAGAACATGGCAATGCTATCCCTAATACTGGAAACTTGAGAATCTGAAAATGAAAATGCGGTGAGTTTGCAAAGGTATGAACAAAATTATATTGCTGTTGAGAAACAAAGGGAATGTCATAGAACACTTATCCTTAGAAATAATAGCAAAGCCAACAATAATAACAGTGATAAAGATCTCACATTCAGGAGTGGCAGCTTTGTTGTTATCATAAATGTTATTTCGTTTCTGAGTAGGAATAAGTACAACTCTATCCTATCAAAAAGTGTGTGTCAGGTGTGACAACTATCTGACATTAATTCTTGGCCTCTTCTAGTGATGTCATCACAGTAACTCTTAAAAGGATGTAAGGGCACCAGGAGTTTATGCCTCACTACACAATTAGGAGGCAAATAAATAGTAGGAGCCTTGAGATTTCCATCAGTATTGATCACAAAATGGCTTGGGAATGACCAGACTGCAAGATTAGAGAATGGGCTCTTTTAAGGCTTCTGAAATAGTCTGAATTTGTGTGTTTGGTTGTGATTAAGAAAATCAAATAAAACCCTACCTCTGTCCTAAAAGGAAAATTAAATTAAATGACCCTAGAAAAGGATTATTTTGACAAATACATTTTTCTAAAATGAATTCTATAACAACAATTTAAAAAGCTGTAGTTGCTTATTTCCCTAAGAAACCAAGTATACATTTTATGCAAGGGCTCTTTGCTTGAATCAGTTATTCCATTTTGAGGTCAGGCTGCTTTTACATTATCATCACCTCTAAAATATGATATCCAGACAGTCATAAATTGCCTCTTGTAACCTGGGAAATAAAAATGTAATGGATTCCCATTGGATTATAAACGGCTGTGCTAGGAAGACCTTCATAATTTTGTGGCTTTACCACATATGAATTATAGGCATGATCTCTCACCAGCAGGATGCATATAAATATCTATAATCATTGTGCATTCATTTATGTACTCTCCATTATGCTTGTAATGTGTCCAAGGATAAAAATTATGGCCTAGAGCTGACAGCAGAGTTCAGCAGCAAAATATTTCTGACATTTTTGCAACAGTGATTTGTGCTGGAAGGAGTAGCCTTTCAATAGGATTTTTCCACCCTGTTTGGAGAGTTACTCTGACTTGAGAGGGACTGTGGGCATGGGTAGAGGCTCCTCACAGGTAGAAATGTAGGTGTGAAGATTAATGAGCAGGCAGCAGTCATTGATTTCCTGGCCCCACCACCGCCAGCGGTTTGAGGATGTTTAAAGAATGCTGTGAAAACTCCCTCACTTTGGCTTTTCTATTCAGGGTCATCCCTTTTAACCGAACAAGTGGTTATTGTTCAGCTTGAAAAGCGAGAAATTGCCAAAATGAAAATTTCAACCAAGTTGGACTGCCCTTGCTAGGCTGGTTTGCAGTTCCTCTCAGTCAGCACCGAGCAGGTGTTTGGGGTTCACTCTGTCCCTGTGGGCAGCTTGAGGCTGCTGAAGCATTTCAGTGAAGCTGGGACAAAATTTGTGGTGTTTATAAGTTTGCCACTGTCACCTGGTGTAATTCAAACAGGACAGTGTCCCTGTAGCTGTCAGCCTAACAAAGACCACTAAAACCTTATGAAGCTGGAGCTTTTCTACCTAATAATTTTTGACACATCCTATTGCTTCTCTTATGATCTAATTTAGGGAAAACATGCTTGCCACTTGTGTGCTTCCTGCATGTCCTATGACCTCTGTGACTTCTGCCATGTATGTTGCAACTGCTGATTCAAATAAAGGATCCTTCTCTTTCCTCCCCCCTCTTTTGTGCTTGTCTCACTATTATCAGCTCGGTATATTTTGGATGGTTTACCTCAAGACAACACTGGACTAGTGATATTAAAACAAATTTCTTAAAAGTGCCCTATCTAACAAAAATATCACCTCCCCAAAGGGAAGCAGAAAATGTTCTTCCATCCAGGCCAGTGGTGCTGGGATTGTCTGGGGTCTTCTTCATTTTAGTTACAGAGCCAGGTTCCCCCATGCTGGCATAGGAGTTCTGACAGTTCTTTCTGCCCCAAATGAATGAAACTTTTTTCTGTGAGCTGGCAAAAGGTGTTTCTGTGTCCAAAACCACAGGAACATGTAATTTTCAGCTTATTTCTGCTTTTGTTTAATGGACTTCCTTTAGTTTTGTGATGACCTCAGTATCTTTTGTACCACTGAGAGATCTGGTTAAATGACAGTGCAGATTATATTGTATTTCCAGTCCATTAATTGTTTGTTCTAATATGAAAATCTTGAATTAATCTAGTTAGAAGTACATGAAAATTTTCCTATTAGGCCTACAAGAGCCATGGAACAAAATGGTGTTTTGTGGACACCGCTGGTTTGGAAACTGAAAATACTTGGGACTCTCTCAAATGGAAGCTGCTGTTTTGTTCCAAGTTCTCTGTCCAGTCTTCACTGGCTTAGGATTTATTATAATGCAGTTACCTGTGGAGTTATTTAAAAGCATTTTCTGGTGCAAATCTCCTCAAAAGGATTCTGCAAGTGTTACACTTAATTATTTCAAAGAATGAAAATGACCTTTAATATGTTCTCCTGCATTAACCTTCTCCCCTGTAGTAAATAAGATAGTGCAAAGTAGAATTTTCATGGACTAGACTTTGCATTAAGCAAAGAGATAAATGAATATTTCTACAAGTTATGCTGTATAAATCTATTACATCAAGTTGGTGCTTTAGTAATCTGGATAATGTTTTTTCCTTACTTTTGTGCATGTTCCTGGCAATTGTTTGGATCATATAAGCTTTATGTCCTCCTCAGCTAAAATGGGCAATCATTTACTTCTCCTACTTACAGTAAAAATTGTTTTCAGGATTAGATGAGACGGATAAAATACAACGATTTTGTTGTTACTCTGATTTTTTTTAAGAAATATTTTACTGTTAGTTTCAGTCTTAGAGAAAATATGGGATTTTACATAAGGGATAAGTAAAATCTTGGTTTTAGAGAAAGACATATAAAAGAGTTTTTAAACATTTCTCTGAAACCAACTCCATCCCAAAGCTTCTCCACTTGAATCTTCAGCTATTACAAGTTCTGCTGTTTCCACAGACTGACATTTCTCTGCTACACTGCAGCACGTGCAGAGAGGCTCAGGTTTTTGCTCCTGTGTGATGGAGAGTATGTGCTCCTGGGGTGTGAGCCTGGAGGCCAAACCTTGGGGGCTGTAGAGCAGTGGGGTTCCCTGAAGTGACACATTTAAGCATAAACCACAACTCATTTAGCAATTTTAATTCATGTCACTGCTGAGACATCCTTAAAAAATAACAAAATGCTTTAATGGTTTATCTTTCTTCACTGCAGTATAAGAAAGACATTGAGCCATTGGAGAGTGTCCAAAGGAGGGAATGGGGATGGGGAAGGGCCTGGAGGGGAAGGGTGTGAGGAGCAGCTGAGGGCACTGGGTGTGTTCAGGGGGAGAAGAGGAGACTGAGGGGAGAGCTCCTGGCAGGGACAACTTGCTGGGCAGGGGCAGAGGAGGGGCAGGGCCTGAGCTCTGCTCTGTGGGGCCCAGGGCCAGGAGCCCAGGGAATGGGCTGGAGCTGTGTCAGGGCAGGGGCAGGGGGGATCTCAGGCCAAGGCTCTCCTTTGCCCAGAGGGGGGTTGGGCACTGCCCAGGCTCCCCAGGGCAGTGGGCACAGCCCCAAGGCTGCCAGAGCTGCAGGAGGGGTGGGATGATCCTCTGGGGACAGGGGGGACTCTTGGGGACTCTGGCAGTCCCTTCCAACTCAGCATATTCTGGTATTTTTTTAACTTGATTGGTTGTTGTTTCAGTTGCACCTAAGTCCAGAAGACAGCTTTGGAAAGCTGTCCTCTGCCCCTGGGGATTTGCAGGCACTAAGGATGCAGTGCACAGTCAGGCTGTTCTCCCTCTGAGTGCCAGCAGGATGCTTTGTCTGTTCCCTCACACTGCCCAATTCCCTGGAACTGCACTGCTGATGGTGAGCTATAGTGCAAGGATTAAGCAATTGAAGGTGCAGTTTTCAGCACAAAAGTGAGAAGCTGTGGATAAACTGTCTGGAAATATGGCCATTAGTAACTCACTCAGTTAATAAACTACAGATCTGCAGTCATTCAGCCATCTGCCTGAGGACAAGGTCCTCCCCAAAGCATAGGATATAAAGCTCTCAAAATCTGCATCATTAAGGATAGTGCAGTGTTTGTGGAGCCATTCCATCTCATACCCAATGCCTTCCTAAATAAGACCAGTTAACTCTCTGGCTCATATATTGAGAAATCACTCTGTGGTGGTCAAACTGAGCCAAACCTCCTGTTTCTGGTACTGGGCAGAGCCATTTTCCCACACAGGCCACTGGGTGTGTCCCAGCTGCTCATGGTCTAAAATATTGTCTCAAAGATGAGGAACTGTTCTCTCCAGAAGTTTTGGTGAGATGTTAAAGTAGGTTGAGGTAGGCAGAACTTGGAGCCCTAGTTCCCTCTCTTAGGGATCACTTCAGTCACTTTCTCAGCCTGGGAAAACACTGGTAGCCCTTAAGAAGGGTCAATTAAACTGTAATGAGTGTGTGTAATGAGTGTGTATATGAATTTTGTATGAATGCAGTTTATAGTATTTTAAATCATGAATTTAAATGCATGCAAATCCATCTAATGCATTCAATTGATGGTTTTTGGATTCTGGATTTCAGAAATAACTGTGTCATGGAAATGAAATGGTCTTCAGAGATAGTTTTTCTCTACTGTAGCTAGGAATGAAATGAACGATGAGCTATAACTAAAGAATTTTTTTTAACCATCACTCTTATTAGCTACAACAAAGCCCAAACCCAACAAAATAAAATACCCTAAAAGTAAGCTAAACATCCATATAAATAACTACTTCCTGAAACCTCTACTAAATGTCATTAAGTTAAAAGTTGAGAAATAAAGCTGTGAATGCAGTAAACTTAATTGCACCATTAGGTAGCTTTTGCTGATTTAAATGCTGAGAATTTGCTGTCTACCTTGCATTTTTGGGTTGAAAGATTCACTTCCTTTTCTCTCCAATTTTCTAGAAAGTTCACAATTTCTATTCCTCACTTTAAAACTTTGCTACTTCTTTTTTCATGTCTCCACCCTAAATAAGACATAGCTTTCAGCTGATAAGAGGGAAAATAAGAGAGAAAATTAGACATAATTTTTTATAGGAAATTGGTCTTATGCTCATTAAGTCTAGAGGATTTTTTTGGACAAATTGCCTGCCAGAATTTTGTAGCCAGCTGCTAAAAGGGTCTGAAAGTGAAGATAATTTTTCCATGTGAATGATCAGATTTTGAATTTGAACGACTATTTCAGCAGCTTTCGAAGTAGCCCTGCAGTGTCACGGGTTGCATGTATTGCCAATTAGTTGTCAGAAAGTGAGCAAAAATGCTGTTCTTGCTGGACATGGGGTGTGGAGGCCTGTTGTAGTTTAGTAGTTTGTATTTTATTTATTAAATGATCTAATCTAGTTTAAATGAGTTTAGTCTCTTGAGTTTGTCTTGATCTCTTTAAGCACTCCAAGAATGTCAGGATGATCTGCCTGCAGGTAAAATATCTGGAGTTTGTCCACTTTCCCCACTACAAAGAATATCTTCAGGTTGTCCTGCCCAATAATCTTGAACTGTTCAGTGTGACACCACTTGGTTTCTCTTTAGGACCTCATGTTCTTTCTTCTGCAGGCAGAATTGAAAACACCTGACCCCAAACATTCTCTGTGTGCTTCTTAAAAATGTCACAACTTTATTTTGAAAGAAGAAATCGTGGACAATTTTCCTTGAATTTGCCTCAGGGCTTTTTCCAACTAGAAAAGTGGGATGGAGTAAGGCCTTAATCTGTGTGGCAAATCAAAAGTAGTTTGTAGCCAGAAGTTGAGTAAGGGGAAGAAATCCCATCTGTCAGTAGCTTAGAATAATGGAGCCTCTAAAAATCGTGAGAGGAGAATGAGAGGGAGGAATGGCCTTGTTTTCCTAAGTTACTCACTGGGAAAGACTTAGGCTGTGATGGATGAGATGCCTTAGGAACACCAAGAGTATCAGTCAGCTGGCATTTGGTTACTGCTGTGAGCAGTGGCTTAGACAGCTCAGGACAACACCCCAGGGAGGCTGACACTTGGTAGAAGCTTTCTTCTGCATAATTCAACCATGGCCTTGGTGCTTTCATTTTGGAACCTTGAAAATACACACTTTGTGCTTCACCCAGTCAATGCTCATGTTAGTATAAATGGCATAAGACAGCAGGAGGGGAAAAAGGGACCAGACATATGGCAATCCTTGGAAAAATGAAAACCTAAGCTGCCCTCTTAGTTTCATTTAGCAGAGAATTCCTTAAAGAACAGTCCAAAATGTGCAGAAAGAAGAAAATTAACAGCCTAGACCTGATATGCTCATCTGCAGAGGGAATTTAATTACACTTTTGTTTTGCTTATGTAATTTCCTTTTTCCTTCCCTCCTGTCAGACTCTGTTCTCATCAAGGGATATCTGACAAGGAAAAGATATGAATAGGATACAGCTGAAAGCTTTTGGGCTCTTGAGATTTGGGTAGGGAACGCAGAGTCTGATCCAAAGCCTCCTCATCCCATTGTTTCTGGATTTCTCTCCATATTTTGGAGAGGAGAGAGGGAAGATTGTCAGGAGGGTGCCTCTAGGGCACAGAACCAGGACAGGGGCAGCTGAGTGGGCCTGACTGGGTCCCATGCTTCCCTGTATGCCCCAAGAGGGGCATACAAGAGGCTTGTGGAGAAAGTGGCCATAGCTCATGGGAATAGAGATGTTCATTTGGGCTCAAAGTACTGAGACCTGAGGAAAAAGAGACCACCAAAAGTTACCTTGATCTTGGATTGAAGTGTTACCAGAAGGTTGCTCAGGCTAAACTGACTGCATCATTTGATAACTGTTTTAATTATCTTTCTCATTGTGCTTATACATTTTTCGTCTATTTCTAAAATAATGAAAATATCTCTGTGCCCACAATGTGATGGCAGGGAGAGGATGTGCTCTTTGGACATACATTCTGCTGCTCACATGCCCAAATCTTTGCTTTTCCTTCCCTTTCAAACAAGTCCTCTCTCTGGGTGGCTGTATCCAAGACTGTACCTTTGCTCCTCACTTACCTAAAGCCAAAGTACTACTCAGGTATTTCTGATTTTCCTGTTGCATTTGCTCATCTGCAAAGCCTGAGGCACATTCTTCAACTCAGATCACTAATAGTCTTCACTCCTCACATCCTCCACGCTATTTTCCTGGCTCTTCACCCAATCTATCTTTATTTTACTGTCTTTCTGGCTTTCCATTGACACTGCTCTTTGTCAAGTGAATGCTTATTCCTCCAGTATATTGCTTGCTACCAATTAATATTGTGTGTTTATTTTCGTACTGCTTGTAGCCCAAACCTCTTGTTTGGCATCTCATTCCTTTTCGTGTTTTCCTTTTTTTTCCCCTAGCCAGTCCCAGTTCTTTATCTATCCTGCTGTCTCTAATTATCTGGCACTTTTCTTCTCCAATATTAACCTGTTACCCTTCATGCTCCCTGGAACTAGCTAGAGTAGGCAGGCAAAAGGAGTAGGAAAAAGATTTTCCTTGAAATTTCTTTGCTGTACCAAGAAAACTGCGCAAGCAAATTTCTCTAAGGAAATACACTCAATGGGCATGAACTTTACTTATGAAGTCATCCCAAAATCAGTCCTGAAGGTGAAAACTGCTCATATTTTGTCTTCTTGCTGCAGAGCATGGGGAAACTCCTGATCTAAAAGTACCAAAATGTTGAAAAATTTGTAGTTAATCTGAGGAAAATAGGCTTCAGGGATCTGCCCAGAAATGGGTGAAGTGCTGTGGTTGAAATGTTCACACAAAATGTCTCCCTTTGAAATGCCCAAACTGGTTAAGGTTTGACAGAGTTTCCACCTGCAGCTGCTGCTCTGCAGTTCCAAGTGTCAGGCAGCCCCGTTCGAGCCCCTGTGGGCTGTGACTGAAGGATTTCCACAGGGTTATGGTTTGTATGTGCTCCCATCCCTCTGCAGTTTAGCAGAGCTGCTTTGCTCTGTTCATCATTCAGGTCTGCCAGCCAGAGATGTTTTTGTATACCATCCAGGCGCTGTTGTTCTTCTGCAGGTATTTAAATTCTGCAGCCCCAGGAACCACAAAGGAAATCTGTTGATATATTTGTTAATTGTGGGTACATAATGGTATCTTTTGGAGAACAGCACCTGGCCAGGCTCGAATGTGCTGCCAGTTGGCACTATGGGGATACCTTAAAGTCAAGACAAAAGCTGTCTGTAATGCTGCTGTATCACACCATGCTCGCTGTGCAGGGTACAGAAGGACAATATCCAGCAGGAAGAGGCTCTCTGCAGCATCTGAAGGGCAAACAAAGGGGAAGGAGCCTTGATTGGTGAGCCTTGATTGCATTACACAGGGATCAAAGGAGATAAAACACAGTCTATTGCACTGTTTGTAAAATAAAGATTCCAATTACAGAAGGTGGTGCTGCATCTGTGCCTCTCTGACAGCTGTGAGGAGAATGAAAACAGCAGCTCTCGTTGCATTAAGTTATTAATAATTAATTCTTCCTCAGTAGTCTGCACACTTAGGCATTGCACATGTACAGAAGAATGCTTTGGGTTGAGGCTGAAATTTTCAAAACTGCCACCTTCCTCCTCCTTCTAAAATTCCAAGGACACAGGTATTCAGAAGCCCTGTCCACAGTGATGAGTGCAGAGAGCTCAACCAAGTTCAGGGACAGTGTGTAACCTGAGGTACAGCTGTGGAGTAGGTGTGGAACCCTCCTTGGGCAGTGTGGGCTGCTTGGGTCTCGCCTGGGGACATGCAGGGGACAGGTAAAGCAGCTCAGTGCAGCTGATGAGGCAGCAGTTCCTGCCTCCCACCAGGGCTCGTACCGTGTGGCTGGAGGTCACCCTGACCCCCAGGTGGTCTTTAGCTCAGCCATTCCCCCGTGGAATTTCCTGAATAGAGGGAAACTGGCCCTGGGTTGGTGCTTTGGAAAAAAACTTCTAAGGCACATTGTTTGAGGATTGCTCTGGGAATCAGGCTGCACCTAAAAGGGAAATATTTCCTCATCTCAGCTGGAGGCTGACTCAGGTATCTGAGGGGCTCAGTGGGGTCTGTGGCAGGGGGGGGGCTCGGTGGCCTGGCCTGGCAACCTCTGTGTCCCCGGGTGGGAGAGTGAGCAGAGTGTGGGAGCTGCCCCTCAGGGGTCAGGGGCAGGAGGATCCAAAGTGGAACCTGCTGCTGGACCATCCTTGTGCACACAGGGCTGGTTGGTGCTGGATGGATTTCTGCACATCGCACCAAGCTTCAGCGCTGCTGGGAGCGGAGCAGGGACAGGGATGGTGCTGCCTGCTGGATGGAGAACAGCTCTCTCATGGAACTGTGTGGTGCTAGGCCAGCCCAGCAGAACTTGTCTGTCTTTTAGAAGTGCTTTTAGTAGTTGGCTGTGATGTGTTGGCAAATTAGGCCACGCAGACTGTGCTTGCAGGCTCCTGCTGTGAGGGAGGATGCTCAAAAATCCCTACACACACCTTAGAGGTGTTTGCACATTACACAGTCTATTTGTCCTGCCTTTGATCATGTCCTTGCTGAGTGTATTCTAGTTGCATGCCCTTCCCTCTCTCAGCAGTGATCTTTTTTATAGTATTTTATAACAGCTTGGATATAAATTCTCTTATAGTTCTCTAATTAGTATTTTTTTCTTACACTGCTAGGGTAAATCCTGGGGCTGTTACACCAGCTGATAGTGTGGCTCAACATACACTTAATACATGTATGTGACCATTATGTAGTGCATAATATGTACTGCTTGTTAAATTTGGCATTTTATGTGTGGTTACAGGTAGTATAGTAATACAATAAAAGTGATATCTGGAAGGCATGTTTTTGGTGCCTCAGATTTCAGTCATAGAAACTGAAATAGCAGGGGATAGAATTAGACTTGATGATAAACTTTAAACACAGAGAAAACCTGAATTTTAGGATAGGTGTAATACCCCAGCAGGAAATAATCCATTGGCATGTGAGGGGTTTGCTCTGCTGGCTGATGCCACAGTGAAGGTGTGATTCTGCCCATGGCTCTGTCACAAACCTTTGTCTCTGCATTTTTGGGCACATCTCCTGCCTGGGTTGTCTGTGAGGGAGCAGGATTGGCTCCTGTGCCTGCTGGAAAGAACAGAGTGGCCGTATGGTGTGTTTGCCAGAGATTTACAATGAGTATCCCAAATATCTTTCCTCAAGCTGTGCTAGGAGACTGTATGTGTTTAGACACATGCTGGATAACAGTACACCATCCTGTGCATGCTTCCAAGTCCTGTAAAATATCCCCTCAGCTTCCATTCCTTTTCCTGGAGAAGTTACCAGATGCTTCGTTATTGTTTTGCAAAACAGGCTGCATATTACCCATATGTTTTCCCCCTTGTTTTCAGGAGACAAACTAAACATTGGTGCCCATTTCAAGAATTCATTAAATATTTTAGGCAGGCTGGAAGTGAAGGGCAAGAGCCTTTCACAGCACAGAGCAGACAGAAAATTTGTGCAGTGGGGCTGGTTGTGCAGTGCCTGGGAATGGGGCTGTGGAAGCTTCTGGGTGGCACAGGCTTGATGGGAAAGGATTAACAATTTTCATACACTTGCAAGAAAAGAAATATTTCAGGGTGTTAGCCAAACCTCCTGGCGAGAAGTTTTTGATCCTTTAATCTTCTTTTTGAAGAAAAGGAGATAAGTTTCTTGTGCTGCATCTTGGGGGGTTTATCAGCAGCGCTGAGGTGGTGCAGGAACAAGAGGGAGATTGGGACAGGCTGTGGGGCTTTCCTAAAGCCAGGCAAAAAAGGGAGAGGAGCTGTTCTCTGGGGCTGCTGGAGCAGAGGGTGGCTGAGGTGAACAAGGCTTAATTACACGTCTTTGTTTCATATTCTGCTGCTTGACAGAGCCCTCATTAAGGGCATAAAGCTGTAGTCACACATATATCCTGTAAAAATGTGAATTGTGGGACAAATGTACCACTCACGTGGTGCCGCTATTCAGGTGAGTTTAGCTCTGTGCAGAAAAGAAAGACATGACTGAAAGCAAATCGTTTATAAATTAAGCACCTATCCCAGAGTAAATATCAACCGGAAGCAGGGGATAGATTCCTGGGAATAGTGCCTTACTTCCCAAGTATTCCCTCTGGTGCTAATGCAGCTGTGCTGATACTTAGCGATCTGGAAGAGTCTAGATGGAAACTGGCAGATATCCATATTTTGCTTTGTAGAATTTTCAGGAGGAAACTACTGTTTCAAAGTTTTTGATAAATATTTTGCTGTGTAAAACTCAGCCAAATGAAGCATAGTTCAACATATTTGCCCCTCTTCAAAGTCCTCAGTAATTTCTACACTGTTTTGTCTTGATTTTGTAAATGACTTTTTGTTAAACTGCTTTGGGGAAGGAGGACAACTCTGCCGTTATTTAATGTGTCTTTTTGCACCTCTTCACCTAATATCATGTTATAATAAAAGGCTTGCCTAGCAACCAATGGATTCACAAAGTATTATAGAAAGCCTTATTAACGTCACTTATTGACACAACCTCACAATTCAGCTGTCAAAAGGTTGACACTTCAGTGGGTGACAAATGCAAGAGATTATTAATAGTGAAATTTCTGCTGTGTTTCATGTCAGAGTGGAAATATCAATTGCTTAAGTGTTAAATTTTGGCTGCTCTGGGATCAGCTGAAAAGATCACAAGGAAACCAGAGGCCATAGGTTGACCATAGGTTCTTAATGTACCTGATTTATTGTCAAGTGAGAGAAGGGCTCACCCCGTGTGGGATTTCTTTGGAGAAGAAAAGGAACTGTGAGAAAGCTGGAGGTTTCCCTGCTACTTCACAGGGGTCTAAAACTGGGAGGGGAAAGGTCTGTGATCTGATGGCTTCTCTGCCTTTAGAAGGCTACAGACATTTTTGCTTAGTAATGTTTAGAAAGGAATGACCTTTCTTCAGAATACTTGGGTAACTTCCTGAATAATGCTCTGTGACTTTGGTTCCAGCTGTCTGTGCTATTTTACTGTAAGTATTTTTATTTTCTTTTAACTGAATCCTGACTACTACATACTGCTGTATAAATGGAAACACAATCACCTGCAGGAATCACCCATACTTTGTTTTCAGGCAGACCTTGGCGTTTCCCATGGAATGGGTGCTGCTGTTGCTTTGGTTTTGCACTGCAGTAACTGCAGGGGACAGCTGTGACCTCCCTCCAGTACCTGCTGGATTAATGCTCCTGCTCCAGCTGTCCCTGTGACATGAAGGAGAAAGGAATCTGAAAATGAGGAGCCATGCTCTGACACTGAGACCCTGGGAGCAGGAGCTGTGCCCAGAACGCAGCTCGGGGGATGCAGTCCCATCTCTGAGGGGAGCCCTTCTCTGTGGGAATAAAGAACATGGTACAGCTGCTGAGAGTTCTGGCTGATCTAACTGCCCCCTGCCTTTCCTGCCAGAGGAGCATTTTGCAGTTTAAGGCCATGAGAAATGTTCTGCCTGTTTTATTTGTGGTGGTACCAGCTCAGCCAGTGGCGACCTTGCACTGATACCAGTGTGGTTACTGGTGCCTTTGGCACTCACAGCCCCTGTGAGCAGCTGAGAGCCAACCAGGGCCAGGCAGGACCCAAACCCTCCCCATGTCTATGGGGTCAGGACTGGATGTTCTCAGCAGACATAGGCCAGTCATCTCCCGAGTCTGTGTCTGTTCTCCTTCTGTGGGGTAAAGCTAATGAGGCATGACCTTGAAAATGCAGTATGAAAATAGAGGTTTGTGCCTATGCTGTGCAGGTCTGCAAAGGAAGTTGCACACGTGCCAGGACAGTGCACACACAGTAAATCTCTGCCTTGCACTGCATATAAAATAAGCTATTTAATTACAAGCTACTAAGACTTTACAAGCAAATGAATCTGATTCATGCACATCATAACTTGCATGAAAATAATGCCCGTACTTAACAGATGAGCATATAAATGAAAATGTTAAAAATAAAATACTTTATTTCATCCTTAATTTGTGGCGGTTCAAGGCAATAACTGTCATAGACAAATTAATATGCTTTATTAGGAAATGAACATGTTGGAGATGTAGCATAATCTGTTCTGCAAGGGAATTGTGCCAGCATGTAATGACAATACATAATGTATACAATTCTTATTGACTTTTCTCTTGTTAGTAGAAATGAGTAGTAGCTTCTGAACTGGTAAGCGGAGAAGTCTTGCAAAACTCCTGAAGTCTTGGAAGTTGAGAGACAGCATTTTGGAAAACATAAAGTTGCTAAAGCATAATTAATAATAATTTTTAGCTGAACAGAAAAATACCACAAGGATGCTAGTCATTAAATATGCTGAAATTGTTATTTACATACCTACTCATATATTTGGTCCACATGTGAACATGACACCTCCTAATACAAGTTATGAGATACCAGTTCTTCCCAAATATCCACAGCTTGTTAGACCTTTAAACATTGCACAATAAACACAGGAAGCTCCATTTCACAAATAACTAAATGTGCAGTTGTCAATTAATGCTGTGCTCTTGATCTCGTACTCCACTGACGGACTCTTCTGTGTGATGCTCTGGCACATGTATTTAAAAAAATGCTACTCCTGATTGCTCTTCTGCACAGTTGAAGTAGCTTCCTTAACTAAAGGTGGAGAAAATTGATTAGAACAGCTTGACTGTGGTTAAAAGAAGTAGTCATAAGTTCCCTGTTAATCAATGAAATATTCTGTATAGCTGTAATGTATTCTGATATTTTGCTCTATATTTAAGGTGCCTGGCAGCGGGCCAAAGGCACTGAGGCTATGGGATGCAGTCTGTTTTGAAAACAGCAAACAAGATTTTAACGGCGTGATGCCAATTGACTTCTGGCATTTACAAAAAATGGATTTATAGCCCCAGCTCTGAGCGAATTAGTAATACTTACCTCTGCTCATTTAATACACTAACAGCTGTTTTGAAGTGCTGGCTTAATTTGATCACTGGCAGTCTGCAGGAGGGATAGGTAGGAGAAAAAAGGCAAAGCAGGCAACAGTCACCTCCCCCAGATGTGTCTATTAGCTCCTTCTTAAAGGGGGACATTGTAATTCACTGTGGGTTTTTGTACTCTTTGATAAATACAGGTCTGTAAACTTGGTCTGGCAGGGCCTGGAGTGTCTTCTGTAAAAAAAGTCCTGGAAGGCAACCCAAGTATCAAATCTTGGGTTAATCACATCTAATGAGATTAGAGGCCATCCTGCATATTTATTCTGTGAATACGTACACATAAGTATGGGTAAAAAGGCAACACTGTCTATCATTTGGACAGTAAATGTCCCATTTCCCACCTGCTGTGTGCTGTCACTGCTTGACATATAACAGGTAGAGTCATGCACCTTCCCATGTGAATGACTGACTTATACTGTACAGCCAGTTGGTCATTTTTCTTTCTTTTTTCTATTTTCTTTTTTTTCTGTGATTTTTGTAAGGTCATTCTTCTGTTTCTTTGAACCTGCCTAGTGAACCCCCCAGTACTGAGCTGGTGTTTTGTAGCAGTCACGGTGCTTCCCCTGTTAGATGAGAACCCCTGTGCTATCCTGTGTTCCTGGGCTGCTCCTCCACTGGACCAGGACTTACTTTGCACTCCAAATAAAGGCTGACAGCATTGGGGAGGTGGTGAGTGGAAATGCCTCAAAGAGCTTGTCCTTTCCCTCTCTGCACAGAACAGTACAGAAGAGCATAAACTGACTCAGGGAAGAGAGTATGGGAAATAGCTTCACAAAAACCCCCCTTCTTTTCCCTCTGAATTTTAGTGGAAGGAAATATGTGTACTTCAGAAGAATGAGCTGTGTTTTGGGGTGCATTTAGCACAGCATTGCCAGCTGCTCAAAGGAGGGGATTGTCCTGCTCTGCTCTGCCCGGGGGCACCTGAACCTCCAGTACTGGGGCACTTTGGGCACCACAAGATGGGAAAGACATTGAGCCATTGGAGAGTGTCCAAAGGAGGGCATGGAGATGGGGAAGGGCCTGGAGGGGAAGGGTGTGAGGAGCAGCTGAGGGCACTGGGTGTGTTCAGGGGGAGAAGAGGAGACTGAGGGGAGAGCTCCTGGCAGGGACAACTTGCTGGGCAGGGGCAGAGGAGGGGCAGGGCCTGAGCTCTGCTCTGTGGGGCCCAGGGCCAGGAGCCCAGGGAATGGGCTGGAGCTGTGTCAGGGCAGGGGCAGGGGGGATCTCAGGCCAAGGCTCTCCTTTGCCCAGAGGGGGGTTGGGCACTGCCCAGGCTCCCCAGGGCAGTGGGCACAGCCCCAAGGCTGCCAGAGCTGCAGGAGGGGTGGGATGATCCTCTGGGGACAGGGGGGACTCTTGGGGATGGGCCTGTGCAGGGCCAGGGGTTGGATGGATGGTCCTTGGGGGTACCTTCTGTGATTCTATGAAATATAGGAGAGTTTTATCTTTTCTGTGTAGCCAACTGTGGCTGCAGCATTTTGCAGCATTTCTTGGTGAAAATAGAGTGCAAGACAACCATCTGGTTCCTGCCCATCAGCACTCACAGTCCTCCCAGCAATTTGCATTCTTAGTTTGCTGCAGAATTAGTTCTGTTTCCAAGACACAGGGGAGTCTAGAGAGACTTCTGAAGAGACCATTTTATTCTTTGTGATACCATTTATTAGGGAGATAATTAAAAATTCACCATAAATGTTCTTTAATTAATACATCAAGATGAGAATGTAAAGCCCTTAGGGTGACAGAAGAAACTTCACCTTTAAATATAAAATGTACCTTACTTGCTTTAAAGTAGGCCTT
Source organism: Serilophus lunatus (assembly GCA_013399895.1). NCBI lineage: Eukaryota > Metazoa > Chordata > Aves > Passeriformes > Eurylaimidae > Serilophus > Serilophus lunatus. The sequence goes on along the minus strand of VXBA01001096.1, from coordinate 2,548,075 downwards.
TGAGAATGGCAGTTTTACTTATCTCAGCTTTTTAGGAAGTTGAAATCTCTTTGTAACAGGTAGATAATGGTTTCTGCTGCTTTTTTTGGAGGTAAGGAAATAACAGCACATATTGAAGTGGTATTTTCATGGCTAGGAAATTATCCATTTTACACTTTTGGTGGATAAATTATCTGAATAATTGTAGAAGAAATTCAGGCATCATGTGTAATATAAAACACCAAAGAGAGCTTTTAAGGAGAAGAATGCTTTTCAAACTTTATTTTCCAGAGGTTGGAGAAAAGGGAAAATACTTAAATAGGTGCCTTATATATAACAGGGCATACTATTCAGAAAACCACAATAGCATTATAAATTAATTCCACAGCTTATCTCTCTCGAGGTCTCACTGAAGATCTCAGCATTTAATGTGTGTCTTCTCAGATTGTCTGTTGTGCTCTTTGGGTTTGCTTGAGACTGTATTGATGTTAAACTTACCTTATAAATATTCAGCGAACTGCTTGAACAAAACACAATACCTTTGCTTCCCTCGACACAGAGAGCAAAATGTTCTGCTGGATTTTTGGGGTGCTTGAGATAAATCTCAGAGGAATAAACTGAGCCTGCCATGGCCATGCCAGAGCACCTAGGTCTGGCTGTTCTGCTTTTAGGAACAGCTTTGGGCTCTGTCTTAAGTGGTCACTGGCTTGAGCTGCCCCTGTTGTCTCCAGTGAACACAAACTAGCCAGTTACTCCCAGAAGCAGGAGAATAATAGTAAATTTGTGGCCTTACTTGGCTCTACTCAGCACTAACTAGGCAGTGGCTTTAAAAATGCAATAGAACTTTAATTTTTAATGAAGAGACAAAGTCATTTGAACCTAAATGGAAATTGATATTTATCTTTTTTTTTCTTTCATTCTTTCTTATCTTTATTTTTAATATTCTGGTTGCAACTGGTGGAGTGTGAAGAAATAAAATAATGAGAATGAAAAGATACTGTAATGAAAGATATCAAAGATAATCAGAATGAAAGATAAGAATGAAAGATGCTATGAAAAGTTAGTCCAACTCAGCATCTGGGTACTGTATATCCTGAGGCTACTGAGACTGTGCACTGCTGAGATGATGGAACATTAACTCTGGAAGTTAAAGCTATTTGAAGAGGTATCAACTTGCCCTCTTCAAAGAGAGGAATAAACTAGAGAAAGTGTGAGCTGTTCATGGAAGAACTGCTATAGAGAACTTTTGAAAAACTATACATAGAAAAGGGGAGAGATAGAGAGTGTGCTATGACTTGTTTGAAGTAGCATAGAACCACAGAATAGTGGGTTGGAAGTGACCTCAAGGAGCACCTGGTCCAGCCTTTCATGGCAAAAGTTAACATGGGGATTAAGTTCTATTAGACATGGTTATTTTGTGCAAAGGAAAACAAATGCATTGAGTATGTATTGCTCTTCTGGACTTGTGCAGCAATTTTGGTGTATTGGATAATCAAATTTTAAAGGACCTGAGAAAGTTATGACGGTAGAAGCAAAAAGAGAAGCGAGTAGATGAAGTGAAGGTACTTTCTGTATTTTTAGCTTTGCCATACTTGTGTAAAAATATTTTGCAGATGTAAACCTACATGGATTTTAACATCAGCTAGATATCACAAGCACAGGTAGGTGTGTGAATTTATTTTTTAGGCTTTTTCTGCATTTAGCTTGGCATAAAACAATTTGGAATTGACTGTTAGCAAAAAGACCACCCTTCTGTTCTTTGTAGAATAACCAGTCCAGGACTACATAAAAATGTCTTATCACAAGAAATTGTCCCCTTCTGCCCTCAGCGTTTCCAATCATTGATCTATATTCTCTCTGTAATTTCACTCTGGTTTGAATGATCTCAAGTCTTAAAGGCTGAACTCAAGTTTAGTATCTTAGGGTCAGTATTAAAAAGTTAACCCAAAGGGTGTTGTGAAACAGTTCATGCAGACTTAGCAGCAGGTTATTCAATAGAAGCACTGAAAATATCTTTTTTCTGCAGACTGATGTAGACTGACCAGGAGATTGACCATGAGATTCCTGGCGGCCCAGTGAGGGATTTGTTTCTCTGTTTTTTGTTTGTTTGTTTTGTTTTGTTTGTTTGTTTTAAGAACTGGACTCCAAGCATAAAATGATGGATCCTTTCTACTTTAGGTCTCAGTATGGGAGGTCTTGGGGAGGGCTCTTTGTGATCTCCATCTGTTATGAACTAATGCTGTTACCTACAGACTTTAGGTGTGTTTTATTTCAGTGTGTGTCTAATTGTTTAGCCTTCAGAATACTTATTTTTTGTTCTGTACTATGCATTCTCCTGGTTACAAAAAATTGTACGCATGTCAGGAAAGTTTTATTTCTACCTCAATTCTAATATAAAGTTTGTTCTTAGTTGACACCAATAATTGGTCTACAAATCACTGTTGGTGGTGGAATTCCTAACAGAAGGGGAGGAGCTCCATGTGCTTTTATGAGTGCCTTTGTTCCAGGGAGATGTAGGTAATTAAAGCTAATGTTGCTTGGAGTGTGCTCAGACTCCATCATTCTCTTTTCCTCACATGGCCTCAGATGCCAGGTCCAACCTGCTAGGGGTGCCAAAATTATGATCAGTCACTCTTTCATAAGCCTGGAAGAGTTTTGTGAACAGAATCATCTTTAGCAGTGGTGACATTAAAATAACTGATTGTTTGATTTGCATATCTAGTAGTTCACTCAGCTCAACATTAGGTGGCTCCCAGTCCCATGTTCAAACCTCTTGGATCATCCCACAGAGGGTAAATTTTGTAGCATTGAAGTCTTTATATTAACCAAACCTTCTATTCTTTAATTTAAAGGAAGAAAGGCTGATGCTCTCAAGTCTGCAGCAAATGAGAGATAAGGAAACAAGCTTCATGTGGTTCTTAAAAATGCTTTTGGCTCTCATTTTCAAAGCTGAGACTTTACAGCATATTCTCATTAGATAAGATGATATAGCTGACAAATTACTCTTTAGATCAGAAAAGAATGCTGATAAGTTGGCTTTGCTATTGTAACTGTCATTGTGGTAGAAAACATCTCTACTAGAAACACATTTTGAAGAGCTCTGTTTGCCTTTGCCTTTGTGAATGTCACACATATGATAAAAACATGTGTTCAAACAATCAGGATAAATGGGCTTTACTCTGAGTCCTCAGGCTCCACACTGTCAGCTCGATGGGCTGGATGTGTCTGCCAGGGCACAGGCAAAGCATAAGACTGAATTATCCAGGCCAGTCCTTTGCATTCTTCCTGACCTAAAGGCCAGTGTAAAGCTGCTCTCCTTGACTCTCACATGTAGCACTTGCTGAGGTTTTTCTTGGCCACAGGAGGACAAACAGCCAGTGCAGGAGAGGCTGTGCTGGGCAGCTCTGCTCTCTGCAGCCGTACCCCCTGCTCCTGAGGTGGAGGGGCAACTGGCCAAGAAATTCACAAGCTGTTTTCCCCACATTCCCCCCCTCCTCTATGGGTGATTTCAGGCTGAACAGGGTCAAACTACAGCCTTGTTTCTCACACAATCTAATTTTCCTCCTGTGCCTAAGAATAGCCTTGCTGAATGCAGGGTATGACACTTTTATTGGACATCATTCCTGACTCGTCCCTGGGTTAATGTGTTCAAAGCAAAGGGGGCTAATTAAAATATGGGTCTGTGTGTCTCAAAAACTTTGTGGTGTAATCATGGAATGTCATCTGGGATTTTAAAAACATGATATGTAGCACAATCTGATAAGTGCAGAAGAATGATTAGTATTTAATGCTTTTACTGTGCTGCAGAGAGAGGATGACAGAGAAAGGTGAGTCCTTTACGGTGCAGAGAGTAAATGTTAGGGATACCTGCAGACCCTTCAGCACATCCTCCCAGGTGCTTAACCCATTTAGTGAGGGAGAAGCATTACCTGCAGTGATGTTTCTGAAGGAGATTGTTTGCTTTGGCTACCAGAGGTTGTGACAGTGGATAGAGTTTGGTGAGTGCTTGGCTTGTGGGTAGGTTTGGTGGCTGAGTTCCTAAAAAGGCTCATTCTGTTATGATTAGTACTGGGGCAAGACTTCAGGTTCGAAAGGAACATTTGGGTTCAGAATTTGCAGCCCCTCCTTGCTGCCCCCCTGACTGTAGAGATGTAAGGATTTCTCCCTCTTACAACTAATTACACTTAGTTCAATATGCATGTTGTAATCCGTGGAAAAAATAATCATCTTCTCTAATGGCTGCAAAGAGCTGTTGCAGTTAAAAAAATATTAAATAATTAACATTTAGTCCTTAGAAATAAGAGGTATAAAAATTACTTTATTGTCTCAGATTTCAACAGAGGGCAGTGTGACATTGCTGTTTCCATCTCCCCAGCATTTTCTGTTGTGATGATTTATGTGAAGACTCTTCCACTCAGTGTCCTCATTAAGCTTATTATAGGAGTAATAGCATTGCTGAAAGCACAAGGAAGATGTAAAACAGGAGAGATTTTTACAATGTCTAGATGTGATAAAGGCAGGATAAACTGAAGAACATTTTAGGGTAATGGATGGAGTCAATTACAGCAGCATCCCGGGATCCAGGATTACAAACAGGGTTCTGCAGTGAGCCACAGGAGAGGTTATTGTTATGGATCAGTTCCTAGGCAGGGAATATTTCACTGAGTCTGTTTGGGTTGCAGACCTCAGCCAGAAGGTTTCAGGCTATAGGTGGTAGTTCCATTGAGCTATTCCTGCTCAACCATGAGCTGGATGCCCCAAAAAGCTGTGGTTTCCAGAGCTCTGGCAGGATCAGCTCATTTGAGAGCACCCAAAATGGGGCTGCATGTCTCCTGTCAGCATCCCCTGCACCACAGGTTGCTCCAGACTCTTCTCTTGTAGCCAATATCTTACAACTGCTAATAACTTGTGCCTAGGAAGAAGCATTTTAGCAACAGAGAACAGGAAAGGTGTTTCTGGGTCGTTGAGTTCAGTCTCTTGCTATCACAGAAAGCCATATCATTTAATCCCCTTTACAAATTTATCACACTTCATTTTAGAGCAGACATTGCCTTCCTGTAGGGGTGACCCAGCTCAGAGGGCTGGGAAATACAGAAACTCAACCTCCTTTTCTGTTCATCCTCTCCAATGGTTTGCCTGACAGAGCTCAGAAGAGGAGACCCTACCCCAAAATACCCAACAGAAAGTGTTTCATCTGTTAAATGAAACAAACACAAACAATAAGTCTTCCATTGGGATTTTTTGCATAAGGAAAATAATAAGTATTTGTGTACACCCTGTAGGAACGTCATGTTTTGTACTCTGCCTGTGAGCTCTACAGCAGCAGTTAATTAACAAACACAATTCCCAGAGCCCTGTTGACATTAATCATTGTTGCTGGTGCACAAACACAGATGTTTTGGCATGAAAAGGTGCTTTGGTAGTTAAAGTTCTTGCTGTTGCTAAACTGAACAGCAGTGTTCATTTAAGCTCAGTTTAAAAGATAAGGAAAGAACTGATGACTTATGGACAATAGCAAAGCATTCCAGAGAAAGGTGATTGCAAGAAAGGAGCAACTGTGGGTGTAGGGGTTAAAATAGATGTTACCTGGGTAACAAGTATTAAATTACTATAAGCAAGGAGACTGCAAACATGAGTTATAAATATCCAGAACTTCTTTTAATCCTGCATTGGAAGGGGCTGCCCAGGGTAGAGTCCCCACCCTTGGAAGTGGGAATCAGTCAAAGGTTGTGATCAATGATCTTGGAAGTCTTTCACAACCTAAATCATTCTGTGCTTTGAAAGCTCTTGAACTTCTTGTATGTTAGAGCTGCAGAAAAGATTTGTAGGCCAGAAGTTGGTTCATTGTCTTCTCCACGACTCGTGATTTCTGTCTAAGCAAAGTTCCAGTGTTTATCACTCAATTATAATGTATCAGCAAAGGGAAAATGCAGTGCTAAAGCATCAAGGGAAAGAAATGAAACTCTGTTTTTAAACATCCCTTGTATTCACTGTCCTCTGAAACTGAACTACATGGTGCATGTGTGTCCTCATGGACCCTTGGAAGAAAGATGGGAAAGAACTTGTAACCATTTCAATAGGAATAAACCTGTAAAGCAGGGCTGGAGACTAAATCAGGAACCCAAAAGAGAGGGCTGGGATTATGTGTGAATGGGGAAAATGAAGAAAAAAAAAATATTTCAAGAGACTGTTTTCTGATAGACAAAATGAAGATGAGCAGTATTTAACTGGCTTTATTGAAAATTAAGCGTATATTTAGCCTACTAAATGGCTGAGATGGCTTTTAAGGCAGACATACTCTATACAGTTTGGATCCAGATTCCCGCCGTCGGAGCTGGTTGTGTGGTGGAATGATTTGTGTGGCTGCATTAGTTCCAGTCACAAGTGGCCTTCTGCCTGGCAGCTGGGCTGTGTGCTCATTAGGACTATTGCAGAGATCCCAGGAATTATATATTTGAATGCACACGCAGCTTCCCCTTCTGGAATTCCAAAGCAGCCACACATTGCTATGAGAGCATTTCTTCAAAACTGCCCCTGTGGTTACCTGGTTGAAAAATTCCTGTGCTGCTCGGGGTGGTGTAGGACAGCAAAGCTCCCTGTTCCCTTTATGAACTGCATATGGTGCATGTGTGTCCTCCTGAACCCCCGGAAGAAAGATGGGAAAGAACTTGTAACTCTTTCAATAGGAATAAGCCTGTTCTGCCAGCTGGATAATCTCCTGCTCCTGGGAGAGAGGGTTTTCTTGCGGATTGCCCGTTTCAAGTTGTTCTCATGGTGTTTAAAAGCAGGTAAACGTGAGGCAGCACCTCCCCTTCTGGAAAGACCCCAATCCTCTGGCTGTTGCCATTAATCCACGTGTTCTCCTATCCTGCGGGAAGCAGGACTGGAGCTGGATTTCTGCACAGCGGCAGCGCTGAGCCAACATGCCTGAGCTGCGCCGGGGATGCGCTCTGCTCTCGGGATTCTCTCTGGAAAAGCAGCTTTCCTGTGCCTGCCGGGTGTGCCGGAGCTCGGGAGAGGGCAGTGCGGCTCCAGGGCTCGGCTGCGGGGAACAGCCTGTGCCGCCTTCCTGCATCCATCAGCGAGCCCGTGACACTGTCAGACTGGAGCATTTCAGAAATGGCAATGAGATACACTTTAACAATCTGATTCCACCCTATCTCCAAACTGCTTGCAGATGTTTTCTTCTTGACAAACGCCTGTTGAATCAAAATTCACTTTGCAGTGTGATTTAATAGTGTGTTTGGTTGGTTTTTCCCTCCAGTCGAGGGGCAGGAGCCCCCATCCCAGGAGGAGCCTCTAAATAGTTGTGTTGAGTGACAGATGAAGTGTTCCGTGGTATCACACCGTGTTATGATACTGCTATTTAGTGGATGTGAATCCCTGCTGCCCAGCACTGGTGTCACAGCCAGGCAGGAGCAGTCCCTGGGCTTTAGGCACCAGCTCACAGCATGAACAAAGCACCTTCTGAAGGTATTACAAAAGCAATGTCTACTTGCATCTTGAGCAGAAGGAGGACAAGCTATTATTAAATGATTGTAGTGAAGAAGAACATTTCTTTCCACCCTTAGGCTAATATTAAATATTCCCAAGGTCAATTGTAAGAGAAGATAGAGAAAGACAAGAAGCATAGGTGCTGTCAGTTGTATTTTCCGCTTTCATTTAACTGTAGCCTTAAAATCAGAATTATTTATAGCTGTGATGTACCTCTCTGTGACCCTGCTTCCTCTGGTTCAAGAGTGCCTCTTGTTTGTGCTCAAAAAGAAGCTGCAAGTTCTTTGAGTCAGTCCCTTTTGTGCATATTGGACAATAGGAAATGCCTGGAGGTTTCTTGGCTTCAATTTTAATTATAATTTTTCTGGTGCATATGTATTTGATCTTTTCAATACCTGGAGAGTCCTACATGCTGAGCCTGCCCAAATGCCACTGGTTTGGGATGATCTATCCTGCGCTGATTTGCATGGATGTGACTTGAAACGCCTGAATTGATGTGCTATGGAAATATTGAGGTACAAACGAAGGGGCAGATTTACACTTGTGACTACTGTTGCAGGTGGGAATAGTGGGAGTAGGGCTTTCCTTGGATTGAGCAGGTTGTTGATATTCTTCAGGGCTGACCCTGAACACAGGGGAAGTGCCATTTCCATGAAAGGTAGAATCCGAGCATGAGGGTGTGATGGGATGTGGGGGTTACATGATAAAGCTTAGCCTTGAGTTTGTTCTAAATTTAGTTCAACATTACTGGCATCAGAATAACTTTTAAATGTTTTATTGTTAAAATTGTTTTCGTCTGTGTGAACTGCTGCTGGTGGAGGGTAATGGAAAATAAACACAAAATGCTGAAAAATTCCAACTGTCATTTTAAAAGTAAAGAGCCTATTTTTGATCTATTTCAATATATATACTTAGAGGCTTTAAGTAAAGGGCTATTCAGCTACTCTCCTATTCAACATTCACAACAGCACCAATTCTAACTTTTCAAGTGTCCTTGAACGAGTCACTTAATATTCTTTTGCCTCAGTTTCCCATTTATGAAGAGCACAGAGGTAATAATTCTTGTCTGCATCACATGAGTTATAGGGCACAAAATGCAGGCCTTAATTCAAGCATAAAGTAACACAAGTAACACTGAAGTAACACAATAATAAACTGTATGGTTTTATGCTAATTTTACACAAATTGATAATCTATTTAATTAAATAGTTGCATATATTTTAGTTCAACATAGTTGTAAGTGTGTCAGTCTTATGAGTGGCTGCAGAATTGGAGACATATGTCCTTACACATGAGATCCTGGAGTTTTATGTGAGATGGCTGGGGGCAAAAATCACCAAGTGCCATTATGTTTTAAAACAAATACGGTTTGTTGATGTGTGGGGTTCGAGTGCCCATGTAACTATATGAGTTCAGTTGATAGGTTTGTGAGCAAAGTTGTATAGGAAACCCAGCCTGTGAGAAACGGCTCCTATAAACCCTGCTCTGCAACTACAGAGTTAATTTTTTGGGTGTCGGAATGTTTTCAAACCTTTTAATGAATGAGAGTGAATCTCAATCAAATCTGAGCTTCCAAGGCTAATTCAATTTTCTTTTCATTTGAATTCTTTGCTATTTTAGACTAGAAGTGTTTCATAATCATTTTCGGATAGAAGATTTTGGTCCAGCTTGCTACCTGCCTGTGTTCTTATGGTGTTTATGATAAGCAGTTTCTGGAAGTTGAAGGTGCAGAGACTCTTTGTGTTTCTCCCTGTCTGGCAGAGTGCTCTGGTTTAAGCTGAGCTCAAGGTAAGTGCTGAGGCTGCACCCATTCTGAAGCTGTGTGCTTGTATACTTCCTTGAGAATAAATGGGTTTTAGCAAACCACTGAACACACACTTAATTGGGACTTAATAATTAACTTCCTCTTTATTTGCATAAAAGGCACTCTCACGTGCCATGGTGATGCACTTTCCTGTCTCTGTTTTCCAACTCAGCATTCACTTATAAAGAGATGACGCTTTTCCCCTCTCTTCTGTCTCACAGAGCTCCATCCCTCCTCACATTTCCATGCCAAACAGCTCAGTGAGAGCCAATCAGGGAATGTGACAAATGTTGAGGTTTCTATCTCCCTTTGCTGCCAGTGGAGCACTCATTCTGTTTTCAGGATGTCAAATGATGTGTGCAGGCAATCAGCTCGGCTCACTAGCACTCAGCAGGGGGAGAGGAAAAGCTACCTGGGCCTTTTCTCTGCCTTTGTAGGTAAAGCAAGTGAGTAGATGCCTAAAATATTATTTGAAAAAATCAATTAGAATGTTATAAAAATAAATGTATTTCTTTCTTATTTACAAGCTTTACCTCCTTCATTTCAGAGCCTGATTTTAATGCGTTATATGCTTTTATGTAACCATTGATTAGATGATCATCAGCCATATACTCCTCTCATCCCCTTAATTCCAAGGCAAGCTGATGCAGAAGACAGGGGATGCAGCAGTGTTTTGAAATGAGCACTATCATGAAGTCTATCATTTGCTATTCAAGGCTTGATTTCACAGCTCATTATTTATGTAGGTTCAGCTATACAGAGTTCCCTTGGGCCATTTGGGTTTTATGCTGGTGTAAGTGCAGTGGCTAGTCCTCTTATTTGTGCATTCTCAGCTACATCTCCAGTTTTTTAATCATCTAGTTCATGTATTTGTCTGTCCTGCTCTCCCTTGGCAGGGCCTGTCAAAAATAGGATCCAGATGTTGCACTTCAGCCCTAGTGCAACTCTTCCCAAGGGGGTGCAGTGCCCCAAAATACAAATTACATGGGTCAGGCTCTGTGTTCATATCAACACATGTGCTTGCAGTCCTGTCCCTGTGAGCACACATGTGCTGAGGAGAGCCCTCAATGTGTGTGTTGGTTCTGCTGTTGTTCCAGCAAGAGAATGGTGGCTGTGCATGTGATTTGTCTGGAATTCTGGAATTGAGGTCCAATCAGGAATTTGTGCTGACTGCACATCAACTATTTTAATAAGTTCATACCAAAGTGCCTTGGGGCTCTGGAAAGCAGAGCTGGGGTGGGAAAAGAAGGATTCCCAAAGTGAGAGGTGGTCTCAGAAAGAAGAAGGACCAGAAAAGGTAACGATTATCCTGCCTGGAGGAAAGATCTTGGATACTGTATATGAGGAGCGGGTTGAATGTTGGGGGTGCCCAGGGATCTTGGCCAGGAAGGCCTGAGGGATAACTGTGCACAGTTGCAGCAAGAAAACTTTCTAAATTACCTCCCTCCCCCACAGGGAGGTCCAAGACTTGATGAGCAAAGACAGCACTGAGAGGGATGAGGGTAAAAGCTCTGATTTCCTTGGTTTTTTTGTTTGTTTTGAATAAACCCCAGTATCCAGATCTACTCCAGGCTGTTGCTGGCCCTGACTCACCCGTGACACAAAGGGGAAAAAACCCCTTTGTGCAGTTTCAGAAACATCCTTTGCTGCATCATTTGACTTTTGGGACCTTTGTAGCAGCTGTCCATTGCAATGCACACAGACAAAGCTCCTTGAGAAACTCTCAAGGGCAACATTTTGAAACTTCTGGGAAACACTCAGCTATGTTCAATTCATTGCTCTCGTGTGTGTTTGGAAATATCACTGGTGTCAACAGGAGAGTCACATCATACCACACTGCAGGTGTGAAGGACACAATCATTCCAGCAAGATATTTTCAATAAGCTAGGATTCAAAAAAAGATCTAAACAAATGTTCTGATGAGGAACAGAAAGGATATTAGTCAAAAATATTGCTTTGGAAGGGGCACAACTTGGGCGGGGCCACCAAGAGCAAATGTCAGTTGTTTGGCTGTTACACAAGCCTGCACCATATTTCTTTTGCTTGACAATAGAGAGTTGGGAGAGATGAAATCAGCATTCCTAAAGGAGCTGGGAAATGCAGGTTTTCTCTCCCAGCAGCATGAGTGATGTTCAGGCCTCCCTCATGCTAGCACAACTCGTTTTACAGAACAAAACTCTTTTCTGCTGCTTTATTATCAATGTTCTTCCAAGAAACGATCCTATCCGTGTTATTGTATTAATATATTATTTTTCTGTTTCTTTTTCCTGGTACACAGAAATATACCGGGAACATTCCTATGTATTATGAGGTTCCCTTGTGCTTTATTCCAATTTTTAATATTTCTTTTGTATAATTTTAGTTCAAGATCATTTTATGTGAAAGGTAGTGAGAAGGAGTAAGATATCATATTGGTTCTTCCTATTTCTGACTTGGATTATGAACCCAGAGGAAAGAAAATAGATTCTGCTGTAGTTCCTGCCCTCCAGAAGGGAGGGATCTGTCCATCCTGTTGGCATCTGCTGTGGTTTTTCCTAGAAAGCGTAAAAAAATTAATTTCATCTCCTCTAAGATGTGATATGGCTGAATCCAGTGTTTCTTATTTGATTTGGAAAGCATCTCCTTTTGGAGGGCCCTTCCTGGGATAGTGTGTTTGGATGTTCTCCATGTAATTATATTGAGTCAAACAAATCTGCCTTATAAAATTAATGTCAGGACCACCTGAATCATAAAACAATCTAAAATTGCTTGTGAACAAAGAGTTCATTCATATTCTCCCTCTCATCCAGTAATTTATACTGGGGAGCTTTCCCATCTAGTTGCTTTGACCAGCTATGTGAAAGAAACCTGTGTGTAATATGGATGTAGGAATGATATAGTAAGTTGCATAAAGTTTCCCTATGGCATCTTAGGAAGAAAATAAATATTCCAAAGAGTAGAGGTTATGAGTCCCAGTGAAAAACAACACTTTATCCTAACTGCACATACAGGCTGGTAAATATACTGCCTTCTGTCAGGGCAGGAAGACTGTAAATGCATATTAGTTGAATCCATGCCAAGCAGTAGGACTGCACTTGGATCATCTCGGACGTGGGGAAAGTACTACTTCGTGTCAACATAAATTTTTAGATTACTTTCACAGTGGGGAAAAAAAGGACTTGTTTCAGACCTACTGCTCTGTTTTCTATCTGAAATACAAGCCTCTGATTGTATAAATTTCAAAGCCAGGACAATTCAGAGAGATGAAATGTTCTAGATATCTTATGGTGTTTGTGGTAATGATGTGCATCTTGTTTCTCAAAGAGGTTTATTTAAGTTTATGTTTAGTTCTAGAAATGAGAAAAGAAGAGGTGTCATGCCAGAAATTCAACCTGCCACAGGAACACTAAAGCACTCTAGGGGTGACTCAACTTCATTATTTTCTACTGAGGCAAGTACAGAGTAGAGAATTTAGAAAGCTGGTTGATTGTTTCATTTACACAGAGGACAAGAGACTGCGAATACACCTTGGTGAGGCTCATCTGTCTGACAGGGAAACAAACTTCCACCTTCCCAAACTGAGCTTTGGGTAAGCAGAGCCTCGTGTCCTTCAGACCTGGCTTTCAGCAGCGGGCCTTGGAGATCATCTCAGAGCTGTCCTTAATTTAATTTGGGGCAAAATACTGGTGAAGGGCTTAGGCAAGGATTGTAATTGCTTGAACCATTAAGTTGGAAAATAGCTGCTGATGGGAGTTATTCTCCTGCATGACACTGTCCAGGAATTACAGTCAGGGGTGCGATAGCCTTTCATTAACATCAGCACCCAGGATAATGATACAAGTAAAACTGTTGTACTTTATTACATTCTTGCTGTCATTTAATTGCTTGATAATAGGTTTTCATAACAATAGAGGCCCATGGAAAGTTGGCTGGAATAATCCCAGCTGGTGAATTAACTGTAGCAAAGTTGCCGTTAACAAAGTGAGTTGTTTGGGGAGGTCATTCAGAACAGATGGCCATTATTTAGGGAAAATAGCTGTGGAGCTGGGTCTCAGGAGAAGAGCTAAAGTTCCCATATTTAATATGAACTATATGAAAATGTACAGAAGGGTTCTGAGGGCTGGGCAGACAAAAGAAGTGGTGTGCTGGAAAGGTTCACAGTGGTGCCGTGGTGACCAGTAAGTGCTGAGAAGTGGAATGCGGTGGTTTGCATTGTTTTTAATATGGTCATAGATCCACTTGTGTTAATGAACTTAACCATAAGCAATGTGCTTTTGTTTCATTTCCTGGGCTCCTTTTGCATTCATCTGTACAACACTCACATGCAGTGTGGGCAGACTGCTACCTCTGAATAATAATATTAATCACTATTAATAATACATAATGCTTACATGCAAATGGATGCTTACATATGCAAACATGGGGGTTCAAACATGGTGATGCAAATGTTGAAACACTGGTGTTTGTTACATTTGATGTTCAGGAACTCTAGTGGGATTTTCTTCTCATGAAAGAGCTCGTGTCTCATTTGATCACTCTGGGATGCAGTTGGAAAGAAAATTAATTAGTTGGAGTGGACTATGAGTTTTTTTTTCACAAGTATTGGACAATCTGTTTTGTAATTCCATTGTAATTTGCAGTGTGGGGATGGATACACAAGAGGACACAGTGTAACTGTCATGGTTTTCTTACTGGGAGGTGAGGCTGAGATAAAATCAGGCTGTTTTCTGGGGAGATTTCTCATACAAATTGAAGTTGTAGCTGCCAGTCCAATCTTTTTTTCCATTTGTGACTCTCAGCTTTCACTTATAAATTTCAATGAATAACAAAGGAAGTTAAAGTCCTGAAAAAGAGCACATTGAGCAACAAACTATTTTTGAAGAGCCTTTTTTTCCTCCTTCACGTAGATGAGAAATAAATACAATCCCAGCTTCCTAAATCATTCTAAAATTGCCAGATACCCAATTTTCCTCCCATAAGAGACATCTTGACCTCCCAGAGAGGGGATATTTTACTTTTTGGGATTCTCTGACTTCTTCCATCTTGACTTTAGGAGTTTTTGTGGAAGGCTATATCCCTGCCTGGGAGGAAACTGTACACAACTGCTCTGAGAGCATCCTCTCTGCTCTGCTGCTGATGAGCCAATGGATGGTACTCAACAGAGAAGCTGCACCATAACAGTCCTTTCAACCACACGGCAGGACAACTTGGGAAAAATAAGTCTAATCACCATATTAAATACGAGGGAAGTTTGTAACTTGCTTGTGTGTGCTCTGGAACAAATGACAACTCCATCATTGGTGAGCTGTTGTGGTCACTGCTTTGGGGATTATGAAATGCCTGCAGTTTGTTCATCTCTTGGAAAAACATACAAGTTGTTCACGTGGAAAACAAATTGACTTTTTGTTTACATTTTTTTTTAATGCAACCATAAAAGTTTATCTATTGTAAATTAATTTGGTTTTAGTCTTGTACTACAGTATTCCTCTATTAAATGCAAATCAACAATGCAAAATGTATTCAGAGAGCTAATCATCTGCAGAAATGGCTCAGTGAATGTTGAGGCTGGACCAAAGCTATCAAATGGAAGTCATGGAAGATAGGGATGTGAAAACCTATTAAATCACTTAATCCCTCAAGCTTCCAAATGCAAGGCTTTTTCTTGGAGAAAAAAAGTTTTAAAACTGGGAATTATTACATAAATGAGTACCTTTTTGGTGTTTATTTTGTTTTATTGATACACTTAGAAATACGGGGGGGGGGGGGTAGCAGCAGGGTGTCACTTGCTTTTATGCAGCCAGTGTTGTGTAACCCCTGATAGTCAGTATGTTGTGTCTCTGTAGTGTCTTTGTTCTGGGTAGCAAGTGTCATACTGCATGGTGGGAAAACTACCTGTGGGATGTCTGGGGTATACAACCATCAGCTGTGACTAAAGTAGGTAGGAACTACTCCAGAGTCCACTGAAATTATTGGAGAGAGGCTTAGTGGGCACTGGATCGGACTTGGGATCCCACAGTTTATAGAGCCACAGAATGGTTTGGGTTGGAAGAGACCTTAAAGCTCATCCAGTCCCACCCCTGCCATGGGCAGGGACACCTTCCAACCTGGCCTTGGACACTTCAAGGGATGGGGCAGCCACAGCTTCTCTGCGCTAGGGCCTTCTTCCTTCTTCTGTGAGAAGTGTGATCTTGAACAGTGATCTGTTCTCAGAACAAAAGTTTGGTGTGCATAAAACTTGTTCCTTCATTTGCAAACTAAAATCACAACAACTGCCTCCTGGGGCTGAAAACTTCTCAAGGAGGGAACCGAGTCTTGCTTCAAATTGCCTGGATTTGGCAGGATTTGAAGTGAGCATGTTTTCTCAGTGTTGCCTGTTGTTGATGCAATCCAACCATCTAACTCATTCCTGTGTAATACAAACCTCCTCTGTGTTTGTGCATAAAGCAATGCCTTTAATCAAGTTTTGCTCTAATGGTGGGGAATGTTATTATTAATACAGAAAAGCTATTTCATGTAATTAAAATGAGGGAAAAGTATTATTTTACAATTATGCTGACAGCCTGTCTTTGATCTTGGAACCTTTGTCAAGGTATGTTAGTAATGAAAATGAATGCCCTCTCATTTATACCTTGGAGTAAAGCTATCATTATGTTTACTAAGCCAGAACTGCCCTGTGAAAGTAAAGTACTGTGTTAATTGTACTCCAGAACGGGATTGGTTGGCTTTTTTAACCTTTCTTCCCACGTCTTGTCACTTGTGCATTACGAAGCTCAAGTGGAAAAGGAAGGGAGTGGTAAAATGACAAAGATTTTTGCAAACATTTAAATAATTTAAAAAGGTTAATAAAATACCAGTGCATGGGGAGCTGGGTTTGTCAGTTTGCAGTGGTTGTGTGAATGGAATGTTTTTAGGTGACTTGAAGGGAGCACAGCACCCTTTCTGGTTTCCTTCCATGTCAGTTTTGCCTCAGAGCAACACGATAGCTGTGTGTGATAACAGCATTTGGCCCTTGTGCACAAACCCTTGATATTCAACTGCAGCTTGACGTGGAAATGGAAAAAATAAATTTTAAATGGAAATTTCTGTTATTTTGCTTGACTGAAGTCAGCATTTTCAGATTTGGACATCATGCAAAGGGTTGTAAATACCTTTCTGTAGCTTCTGTTTTCTTTCTCTTCTGCTTCCCTCCTCTGAGGTGGCTCCATCTTACTGATGCAGGGGATGAGGGACCTTCAGGAACTTTGAGAGAGTGGTGAAAGTTACTTCAGATGCTGGATGGATTTTTCATCGGGCAGACTGTACCAGTGGCTACAGCTTCTACACTAGCAGCACCTGAGCTTTGTGACTTAGAACCCTGTCAAGTATTCAGCTTTGTCCGTAGCTGCATCAATCCTACCTGACCCAGTGCTGAGAAGATGCTGATTTTTTTCAGGGATAGATATAAGTTTCTGGAAATCTGATTGCTGAGGAGTGGCATGAAAACATTACCCAGGCCTGTATATGTTAACTCCAAATATTTGGTCATGACGATAGGCTATTTTTGTAGCTTCCTTTTTTTTAAAAAAAGGAAATTTATGATTAAATGGCTGATAAAAACATGTATGATGCTCTGCTTTTCCTCCTTTTCCTCTTCTCAATTTCTTGTGGTTAATGTAAAGACTAGGAGGCAGCTTTGGAGCATGTTTTAAGAGCCATCATTCACATCATGTCAAGGTTTTCAAGACTTTATAAAATCTAAACGAAGCACAATGGCAACACTGCCTGGAAATTACTTTGTTTACAAGAGAGAAGAAACAAAGCCTGGGCCATATGTGTTGTACTCCAGAGGGGAATTGCCATTTGGGGGGGATGGATGGGTTTGCGATTGCTGAAAGCAGTCCCTCGCCTCCTGTGTGTTTGTGAGGGACTACATGTGTGGGAGTGGGAATCTCAGCTGCCTGCCCCTGCTGCAGAGTCACTTGTACAAAATTCCCTCAGATGGGTCACAGAATTCCTGCTGAGTGGCTGGTTGTGGAAATTTTGCACAGCCACATGAATTCTACCACTTGTACCCCACGTGTTACTCCTTCTGGCACGACCCTCCCATGTGTGCTCTGCTCCCTGCTGAGACTGCCCAAATAAAATCTTTCCTTCCCTCCTCAGCCTCCAGATAGCAGCAGCATACCTGCTGTCGATTAGGTTATTCCTTGATTTATCATCTTATTAATTCCCCTTCATAATATTAAAAATGTTAATTCAGTGTTTGCTAAGTCTCTCGTTTCCCAGTGAGAATAAGACCAAGCTGTTTAATCTTTCCACACAACCCGCTGCAATTTTTTAGAATTGTTATCATTTTGATTACTCTGTAATGCACCTCCCAGAACAATTATAAACTCTGTAAACTGAAGCTGTGACAAGCTGTTTGCTGGAGATTCAGGCCCTGCTGAGGAAGCCTTTGGAAACTGGCCCTGGAATGTACTTCCCAGGCAGCCTGTGTGTCAAGTGTGTGTTTGTTTTGGGGGACAGGGACACACAAGATGATCTTTCAGGAAAAAGCTGCTTGGGCAGGGTCAGAGCAGGCAGTGGAGCCTCCTCCGAGGGAGGAAGGCTCTGATCACGGGAAGAAATGGAGCCCAGTAAAGGGCCCTGGGCAAAACCTTTGAAAATTAGACATGAAAGGAGGTAAATGAAAAGGGGCAGCAAGCACGGGAAGGGCTGTTGCTGTGGGATCGCCATCGGGATGGCAAGCTGTGCTGAGGGGCTCCCCTGAGCACACAGGTGGCTGCACAGGACAGAACTTCTCTCGCCTTCTGTAGAGTCCCAGGATATGCTGAGCTGGAAGGGACCGCCAAGGACCATCCATCCAACCCCTGGCCCTGCACAGCCCCATCCCCAAGAGTCCCCCCTGTCCCCAGAGGATCATCCCACCCCTCCTGCAGCTCTGGCAGCCTTGGGGCTGTGCCCACTGCCCTGGGGAGCCTGGGCAGTGCCCAACCCCCCTCTGGGCAAAGGAGAGCCTTGGCCTGAGATCCCCCCTGCCCCTGCCCTGACACAGCTCCAGCCCATTCCCTGGGCTCCTGGCCCTGGGCCCCACAGAGCAGAGCTCAGGCCCTGCCCCTCCTCTGCCCCTGCCCAGCAAGTTGTCCCTGCCAGGAGCTCTCCCCTCAGTCTCCTCTTCTCCCCCTGAACACACCCAGTGCCCTCAGCTGCTCCTCACACCCTTCCCCTCCAGGCCCTTCCCCATCTCCATGCCCTCCTTTGGACACTCTTCAATAGCTGAATATCTTTCTTGTACTGTGGTGTCCGAAAGAAGCTGGGCTGTTCACGAAACAGTGGAGTTGGTCTCGTAGGAATATTAGTTTGCATCACTAGTGGTCACATTGTACATGGGAATAAAATGGGAATTGTCATGAAATGTCTGTCTTTCAAATGCATTTAGGAACTTGTCCTTTTTTCTTTAATTTGGGATCTTGCAACATCTAAAAGAGTTTCCTTAATCTCTCCCATATTTTTGAATGTATTCTAAGATTTTCCCTGCTTTTAAGAAAAGGTATCTTTTCAATTCTTTGCCTATTTGAAGTAAAATCTGCACATTGCTGTGACCAAAATCTGAATGTTTTATTGGTAAAAGAACTGCTTGTTTTCTCGTACAGACACTGGGGAAAGCATAGTGGAATATCAGCCTTTGTGTGTGAGGAGAAAACTGCTGAGTGAAGGACCAAATTCTCTCACCCTCCCTGGCACTGCCATCCTTCCCTTTCACAGGTCTGGTGAACCCCATTCCAAGGACACATTGGCCCAGAGGAATTCTTTAAATTTGGGTTCAAAGTGTGAATTGCTCCAGTAAAATGAAAATGTAGAAAAAGTAATTTGTAACTACTTAACAGAGGAGTAACAACAGGGAAAAAATAGAGGACTGTTTCTGCTGTAGAAGTAACATTACAAGCGTGTCTGGCTCTGGGTGGGCTTGGAAATGAATAGGTGTGTGGGTGATTTGAAAAATGACATCAGATACTTTGTGGGCCATGAGTTAAAGCAGATATGTTGCTACCCACAGTGACTTATTTCAAGTGGCTTATATTTGGCACAGTGTGACTTTAGATTACAGAAGGAAACGCTAAGCATGGAGCTCTTATTGCTCCGCTCAGGCTTGGCAATTATGAAGAATAAAAAATTTACCAGAGCCTAAGCTCTTCGATAGTTATAAACATGGGAAGAATTAAGGGACAGGAAAATTATAGCAACTCAGCTAAACCACTATAATTAAGGCTGAATTGCTTTTTATATTACAGCATTCATGGAGTAGAATGTTGAAATAAATAAAAAGTAAAAGCTCAAATAGTGTTGCAGGCTTAAATTTTGGTAGGACAAATCCATTCTGTCTAATGATATGTGTGTAACTGCAGTTTCTCTTGTCCTCCTTCTCTTCTTACTAATGATGCCTTGGCCTCCGGATTCGGACGTCTTCCTCTGCTGGGAATACTGGGATTTCAGGTACTGTCTGTGAGCACAGCCTTCTGTCACACTCAGTGCCTTTTACAAAAGGTTCCTAAATCACCTGTGTGTGTTTTAAATCCCCTGTGTTATGGAGTCAGAGATGTCCTCACATCCTTCACATTCAGACTGAAAGCCAACAAATTGTGGGGTTTTGATGTCTTTTTAAAATTTATTTATTTAATTTTATTTTTATTTTGGGGAAGAGCAATTTGTTTGCTTGTTTTAATTTTCACTAATTTGTTTATTTTTAATTTTAGCTGATTTGTTCCTGCATTCAATCCTGACACACTTGTGTGCAGCAGACCTGTGCATCTTCATCAGCCTCCTGCTAATTACTTTTGAAGCCAGGGGCCTGTTTCCACCGAAGCTGACAGTGATGTAGAGCCTTCAAAGTTCCCCTAAGTTCAGTAAAAATCCTCAGCTCGAGGAAAGAGACCCACATTAAAGCTCCTTCAGGGGAAAATCCAGCAGAACTCAATTCCAGCTTGCTTAGGGAGGCAGCAGCCAGAGCAAACCAGATATTTGTTATCAGCCAGGCCAATGGGGGATGTGGGAAGAAGCTGAAAGTATATCAAGAGGAGGTTGGCAAGCACAAGACATAGGTCTTGCTGTTGGTAAGCTTGTTGGGATCAGCAGGTTTGTAATGGGAATAAATTCCCATGCGTGAATTTCAAAGGCAGCTTCAGGAGAGAGGCTCTCTTCCTGACAGGGAGAGTAGTCTGAAGGCTCTGAAAGTGATAAAATATACAAAGAAACAAAATGGGCTTCGTGGAGAGAATTCCCAGGTGATATCATGCACGTGCAGACAGCTGTAGTTTAATCACAGCTGCTTTCTGCAGTATTCTGACACAATAAGCTGGATCAGTGGCACTGCTTATGTGCCCTGTCTCCCCCTCCATTTCATAAGCCATAAGGCAGTTCTTTTGGAAAGGGTACAAGTGACTGAAAGATCTTGCTTACACTAATTTAGGTCTTGATTTAAATTGTATTGTATGAAATGACAAATTTTGGGTGGCTCTGAATGATATCCTGATAAGCTGGTTTCACAGAGGAGGGAGCGAGGCCACCTTTGAGCACTTTGTGAGTCCCAACAAACTGAACCTTGATCTCAGCATGCTCAGGAGAGGGAGGAACCCTAATTTCCCCTTGAATGGAAGCAGCAGTGAACCTTTTTTCTCTGTTTCTAAATTCTGTTTCATGTAAGCTTTGCTGTCTCTTTGTAACCATCTGCTGCAGTGCTCTGCATTCTGAGCTTATGTAACATTTCAGAGGGTTTTTTTTATTTGTTTCTCTGGCTGTAGAGAAGAGCTGGAGGATGTGAGCTCTCAAAGTTCAGAAGCAAAAGAGCAACTGAGGCAAAGGGCAACACAATCTAAAGGAATTTAGAATTTGTTGTTAAAAACATAGCTTTTCAAAAAATCCTGAGAACTAAAATAGTTATTCAATGCTGTTGTCTCCACCTTCCTCAAGATCTTCACTTAACACTAAATGTGCCTTCATGATGTTCTTGGCTTGTTGGCTGCTGGAAGGTGGATGTGTGTCTCTCTAAGCTTTCAGTATTTTTAAGATGATGAACCTATTTTGGATTAGGAAATAGTTTTGGTAATGTTGACAAGCCTTTCCTACCGATCAATTGTGTGTAGCAGGAGGTAGACAAAGCTTGTTAAGTGGAACACATTTTTTTGGGGTAAGAACATGTTAAACCTAATTTCTTGGTAATGTATAAGCCAGAAATCATGTTGGAGAGTGTCTTTCTTTTGGCTTTAGGAGCAGTAAGAATAAGCCCAAGCAGGTTTTAATTAATAAGAGTAATAAATTAATGTGTGTTCTAGAACTCTGAACAGATGTTTTCATTCACTTTTTATATGTGGTAAGCTCTAGGCATGAAATTCCTTTTATAATTTTTTTTTTTTAGCAGCAGATAATTAACATTTTGTGTCATGTTTTCAGACTGGTCAGTCTATTCCAGAAATCCACAGCTGGACATTGGATCTTCACCCACCAAGGTTTTGGACTTGTCCAATGCACATGAAAATGTGATGGGGCAAAGAAAAAGCCATTTTTAGGTGTCTTTGAGCTGTTAAATGTTTACTAATTCTGCCTTTCTATAATTATACATCTGCCAGGGTTTGGGGATTCATATCCCACAATGATCCTTGTGAGTCCCTTCCATCTCAGAATATTCTGTGATATAGTTAAAAGCAGAAGCTTCTGTTTGAAAATCACACTGACCATTTGGAAACCCCCAGACAGTGTCAGACCTGGGGCTACTGCTGCCCTCCAAGCAGCTGGAATTTGAGATACGAGATGAGGCTGCTGAGGCAGCTGTGACCCAGTTGTCCGAAAGTTCTCTGTGTCTCTGCTGGAGCAGCAATGGGAGCAGTGGGTGCCCACAGGGAGCATCCCCAGGTCATGCTGCTGCAGTGCCTTGGGCTGCTGACAGTGTGAGTCCAATCTAGTTGAGTGGGTTTGATTGTTTTGTCAAGAAAATAACTAAAATGGTTGCCAAATGACCAACAGAAATGAGGAACAAATGTTTCCAGGACTGTGAGTGGGGATTGGAAGCGATAGCAAATTTAAAACAAAGTTCTACAAGCTGTACATTATTACCAGAAAGTTCTAGAAATATGGTCTCTCTGCAAAGAAGTTTCAGAAATTGGGAATGTCATTTAACTTCTGTGATTTTGTTCTAAGAGAAACAACTGCATCATATTTATGCCAGGGTGCAGATTTTAAAATGTGTGTACATGTCCCATACTCTCCACTACTCCATCTTTGACACCTCCCACTAATGAAAAGATACTTGGGATGAATTTCTTTATGAAGCTGAGAATTTGTCCTGAATTTCTTGAGCAGTACAAGGGTGGACACTTTATGAACTTTTAAAGTAAATCAATTTAGGTTCTTGTTTAGTTCATGAATTCTTGTNTTTTTTTTTTTTTTAAATAAGTCTGGCTCCTTCATAGCTGGAAGTCATCCCATGGGCTGTGTTTCTAAGAGCAACAAACAAAGCTCAGCTTGGTGAGGCGGCTGCAGTGCTGGAGCCTGGGCTGCAGAGCAGTGTAATAACTTGAGATCAGCAATGGGCGTAATTCTGTGGAAACCCTTCATTTTCCACATGGTTGAGGAGATGTGCCGTATTATGGAAGATTCCTAAGGACTGCTCTCAAAAAGTGGTAATTGCTGCATTCTGAATTATCCTGAAGTTTGCATTTTGGTTGTCTTGAGTTCCAGTCCCTCTAAGACAGTGCTGTGAAGGTTACAGGGATTCAAGAGCTGGCAGATGCTTGTGTGGGTGTTGACTTTGTCAGCTGCTACAGCGAGGCTGGTGTCAGCTCAGCTTGAGCTTCTCACTCCTTTACCTGCAGTCAGGCAACTCAATAAAAAATGCTGGATGTTTCTCTTGGCTTGATGCAAGAAATTTCAGGCAACAACTTCAATAATGTGATCTAAGTTTGGAAGAAGCAAACCTGGATGAGGAAGCTGGAGAGGTGATAAAGCCAAGAGAAAGCTCACCATAGACTCAAGGGAACACAGATCCATGTAAGAGCGTCCCTGGCATTGATCAATAAAACACATTGATAATTGACAATTTTGCTGGGCATTTAATTTCTTACAGGAAATATTTTTGGTGTTAAATTTCATTAAGCTTTTCTTTAGGTTTAAGCAGTCCACGAACAAAGAAACAATATGAACATTTTCTCAAAGGAGCACCAGTTTTGCCTTCCCTTAATTTTGTGTGAAATGTGGTATGAAACACCAAAGAGACTTGGCTGTAAATGTGATTTGATGCCCAAGTAAGATAATTTTGAATTATGACTTATGTTAAAAAACTAAAAAGTCATCTTCAGATGTAAGACAAGAGAGAAAAGGGAGAGATGTGCTTATTATAGTCAAGAACTGTGATACATAAGCATCAGTGATTCCATTTGTTTTATATACTTGCTTGTCATTTTAATGGTTTATTATCAGGGATCCAGTCAAAATTGGCAATAAAAAGAACATAGCTTTACTTTGATTCAAAGTCTGCAGCAGATATGCCAGCAGAAAGGATAAATAAGACATGGAAAATATGCTGTTAATAAGGGAAATACAAGTAGTTCTAAGCATATTTTATATGCTTTTTCTTTATTTTGGTTTCAAGCAAAGTGTTGAATGCACTTAAATTATTAAGCTATAGTGAATAATACCTTGAACATGGGTTGAAATATTCCATTCTGGATTTGTTCTTGTAAATCTCTTCTTATAAATAATTTTCAGAGAAGAAGAAAAAAAAATATGGTCCTTTCTGCTTTTGTGTAGGAAGGGAGAATTTTATGTGTAAGAACTTCTTTGTTATTCACAGCAGTTCTCCATTTGAAGAGAGGAAATAAACTGGAGAGTTTTTTGGCCTGTGTCTTATTCTGTCCTTCAATGGTCAAACACGGTGTGAGGTGAGCAAACACAAAGTGACGAAATCCAGTTCAGTACTATCCCTTGTTTTTGATGCCAAAACCCAATTAACTCACCAAGCAATTGGCTGATGAAAGGTCAGCTGGGCCTGGGTCAGGCAATAAACTGTGTCCTGTCCTTTCAGTCCTCTCTCTCTTCATCCAACTTAGGGAGAAAGTCTTGATTAAAATGTTTATAAGTAGAGTAGCTTTGTGTACAATGGCTTCTATGCCTCCTTTTTTTTGCTGACACTTGTCTTCTCCCCATGGCAGAATATAAAGCAAAATATTGAATTCAACAATTTTAAACAGTGTATTTGCAATACTGAGCAGATGCAAAAATGATAGGGTTGAGATAACTCTTCTCTGGCTTTGTCAAGTCTGTGGTTACATCACTTACACTCCTTCTGCAGAGCCTCTCTAAGTTGTTTTGCTTTTTTATCTAATTTTTTTTATTCACTAAGTTTGTAGTCAAATATCTTTGTTTCATTTCAGACAGATCTAAAAATCCCAACATTTAAAAACTTTGAGAGAAAAGTTTGTAGCCTCCATGGCACCACTTTATACCCTTTAACTTGGGAGACTGGGTTTGTCTGTAACATGTTAACTTCTCATGAGCGTAATTGTTAATTCTTCTTACTCAGCAGCTTAAAACTTACTGTCTGTGCCACAGTTTTTGAGGACAGATCAGTTTGTAGACTGTGACAGAGAGGAGAAACCAGCTTGTTCTTAGCAGCCTAACACAAAGCTGATGGGCAAATCCATTGCTAAAAGAATCCATAGTGCCTTTAGACACCAAACCGCTCTCAGCCATTGTTCTGAAGCTCCAGAGGCCGGAGTTTTGATCCTCAAACCCCCAGTGCAGCCTCTGTGTCAATGTGGAGGAGTTGGAGCAGCTCTGTGGGTCTCCAGTGGGGTCCTGAGCCTGGTGGGCAGGTGCTGCTGCAGTCCAGGGATCTCCTCAAAAAACATCTGGGAGCAAAAATGTGAAAAAACCCAAAAAACACAGCAAAATTCCAAGCAAATTGAGGAGGGTGTGGATTTAAATGGTTGTTAGCAGGCCAGGCAGGTTTATATCTGATACCTCTGGCATGGAAGCCTACTGAGGGAGACCTTGCTGCTGCCCCATTGATTTCAGTTGCATTTGGGAATATTTTGGACTTGTATGACTAATCCCTGCCTGGAAGTCCCCAGACAAAGTAGGAAAATATGTTTAGTGCAAGAAAATAGAAAAGCAAGTTTCTTTTTTCAGGAGATGTGTGTGGATGGACCTCCTGATCTTTGCAGGAAGAAATGAGTAACAGCTGGAATGAACCCCTGGCAGATATTTCTGAGGGGAAACAAGGAGAATAGAAGGAGAGAGAGGAAGATTTCTGTGGCTTTGGAAAGGAGGAGGAGCTGAAGCAGGCTGATGTCAAGCACATTATTAGAGGTGAGGCCTTGTGGTTGGTCTCTGGAGGGTGCCTTCATGTTCAGGCTCTCAGTTCTGCAGTTGGCAGGTTTGTTACACAGCACCAGCACAGCTTTTGCAGTTGAATTGTGTTTCCTGTACTGTATCCAGGTCCCAAACCTTGATCTCAGGTGCTTTCAATCATCCCTTGGCCCGAGTTTTCTGCAGTGCAGTTTCCCCAGTGCAGAAGCCAGGGCTGCCCTCTGGCTGATTTTCTTGACGTGTTTCTTTTTGTCTGCTTGGAGTCCTGATCTGGAGGGATTTGAGATCCCTGACATGGGACTGGGAAATTTGGACACTGAATTGTATCTGGCTTGAGCAGGTCTAGGTTTCTCAAAGCCTGGGCCTCTGAGCACCCCATGGGAAGATGAATTAGTGCTGACACATCCAGGGCATTTTCGACTGGCTGCATGTGCTCAATAAATGTGACGCCTTCTGGCCATGGCAGCAGTCCATGTACATGAGAGCTGAAGTGCCCAGACATAATTCATATCACAATTCAATGCTTAAGTACCTGTTCAAACACCCCAAACAACTTATGAGCAATCATTCCTCTGTCCCATCTCCAGAACCCTGAGATTTACCACTCGCTTGTTAGAGGTTATATTTTAAGGTGACTAAGGGCTCCAGGCTTCCTCAGACATATTCAGCTCTCTAATTTAAGAGCTCTGTCTTATGTGGGCATCTCTTTGAATAGGAGTCATCAGTATATGCTGACCTTCCATTGTTTCTGCTGTGGATGAGGATGATCTGTTCTACTCTCCCATGGTTTTTGGAGATGGTGCAGTGAGGATATCAAGTTCTGTGTAGGCAGATTTCCCAAAGTCTCTGTGCTACCTGGAAGTATAGTCTGTTGTGGAATTGAGTGCGCTGGCTTGAGAGTAGACAAAGACATACTTGTATTGAGATCTCCATACTGTCTGGATGGCACTGATTTTCCAAAAAAAAAAAAAGTGGTAGTGGTGAATTCAAAACTAAAAGGCTAACTAAAGAAAGGGCTGTGCATTCCTGGAGGTCCTGATCTATTCCTCCTTCTCTGCCCCAAGGGCTGACCCTGCTCTGTTATCTCTACTGCTCTTGAAATCTCAGAAGCAGCATGTGTGAGGGAAAAGGGTATTTCTAGGAGAAGGGACTAATTTTCTGCCTGGGGTGTCAGGAACCCATAGCACAGTCTGTGGCCTAGAGCTCATTCTTTGTTCTCTAGATCTGCTTCCTTTTCTTAGGGATCTTCTGCTGAATGTACTGGATGGTCACACTCAAGGGCTTGTTATTTGTCGCCGTTAGCAGAGGGTTGAGCAGTTGCATGTGTGCAAGATAGTCCAGTACATCATCCAGTACAGCCAGGGAGAACCTTTTTCCAAAAAACCCTTTGGAACGAGCGTGCTCCTCAGTCTGCAGGGAAGAGTAGCTTCAGCCTTTTTAAGATAAAGATGCTGCTGATATGGCTGAAAACATCCTGTGCAAAAATGGAAACTAGTATCCCCTAGGCAGTAATGCTGGGACCTCTATTTGAGAGTAAGCCAAAAGAAAATTCCTTGCAAAAAATATGGATTGCTTTCACACCACACAGAGTCCTGTTCATTTTGCATCAGTAGTTTCTCAGTAATTTTTGATTATCTGGCTGAAGCTGTGAAAACAGTGAGCTTGTGAATACTTGCCTTCCCTTAGAGTTTGGTTCATGCTACAGTCACAGGAATTCTGAAAAACTTGATACATTGCAGACAAAAAATTATAAATGCTAGGGATCCCTGTGTACAACTGTGCTTTGTAAACAACAGGGTATTTTATGGTCCTATGTGCAAATTCTACTGGGCAGTGATGTGTTCAGCCAACTAGCAAAGGGCTTGAGGGTGCTAAAATCAGAGTGAGAGATATTATTAATTGTGGGTTTGCACTGTGAATTTGCTTGTGCAGCCAAGGAGATAGTCAAGTGTCAGGGCAAAGAGGACCTGTTTAGTGTGTGCAGGGGTGAAATGTAGAACTGAGTCAAGATTTCTGTCCCTTGGAAGGTGAATTCATTCTGCTGCTCCAAGGACAGGTCACAGCTGGGCAGATCCATGACTGGGAAGGTTAGGTTGGATATTAGAAAAAATTTCTTGCCCTAGAGGGGGGTTGGGCACTGCCCAGGCTCCCCAGGGCAGTGGGCACAGCCCCAAGGCTGCCAGAGCTGCAGGAGGGGTGGGATGATCCTCTGGGGACAGGGGGGACTCTTGGGAATGGGCCTGTGCAGGGCCAGGGGTTGGATGGATGGTCCTTGGGGGTCCCACCCAACTTGGCATATTCTGGGACTCTGTGACTGGGCTGTTCAACCTGGTGACACTTGTGCTCAAAGCAATTATTTTCTCATGGCTCCGTTTACTCATTTTTCACCCTGAGGGGGACAAGGGAAACAGGATGGGGCTTTTTGGTGGTAGTTGTTTGAATTTATGCAGTTTTAGCTACTGCAATTCTTCTGAGATTGACCTCTAAGGCAATGTCTTGTTTCTTCTCACTGTTGGGCTCGGTTTAGGGAACATCCTTGCTTCTCAAAACGCCCCTGCTTTGTAAAAGCAGGAGGTGGCAAACTCTGCTCCTGCCTCTGCCTGCTGCCCTGGCTGTGAGATCTGAACATGGAATTTTGTGTAACACCACTGAGCCAGCAGTCTGATTTGCAGGCATGGGAGTTGGTATTTCCCTCTGATGCAGACCTCTAAAATATGTGCAGATCAGATACTCATTAGTCAGACAGAGGAAATACAACATCTTAATTAGCCAGGGATTTGTTCTCATTGTGTGTGTGCTGCGTGGAAAATAGCAACTTAAAGAAGCAACTGTGGCAGGAAAACTATTTTAGTTTGATTTTCTTTTTTTTTTAACCTATGAATTTTATTTCTTATTTTGACTACGAGCCAAAATTGTGATTTTTTTTCCTTTCCACTCCTTGGTTTATATCCATTTGATGATCTGGGTATGACTGTCAGGTAGCTACAGTTCTGCACTTGACACTCTGGTTGTGTGTTTGCCCACAAGGGTCACGGATTTCCAGAAGCTGAGGGGAGTCTTGGCTGTACAAGGAATACAGGATGAGGCAGATACTGCACACACTTTACCTTGTTTACCTAAGGATAAAAACAGGAACTGAAGAGGGAAGAAATAAGGTTTTATGAGCTTGGAATGAAAATGGCAATGCTCCATCTTTCTATGAATCTCTGTCTGTCTCCCTCCCTCCTTAGCTCTAGGAATGTGGTGTTTCTAATTTACAGTGTTGCAAGAGCATCGTATGATAGAATCACATAATTATATCATCATTCTTTGCAAAATATTCTGCATTTCATTAAACTATGGGACAGTGAGTGCAGTGGAGCCAGCTGGCACCTGCTTGGCAGAATCCTTTGGAGATCCATTGCTTTCTTCTATGTTCCTCTTATAACCTCTGCTCATTCTCTTTGATGCTGATGTTCTGGTTTAATAGGACTCATCCTTTTACTGCAGGAACATCAGAGTGCTGTGAATAAGAGTTTGTTCAGCTTTAGTTCCCTCTTGCTATCAATTCTGGGTACCTTTTAGCTGGTTTATTTTTTCTTTTTCTTCTTTCTTTTTGTCTTTCTTCTCCATCAGAAGACGTGTATCAGGGAGTAGAGTCTCTTAAAAGCTTTATTTCAGAATTTAAAGTAAACATTGCCTCTGCTGTATTTTTTCCTTAGCTCTGGGAAGTTACAGTGCTTCAGCACTGCTAAAGACCTGGAAAGGCTAAATACCTACTACTGTTACCTATTTACAGACCTGATATTCCATCTTTTGAGTATATTACTCCATCCTAATAATAATAGCAGTGGAGATGTTAGTTCAGTTTTTCTCATGGCTATTAATTTAATAATGTTAATTTTTAACTTAATTTGCTTTCTTCTTGATATTTGAGTTTCTTCTCCACTTCTCCTTCAATAGTCAAAGTCCTCTTTAAGCTTTACTAGAGGTAAGATGGTGACTCGTAGGTTTCAACTGCTGTAGTGTTTTTTCTCATCTATTTGTGGGAAAATGGTGAAGAGCAGCAGTGCCTTGGCTGCTCTCTGGTCACTCATCAAAGGTGGGTGGAGAAAGCCCAGTGTGTCAGGAAACCTGGAGGCAGGCAAAGCAGGGCAGCTGAGCACTGGCACCTGCACTGGGAATGTGCATGTCTCACCTCCATGGCCTCAGGGTTTAACTCCTGAATTTCCCAAGCAAAGATATTCCTGCAGCTCTTGGAGCAGCCCCTGTTCCTCACAGGGATCGGGTGCCTTCAGGGAGGGTTGGCAGAGATCAATCCCTAAGTGCTTTCCCAAAGCTGAGGTGAATTGAGTGCGAATCCAAGGAATGTTTCTTTGCTTCTCTACACATTCAGTGTATATTGCTGTGTCATAGCTGTAACTTTCCACAAGCCTGTCTAAGCATTCCACTCTTTTTTTGTGCATTGAATCCTAAAGTGTATTGATTGTTATCATTTTAGATATCAATAACTCTCTTCTTTACACATACCAATAATTTAAAAAATGTCACTTGACAGATACAGTTAATATTTGCTGGAAAAATTGAACAAATCCTTGTTTTAAAAACTGTAATGTGTTTTTACTTACTGCATATTTACTTATGTTGCTTTTAAATTTATGTTAAAAAAAAAAGAGAAGAAATTGTTTCTGAATTTTGATGGAAGAAAAAATAAAAGGGAAAGAATGGTGGTGTAGTTACTGAGCCCAGCCAGCTCAGCTCTCTAAAACCTTGCACCACTTGTCTCTGAAGAATAAAAGATGAAAACACAAAACAAATAAAGCAAATAGAAGCTTAGAGCAGAAAAGAGATATTTAATAAAAATGTGTTGACACTAAGCATATAAGCACTTATAATGCACTCTAAACAAAGTAAGTGAATAAAATATTCAGAGCAAATTTTTCTGTTTCCTGGTGGAATCAGATTTTGTGTGAAACCAGTGATTGCTTGTTTTACTGCGGGCTGTTTGTTTGCTCCAGAGCTGCTGGAGGGCCCAGGGTCTCCACATGGGTGGGAGGGCGGTGCTGCTTTGTACGGCTGAGACTAAGACTTGGCTCCCAAGTTTGGTGCTCCAGATTTACATCCACAATCGAAGGCAGGTGTAATTTATAGGTGTTTGATTAGACTACTGCAAATGTTTAGCTTTGGGCCAGTTTAATGAGCTGGCTCAGTGTTATGAATCAACTGTGCAGTTAATCACAGGGACAAAACTTGGGGCTGTTATTGATAAGTGCAAAATGTATGTTCACAAGGTCAGACACTGACTATATAACCCAAGACTTCACCTTTTAAGGAAGAATGATGATTTCCTGGCTTAAATCCTTGTAATGGAAGCCTTAGTAGCCTTTTGCTCAGTTAAATAGAAAAGGACAGCATGATTTATCTCTAGGTAATGTTGAATTTCTTCTTTTTAACTGTTTGTTAAAAGATGCATTACCATAAAAGCAGGCAGTATTTGCATTCTGAGAGCACACAGAGGATCAGGAGGGGCTGGGATCCCACAGGCAGCTCGTGTAGCTCAAGTGTCACATCCAGGTGTGTGACACCACAGAATATTGTAGTGAAGAGTAGCCCCCAAATATTATGGGAAATTAATATATATTCTTTCAGGATTATCAGCTCATCTGAAACAGTATCAAAGCTCAGCCCTCAATAAAATCTCTTCACCATTTGTGTCTTTCAGGGTGACAGGGAGCCTGGAGTCCCAGGGGAGTGCCCTGCATAAGGAAAGGCCTGGCTGTGAGAGATGTTGGATGGGCAGTTCACATGTTGGATGTGCTGCTTGGGAAGAGACAAGCTACATTTGGCATAAAAAATGGTAGCAGCGAGCTTGCTGTAAAGGTATCTCTAAATTGTCAGGCATGATTCATCAGCTGAGGGGACTGGAATTTTTGGTGGTAATGAAATCTCGCCGAGTCCTATGTTTAACAAACTCCACTGGCTGGTGACTGATAGCTTTTACTAAAGAATCCAAATGAGCTGTAGCTGGGAGATATTCTGCCCTCCACGGAAACATTGCAGGCTTCTTCATGAGGTTACTAATATGCCATCTCCCTCCCACCCCAGAAAAGTACTTTACATTACATATCTCTCGTGTCAGTAGAAAGCTCTGTAAGAGCTGCATGAGACAATGACTGAAAACACTGGTGGAACCCTTGAATCACAGTGTGCACATGGGTGCTGAGGCAGAGAAATCACTGGTTTGGATTCAAGCTTGCTGAAATGCAGTTTTTTCTGTCTGGATGTTGTGTGACATATTCCCAACAGAATATTAAACAGTTAATCTGAAGAGAGACACTGGGTCACTTCTTTCTGGCAGGGAATCTGGTCTGTAATATAACACAGAATGTTTTCACTAGGTTTTGAGGCTTACTTTCTGCCTGCCATTGATAAACACAGCAGCAATATCTTCCTTTCCTTTTTCTTCAGACTGTAATTGAGAATTTCTGTTCTAGATCTTAGGGATAAATTGGGGGGAAAAAATAGAAATCACTGTTTAAAACATTGATATAATGGAAAAAAAATGAGAATATGTCTTCAGTTCCCCTGTTTAGGAAACTCTTAGTTAACACAACCCAGAATCTCTTTGCTTTATACAAGAGAAATTCCCTGAAGGTCCATTTTTCTTCTTGTTCCACTGTTACTGACCTGAAATAACAAGGAACTTCTGTGATGATCTCATGAAATAACCTGAACAAACCATCTTGAATGATGTAAATGATTTACTTTCTGAGGGAGCTGTTAAGGACAGACAGCACAAACGGGGCATGGAAAAGTGCAAATGCATTTGGGAGAGGGCTGGGGGAAAACTCCCTGACAGCAGAGTCTGGAAGGTTTAATTATGCCAAAGAATGCTAATTTGTACCTTATACATACTTGCTGAGAATTATTGCACTTTGTGTTTGGGAAATACCACTGTGGTGGTGGTGATCCTGCTGCAAATTTAGTGAGTGACCTAATGCATGACAGTGTTGAAGTTCATTTATTACTTCACATGTACATCTTTGGTGGTCAAGGCCATGAAAATATGGAAACTATTCTGATATTTGGTGACCTGTACTTTGAAAAAGCCCATCTAATTATTTTTAACAACCTCATAATACGCTCTCGTGACGTTGCAAGTAAATATTTCTAATTAGCTCCTATGGCTAAATGTTTTGGATCATGGGCAGTTGAGATTGTTGCTTATTTAGTCAATCATTAGGTTGGAGAAAGAGTTTTCTCAAGAGTAATAAATTGATCAGTTCCATGTGTGAAATTGGATCAACACTATGGTTTTATTGACCCTAAAATAAATCCTTCTTTGAGATCTTCCCTTAAATATAAGTCAGGATGTGTCTAGATGGGAGCTCTCATGTTTGGGAGAACTGTATTTGCCAGAATTGGTGATAAAAGATGGTTAGTTTGTAAAACTGAGATAGATGAATTTTTAAGTGATGGGTCTCTGTCCTACAAGCTGCAGGTTAAATTCTGCTTTGTGCTGGAGCTTTCTGTTGAATTATTAAGGCTTTAGGCTATAAATATTGTGTCCTAATAGCTATTTCCCCCCTTAACTCACCTGAAAGTTATTGTATATTAAAATTCTGCCTTCTCTGAGTACCTTGATACTTCCTGCAGGGGAGATAATGGTAAGTTATTGATGTATTTTGACAGCTTTTCAAACACGTTGTCTGTGTGAAACAGAACTGTACAAAATTTAGCCTTCTACAGGTTAACATGTAATTTGTCTTTATAGGAACAATGAAACAAGACTGGAATGTGTCTCAATTTTCTGAGCAGTAAATGAACAAAAAAAATTCTCTTTGAGCCACTTCTTGCTGGTGGCACAGAGGAGGATTCAGGCTGTGGAGTGGCAGTGGGAGCTCCTCTCCAAAGGCAATAGAGGGATGAGAACCATGACAGGCTCCTTGATCTGCTCCCAGGGATGGTTTCTTACCTGGCCACCCACTGACCCAAGGTGTCTGGATTCCTTGTCCCTTCTTTTCCCTTGGCTCCTGCATTTCCGTGGCTCTGTTGCTGCTGAGGGTGGATTTCAGCAGTAATTATGTCAGCACATACCACTGCAGCAAAGCCAATCCCTCCCTTGTCTGGATACTCCTGCTTTTCATTTCCTTGTGCTTATATTTGGCTCAGAATTAACTGTAAAAGAAATTTTGTGTGTAAGCAAAAATACTGTGAATATTGAATATTTTAAAACCGAGCCAGGGATATTTTTACCCTTTTTTCAATGCAAGCTATTAAACCCTCTATCTTACAGGGCAGTTTTTTGATACAAGGTCAATGCAAAAACTTCTCTAATATAAACCCCAGCATCTCTTCTTTCACTGTAACAACCTTTATGAGAACTCACAGCAATGCCCAGCAGAGCTTTCCAGATAATCTAAATCCAAGAGGAAGCTATTTTATTCTTCCTAGAACCCATTTTATTTCCCAGATTAGAACAACAAGAATTTAATCAATACCTGTATTTAAGCAAATTGACTCTTTCCAGCCAATATTTCAGTATGTGGCTTAAATGAACATGCAACAATAAATGGACAAATACCTTTGGTGACCTCAGAAGGACTCACTTCGTCTATTATTTAACAAGAAGTGGTTTGGACTCTGAGCCATCTCACTGGAAACAGAGCCCTAAGACACTGCAAACTGAAACAGAAACAGGTTTCCTGAATTTTTCTTGGTGTCTATGTGTCTGAGATTGGGTGAAGCCTTAATAGATTCAAGACAGTGACTGGCAGAGTAGCAAAGTTCCTTTCAAAATCCATTTTGCCTATCCCGAAATCTGAATAGTTTAACAGCTTTGGTCTAGAACACATTAATTTATCTGAATGGAGAATTGGGAATGGATAAAGTGTTCGATATAAAGTAACAGGAAGGGAGTGAATTTTTAGTTGAGGGAGAGAAAGCAAGTTAAAGTAGTGAAAATAAGAGTGAAAATAAGAAATGTGGAGTTTGCATAAATGGTTTGAGAATGTCTGGTGGCATTTTTGAATTTCTGGTGCCTTTGACTTGTGACCATGGAGGGAAAAAAAGGACAGTTGAGTTACATGTGGTTGCAGGAAGGATGACAGACAGTTGATTAAGGAGAAGGTGGGTCAAAAATAAGGAATGGAGAACAAGGCAAAAAAAAAGGAAAAAGAACTTTATGGAAAGAGCTAGAGAGAAATTATGGAGGGATGGTAAAGGAGGAAATACAAACTTTATTTTGTGGAGTTTAAAAAATTACATGTATTTGTAGTTAATTTTTTAACTGTTACAGACTGAAATACTGAGATATCAGATTACTGAAAGGATGTTTTCAACCTTTTTTAAATTTATATCAGTGGAAACTCTGGCCTGTTGGGCCAGACTGTGTCCCTGGGGTGGTGGCAGCAGGACGAGCACGAAGGATGTTGGAAAAGTATCCCATGGGACCATTATCAGACTGGTGAACACCAGTAATGCTTTGCAGATATGATATGGTAGTTTGCTCCAATATCAGGAAGACTATGACTGTCATAGAAACATTTCCCCAGGTTTTTATTTTATTTCTGATTGTAATTTACCTCTATCCACAGCTACAGCTGAAGCAGCCTTTCTCAAACAGCCAGAAGTAGGTGGAAAATGAAAATGAAGCCAAGTGATGTTGCACCGGTCCCCTTAGGTTGTTTGATCCATTGAAATAATGTGTATCTCCCCACTTTTTTTTTTCTTTCCTCCCCTGTGCTGCAATGTTGTGTTTTTTGTCATGTTTTTAGCACTTCTACTGACTATGTGAGGGCAGAGGCAAACACATAGAGGCAGATAAAGGTGTGGAAGTTCATGAGATTCAGAGGAGGGAGAAAAGCACCCAGTAATCCTGGCAGCAGCAGATGTATTGGGAATAATAGTGAGCTCCTGGGAGTTAATAGCAGTGATACCAGTGACATTTTCAGGCATTAGAAAAGCCCCACTGGAGCCTGGAGTGACAATGGCTGCTGAGGCTTCCTTTTACAGCAGAAGCTTTTGCAATCCTGCACAGAGAGACAGAAGGAGAAGAAGAGAACTTGAACAGTTCCAATGCTGACAGTTGGCATTGCTGAGAGAATGGATGTAAATGGCATAAAATTAACAGATTACGTCCTGCCAAGTTTCCTCTTAATTGATGTCATTCAGATGTCCTCAGCAGGCATTGTAACAGCAGAAATTTGGTCTCCCCAAGGTTCTTCACTGGGTTTAAATAACACAATGCAATTCCTCAACAAGTCTAAGAGAACTCTTGTCTTGATAATCCTCTTGGGCTCAGTCCTGGGTGCTTCAGCCCCTATGACTTCAGGGGTAGGTGAGGCCCTTGGACCCTCTGCATCATCAGGCTTTTTGTTCAGCAGTTCTTCTCTCTCAGGAAGGTCTATTTGTCTCATGGATCCTGGGACAAGAAGGTATGGTGGTATAATGTGAAATCTGAGTGTAATTTGCCCTTCTTATGGGCTGTGACATCAATTTTGTTGGACTGAAGTCAGTGACAATTTACAAACCTGATAATACAACCCTGTGATTCTCTTAGAAAATTATGTGCCAGATCAAGACCTACTTTCAGCAAATAAATCTGAAGTAAATATTAGTACCTGGATTTAGATCATAATCACAGTTTTGTTTAAAAGAAAAAAAGCCCCAGTCTACTTTCACACTGCCTGGATGGATTCTAAGGGAGCCATTGCAGTTTATTATGTTGCTGGCCTGCTAATTAAAGAGGCTTTAGGCAAGAATTGACACAGAAGATATTTTGTGGCTTATTCTGTGTGAGTCCCTGAAAGGTCTTTGACAGGACTAAAGGTAATATCTTTAAATGTTCCACAGTGTATTTGGGATTGTATGACTAATGCAAGGGTTTGAGACTTGAGTTTTACTTTCCCATGGACTTGTTTGGCCTTCCTGTCTCAATTTTTTTCTACCTGCAGAATTAGCTAAATAAACATTTTGTAAAGCTTTAATTACTATTTTAAATGTTTTAAAATCCATGAGTGAAAAATAGAGATCTGTGAAGGTACCAACTGAGAGCTCAAATTTCTAAGTAATTTTTAGTACAAGTGTTAACTGGAGTACCTGGAACTCTTAATCTTGGATTGCTCAGGGAAGGCACTGTAAAATACAAATAAAACACCAGTGTGGAAATAAACTTTCAGAAGTTCATATATTAAGAAATAGAATAAGTTCATCTAAAGCCACAAAGCATTTTTTTGTATATTATTTTCTGGAGAAACTGTACAATACAAACAAGAATATGGGCTTCAGTCATATGAAAATATTTAATTGGACCCATTGTCTCAGTGGCTGCCTCACCCCTTTTAGGATTTGGATATATAGGTTTGAAATAAAGGAGAAAAATACAAACCAGCCAGTTTGTGCACAAACAATACAAACTGAGTGAGTGTTGAGCACAAGTCAAGCAGCTGGGAGGGACAGAAACTGCTCTGGACGTTTTCCACCTTCATCCTCAGTCCTACTAAGGAAAACATTGGTGAAATTGTGGGGCCTTTTTGCCTGTCAATTCAAGGGTAAATAAATTGCTTGCTAAGGCTGGATTTCCCCTGTAGTGAGAGCTTAATGAAAGTTTCAGGCTCACTTTTATGTTTTTAAGATTGTGCCATAAACATTTTCTCTAACAGAGCCACCTGCAAAGTGCATTGCTTTTTGATTTACCTCCTGTGAAACAAGGGATCATAATTTCTTGTGTACATGAGTGACACAAGCCAAAGTCCCTTCTGAAACAAGACACTGTAGTGGCTTTATCTTTGTGTAGGGAAGATGGCAAATCAAGTCTGTCAGTAAAGGCTGATAACAGTTTATACTGGAAGCCATCACACTGTGATGCCACGAACCACTTTCATTAATGTTGTAATATGAGCTGATACAGAGCAAAGTAGTTCTTTTCTCCTGTAGCATAAAGCTTAAATTTTATAATCATTACCAATTAACATATACTCACAAAAGTATGATATTCATCATTTCTCATCCTGTTCCAGCAATTTTCTGCCCTAGGAACAGAGGGCACGGGGGCCTGGATCCACTGTTCTGTGTAACCCAGACGGATCTTTCCTTTGATCCAAATAGACTTCAGATTAAGTCCATCGAGAAATTTCTTGCTCTCATCCACTGCTGACATGTGAAAGGAAGGAGGTGCCACTTCAAAGGATTCTAGTGATGGGCAAATTGTTCTGTACATAAACAGGGGCCAGCATATGGTCTGGTGACAGCCTGTGAGTTACCTTAAAACATTACACAGGACATGTTATTGCCCTAATTTTCTTCAGGACTCTCTGAAATCTGTGTTCATCTTGTGCTTGTGGATTGGGATTTGTACTTATGGTACTTTCTATTTTTTGCAGGGGAAATGAATATGCTAAGCAAAGACTTTGAATGCAGTTAAAGAGCCCAGTAAAAATGGAGTTATAAACAGCCTGATTTGAAGGTCGTCTCCTCATCATCTCTCTGTGAGAGACAATTAGATGCACTTTTTAAAAATGCAGATGCCTATCACTTTGCTTACAGCATTTTGCTTTATTATAATTGAGTGCGACAGATTTGAGAATTGTGAGGGGCTCTATTCTCACCTCAGAATTTTGCGATTGTAGTCGACACGTCAAAAACTTGATGCAATCTGGTACCTTTCTTTTATGGTGAAAATGTTAGTGCTGCAACTGCTGAGAAAGGCAAAGCTTGGACCTGTAAAGCAAAACAATAACATTCTTGTAAACAAGTGTCTGTATGATTGCTCTTGACATTTTAATTTGCCACTTGTTAAAAGTCCATTTTCTTGACCTGAAGAGCCTAAATTTGAATGAATTTTGAA
Organism: Serilophus lunatus; assembly: GCA_013399895.1. NCBI lineage: Eukaryota > Metazoa > Chordata > Aves > Passeriformes > Eurylaimidae > Serilophus > Serilophus lunatus. The sequence continues at coordinate 2,509,655 of VXBA01001096.1, read as the reverse complement.
CATCTCACTGCAGCAAGATTGCTAAAACTACTTATAAAATGGCATAAATAATACTGGCCAAGAGGAGGTATTTCATATACGATCATCTTCAAATAACAATTTGGGGTTTTTTTATTCAGTATTTTTCCAGAGCATATTTCCAAATATCTCTGTAAGCAGGTTCTCTTCACTTTTGATTTACTGGGGTGAGTTTGCACAAACTTGCTCTCAGCCTGTTTTTAGTGGCAGTGTCAAATAGTGTGTCCCAGCCTGGCTCTGGGCTCCCTTTCCAGCCCAGCGTTTGGTAAATGCTCCTGATCCCCTTTTTTAACTTGCCTTGTTTTCAAGAGGGATTATGGAGAGCTGTGCACTTTGGAAGAACTGTCAGATGTCAGTTAGGGAAGTGACTCTTGTAGACTCTGTCCATGAATATGTATGAATGGAAAAGCAGCACAGTGATGGCCCTGGAGCCTTGAAAGCTCCATCAGATACTGCACAGAAAAGAAGCAGAAATAATTCCTACCTTCACTACCTGCCATGGTTCCATATGGAGGTGATCAGACAGGCTCTCTGCTGCCCCTATGATGACTCTGCACTTGGGTAATGCTTCGATTGTCATGTAAATTGTAGAGTAAGCAAATATAAAGTCCCAACATGTGTTTGACTTGCAGAAGATAAACTTAATTTAACAGTGCTTCACTCCTGCACAGTGGGAAGATGTATTGTGATGGTAATGATGCTGTGTCTTCTCTCACCAGCTCTAGTTCCATGAGACTTCTGTGTTTGCCAGCTCTCTCTTCCATGTTGCAGAGTTCACCAAGAAGCTGTGTGCTCACTTTTAATTACTGTGTGGCAGTGCAATAGCTTGGTTAATTGTGTGTTGTGCAGAGCTAAAGGAGAGGAAGATATCTGTGTTGCCATTATTCACACAGTACATGAACCTGTAGGAGTTGTCTGTGTGTATGATTCATTTTAAATCAATAGTTCTTTAAATGTACAGCAGAAAGTGTGATTTAAAGTCAAATTCATCTAGATACATTTAACAGTGCTTTAAAAAATTTATTACCAGCTGAACTGGTAGCAAAATGGCCATACTGCTTATGATTTGGCAGATATCCTGACTTTCTTGCTTTCCAGATTATTTTTGGATAGTTTGGCAAATCTGTACTTTCAGGCAGTTCAGCACATCTCCTCGTAATACAACATAAATTGAACTGTAAAAACTAATGGCCTGGAATACATCAGGGCTTTAAAGACTTATGGCCAATTCTATATATTTTGTGCAGTAAAAGAGGCTCTCAGCCTCAGGTCTGCCGTACGAAAACTTGACCTGAAGTTGAAAAACTACCCAAGCTTTCCTGTAATGGCAGCCTGTCTGCACTGAGAATGACCTGGCTCTTCTGGAAATGCAACACTTACAAGCAAATTCTTATTTAAGCCCCCTGTTTATGGGACTAATGTTGCTCCTCTTGCTGAACGTGCTGCACTAATAAGAGGAGAGAAAGAAAAAGTACTGTTTCCGTGAGCAGTTCAGCAGAGGAAGAGTGGCAGGGAGACTTTGCCAAGTTATTCAAGTGGTCAGAAAGTACTCCTGAAGCTGACTTTGAGCCACAGTAGCCAGATTTTTTGGGGTAGCAGATGTCCTCTTCTTTCCTCTGCTCCACTGCCTGCTAAAAGTGGGAATGTGTCAGCACTAAAAGAATGTCATCTTGCTGAGCCATAGCTGCCCAAATGCCAGGCTGGCTCTGCCTGTGCTTTGAGCTGGTCAGCCTTAGTTCTGAACTTTGTGCTTTGGTGGCAGCATTTCCCTGGGCTGTGAGAACCTCTAGAATTGGTGCTTTTGTCATTTTTTGTACCTTCAGGACATGCTGGCTGCCCACAACTTCGCGCTTCTTTTGACAGAACAAATGCTGATAATGCCAATCCAGTATCAGCATATATCATATAATTTCTTTATTTCAAAAACTGTGATGGATATGAGAGTGAAAGAATTAACAGCTTCATTTTGGAGATGGCACCATCTCCCTTCATTGGACCTTTTCCTACCATATTTGATACAAGACTCATCTTGACTGTTTTCTTCCCAGTCTTTTGCTGCACATTTTATTGTCAGCAGTCCCAGCCATCTGCACACCAAGGGAAGTAAGTCAGCTTGATGTCAGTTATGTGAAAAATCAAGAGAAAAAGAGATGGCCCCTGACTAGAATAAAATACCATGAGTTCTACAAGATCTAAGTCTGCTGTCACAGATACAAAGCAGTTTTTATTTGCTGTCACAGTTACAAAGAGGGACAAGGCTGACTTTTTTTGGTAAGAGATGCAAAGGGGATTGTTTGATCCATTTTAGATGTTTGGGCTTTTTTGTTGGTTTTTAACCTGAGCAGATTCCAGGGGTGCTTAACTCATAAGGAGAAGCATATAGGATATTCCTACAAGTGTAATAGAAACTCTTCACCTATGTGCTACTTGTAATTTGATTGTGCAATGACTTGATTCAGACATCTCTGTATTTCACAAGTGCAAATGAATTCAGGCTGACTGCTTACTTTTTAGATAAATAATAATGTTATTCTTTTTAAAGGGGCATAATTAGTGCATTTAATAAGTATTTTTTAAGTACTAGGGCTACTGGAGCCAGATTTCTATTAGATTTGTGTCTGAGCTGACTGACTTTTTAATCTGAATTACTGTAAAATAATAGATTCATAGAATGGTTTTGGTGGAAGAGACTTTAAAAATGATCCCACTGTCCCAGGTGGCTCCAACCTGGCCTTGGACACTTCCAGGGATGGGGCAGCCACAGCTTCTCTGGGCACCCTGTGCCAGGGCCTCCCCACTCTCAAAGGGAAGAATTTCTTCCCAATATCCAGTCCAAACCTCCACTCTGTCAGTGTGAAACCATTCCCCCTTGCCTACTCACTCCAGGCCCTTGCAAATAGTCTCCTTCTTTCTTCCAGGCTCCCTTCAAGTCCTGGAAGGCCACAATTAGTTCCCCCCAAAGCTTCTCTTCTCCGGGCTGAACAATCCCAGCTCTCCCAGCCTTTCCTCCCAGCAGAGCTGCTCCATCCCTCTGATCACCTTGGGACTTCCTCTGGACTCTCTCCAGCAGCTCCACTGGCTGCACAGCTCTCTTAGTAATGCTAATTAGTCCCCTGCTCAGTGTCTTTTTTCTCTTGAGCCAGTGGTTTCTGTGGTTGGTGCTCTGAGCTGGTGGTCACAATCTCCTCCTGCCAGAATTCCCTTTTTCCCAATTGGATCTGATTTCTGCACAGTTTCTGGGTTGGCTTTCCTTGTGTCCCTGGTCCCCACAGAGCAGAGCTCAGTCCCTGCTCCTCCTCTGCCCCTCCCCAAGAAAGTTGTCCCTGCAAGGTCTCCCTTGTTGGAAGTTCCAGATCCCTGTCTGGAAGCAGCCAGGAGGCAGGGATGTCACAGCTGTAGAGAGGACTGGCAGGTGGCATCTATGCCATCTAAGAAAACCAGTCCGTAAATGCAATGGACTGTGTCTGATCTCTCCTTGCCAGCAGGTCACAAACATTCGGGGGAAATGCAGCAACTCTTTCTTAAAAAAAGCATTTATGTTCCTCAGTCACGTTTTATCAAATGGTCTTTTCAGCGACGTCAACGATTGACTGCAAACAACATCCATCCTGCAAAGCATAAACTAAGCAATTACAGGTTCAACTTGACATAAAACACACACAGCAGACTATTGCAGAGCAAAGTTAGCAATTTCATTCCAGAGCTGTGCATACCTTGGGCTGGGAACCAAAAGGTTTGAAGGCTGGAATGGCCTTTGCTTGAGTGTCGCCACAGCACAGCAAACTCGGGCCAGGCTTGGCCTCGGTCCTTACAGAGAAGGGAAAGAAGCACCAAAAAACCAGAAATATTGTTTACAGGTGTAATAAGTAGCTTTAAACAAGGGGTACTGCAGCAATATCTAGTTTAATATCTTAATATATTTTGTACATCTAATCCTTTGCATTCAGTGTACCTGCCTACTAAGTGTTATGGCTAGTACAGAACACTAAATATAAATTGTGTAGTGTAATATAATACTAATACATTCTGAATTTATTAGTTCTCAGTCTATCCTCTGAGAAGCTGACAATGAATATTAAATAAAACTGCTGTCACAAAAGCATTTCACATCATAGTCTTGGATAATTTGTAATATACTGAATATTTTCCATTTAATGAAAAATCACTGTGTTGCATCTAGTAGGTAAGAAATTAGTTTTGAACCAAGATAGCCAAGGCATTAAATGACTTTATGTCAGTAAGCACATATGGGTATTTTTGAGGAAGTTTTTTATTTGGTGCAATTCAGACATAACTAATATTTATGAAAATTACTTGTGCAATGAACTGTTATTATTTCAGGAATTCTTTTCTTTGTCTTTATGGTCCATAGATTTGTCTCACTTTGAAGGTTTTTTTTGTGTAAATAATTCAAATTATTCTTTTCATTTTAATATGATCTAATCAATATGTATCATGCATTTTAATGTAATAACAGTTTCTAATTATTTAGAACCATTATTAGTTTTCTGAAATTCAAGGGAATTAAATCAGGATGATTGTAGATCCCTCCAGCATTGCCAAGGAAGTTCTTAGCACTTAAATGCAATATTTAAACTTAATTTTCTTAAGGTGTTTTGCAGCCTTGAAACTAAGATGTTCTAAATTTTAAGATTTTGTCTTTATTTTTGAGAATTCCAGTAAACTGCTATTGCTTTGTACCAGTTTGATTAGAAAGCATGTCTTTTGACTATTCTTTTTTTGAACAAGGGTAGCATGCTTTCAAAATTATTTGTTTCCTATATTTCCATCCCCTCCATTTGTTTTTCCTCTTTTTTGATTCTAAATTTCATGTTTGGTAAGATAGAATGTGGGAGACTAAAGACCAGATTTTTTTGAGAAATTCAGTTAGTGGAGCAACAAAACATGAGTTATAAGGTCCTGTTTAACTGCAAAAAACAGGCTTTTTTTCAAAAGTAGTGCACCTTTGCTCTAAGAAATACTGTCCTCTGTATATGAGCCTCTCATCAAAGAAATCTTCATTTGGAAAAGAAAAATAGTTAAAAACTGTAGTTTTCCGAGAATCCTGATGAAATGAAACCTTCACTGCTTTCTTATTCTCAGTTGGATCTTCATATATCTAATTCTTAAAATTCTTGAAATTCTATCTTCATTGAAGAGGCCCAGAATATTCTAAAAGTAAAAAAATGGGGGGAGATTAAGAAAAATTTGTGACAGAAAAGTGCTTTCCAGACTGTAAATCACAGGAAACCTGTGACTGTGCAAGGCCACGAGCTGAAAATTAGTAGGGATGGGAAAATATTCTGAAGAGTTGATGTTGTGTTTTTGTCCCTGCCTGAAAAATACCCAGAATTACTCATTTCTAGGACCAGGATGGAGCTGCATCCAACATTGCAACACCGTGTGGTTTTCCTACAGAGAACAGTGTGGCTCAGCACAGGGCTGTGTGCTGGTGCTCTCACAAGCAGCTCGGCTATAAGAAGTTGATTTTGCAGAAGAGTCTAAACCAGAAGACAGATGGATTGACCTTTTCAGTGACCCTGAAGAGAGATCAGATGCAGACTTTCTGCATCCAGTGGAAGTAGGGGGCGAGAGTGGTTGAGAATGTATTTAAGAACTGAAATGGCACAAGATCTGACTGGAGAAAACCCAAAATATTTTATTAGGGACTTCACAGGATTTATATGCGTTACTGTACAGCTGAAAAAAATGTAATATCACCTACATTGTCTAGCTTTGGGTGCCTCTGGTCTGACTTGGAGAGCTGGGGAGTTGAGCAGAGGTGTAAAGAATATATGTAGGAGCAAGTTCAACACCCTTGGATCACTTTGATAAGGATTAAAATACAGGAATTTAGGACCATCAAATAAGATCTATATGATTGACTTAACATAATTGAAAACCAACACTAGATTAACAAACTACTTTGGTTTGTTCTCTTCTGTAGAAAACCTTCTGGAAGTTCTATGCTCAGACTTCCTTCCTGGAATGATGCTCCTTCCTTTCCATGACCATAGCAGAATTCATGCTGTCCCAGGACAACAACTTAATTACAGTTTGTTTAATGCACTTTGGATGTGGTTAGAATTCAAACAGGCTCTCTCAATTCATCAGCCCTGTTTTTCATTTGTAACAGCCTGGAGCTTTGGGGATTTTAGAAGAATTTGCTTTAGCTTTCTTTTTCATTAGAATTTATTTGCAGCTGAGGGAAATTTCAACAGCCAGAAGCATCATCGTATAAATGAATGGGTTGATCCCACTCCTTGGCCTGACACAGCTTTGGGGCAAACTTGTTAAACCCTGGCAATACAGGTGTGCCTCTTGCTTCTGATTTTCCAGTTTAATAATGAGAAACTTTGAGGTCATAATTTACAAATGCAAGACATTGATTAGCTGTTTTAATTAAATTAATACCACCTTAAAATGCTTTGTATGTTTATCATGGAAAGATTTGGATTATTTTACTGCTCGAGGAAACATGAGGGATTTTTTTTCCTTAAAACAGTGCTGTGTGTCTGTGCTGGGAACGTGAATCCTTGGGGTGGGGCTGGAAGGGTTGTCAGGTTCTGTGGGAACTGCTTCAGGTTTGAGCTCTGTCACTCCTCTTTTCCCTGTTTTTGGATACTGGCATGAATGATGGATACACGCTCACCCAGGCAGTCCACCACAAAAGTGCATTTGGTGACAGGGACACTTCTGTTTGGGATTTTTTTCAGGTGAATCAGAGAATTTCCCCGTTTTTCCAGGATGCCTGGTGGCCCAGCTGAAGCTATTGAACAGCATGAGCTGAACAGACCTGATGAAATGCCAGGCATTTCTATGCTATGCATGTCTAAATTTCCAGCCAACAGGCTTCTGATTTCCTTCTGGAGGCTTCATCCCTGAATCCTTCCCTCTTCCAGACCTCAGTGCATAGGGAATGGACCAAAGCCAGGAGAGAGGGCAGGTGCCCTCAGTAAGGGCTTATTTGGTTTAGTGAATGTGCAGGAAAGAGTGGGCAGCTCTAACAGACAAGAAATCATCTTCAAAAATCTGGGCAGGAAGAGCCTTTGTGCTACAGGAATGTAAATTTTTATTCATTCATGTGGTTTGTCGCTATGTCTTTGAAATGCCAAGGTTGGTTGTTTTGGCTTTAAATCTTCACCAAAATTTTAGGAATTATTTACCTTGCAGTGCTTATAGGCTTTCCATTTGTATATATACTCAAAGATGCTGCCAGCTGCAGTTCTTTCAGAACTCCAAAGCCGGGTGGCATCAGCTCCTCTCACATGGAATCCATTAGACCTTCAACAATGCAGAGCATTTTTAAACCCCATTCACTCTCAGAGAAAGCTCCTTTGCTGATAACATCCTGTTTTTGAATGTAGAGGAGGCTGAAGTAATTTCATTGCATAACCTGTCACTTAATGGCTACAATTAGCTGAATGAAATTTCCCACAATGGCTGGAGTTAAAGTTCTAATGATTTTGCTCCTGGCAAAACACACACTTTCCCCCTAAGATTCCATAGTTGATTATTAAAAACCTAAGGCATCATTTAGACTTCCCTGCTCATATCTATCATAAAGAAAACTAACATTACATATGTTTACTGCTGTCACCTGCTTCCTTCCCACAATACATGTGTTCTGCAGGATATTAAAAAATCTATGGTGCACAAGTGAGTCGTAACAAGAAAAGCAATTACATCTCTATCTTTATTCAGAGCACATAAGGTACTGGGCTGTTCAGACAAGGATATGACATTTTCAGGCAGACAGCGTTATTGTTCCACACACTGCAGTTTAGGATTTTTAATAAGAGATTTCTCTTGAAAGCCTTTCTAAAATATTTTTGCATCTGTTCAGCTGAGCATTCATGTGTGAAGGTCCTATGCAGGTGAAAACAGGGTTACTCAGATCAGTAACTGCTCCTGTCCTGTAAAAGACAAGCTCTTGGATTTTGGAGCTATTGCTTGCACTGTCCTGTTCAGAGATGGAGCCAGTGGTTAATGCAGGGAGAGTTTCTTTTTCACTGGGCTCTGTTTTCACGTCACGATCATCCAGACTTGATTCACCACTGGAAAGTGTCATGAATAAGCGATTACACATGGGAAACAATCCAAACACCTTTTGCATGTACATACAGGCTTTTCTGAGAGCACAGAGCTGATGTCATGGGGGCTCGGCCCCTTCAGCTCCTAAGACAATGAACTAAAGGAAGACAGAGAGCTCACAGCAGGAGGAGATCTGAACCTCAGCTGTTCAACCCCCTGTGAATGTGAACAGCTCAAATGCGGCTCCCCCAAAAGCGCCAGTGGTAGTGGAGGGGCTGCTGAGTATTTCAGCTCTCTAGTCTGGGTAACATGAGCAAGAAAATGCCTGAAATTACCTCTGGTTTGTGCTGGGCAGCTGCAGTCCTGACATAGATCCCTGCAGGAGCACACAGGGTGATTGGAGAGCTCTGAATGTCATTTTTCCATTAAGTGAAGCATGTTTTGGAGCTGTCACTTTTCTAAGGCCATGAAGTGTTTTGTGGTTTTCCATGTCAGGGAACTTGACTGTCCCTGGCTGGTACCATGAGGAAGATGCTTTGGCACAATTTCCTTCTGTAGTGTTCCTGTGCATCATGCACAGGTGTCTTTCTATCATCCTTCTAGTGAGAAGTCCTGGTGCCTGAGAAAGCAAACAGAAGGACTGGCTTTCAAATACAGAGTTTTGAACTGAAAATTTACCAGTTGGCTCGACTGGGCATTTACTTGTTTTAGAGAGCTAATATTTTTTCTGGAGAAAAACTCTTTTGCAAGAAAAATCAGGACAGCATAAATGTATTTTTGTAAAATTTGTGTAAAGTTTGTTTTCAGTGGGCAGAGGAGGCTGAGTAAAGGGCCTGGTGTAAAATATACCTACTGACAAACATCAAGAGAATATTTTCAAATTATTGTTGCAAAAACTGTTCAGATTGTTTTGATATTCATTCGTGTGGTTATGAGAAACCAGTGGGAATGATTCTCAAGTGTCCTTTCAGTCCCCTGAGGACTGACAGAAACATTTTGAAGTATTTTACTTTATAACTATGATGCATCAGCCAAGCAGTCTCACACAAAAGCCAGAGTTTTTATATATGTTTGGGGCAGTGCAGGTTAAGCTGTCAGAGTCTGCTTTTGAACTGCATCATTACTTACAGCACCAAGTGTTACTGAGTGTTGGCTAAAATTGCTGTTAGATGTTGGATTAATAGCAGAAGCTAAAGTTCCTAGTTTATCATGCAGACGTTAATGGCTTGGTGGGATCATATTTAAAAGTATATGGGTATATAAAAAGAATGTTTCTATATTTTTTATTTAATTTTCAAGCAACCTATAGAGATTGGACTGTGTTGCTCCCCAAACAGGAGGGAATGACATGGACAAAACTCAAAACTTGCTTAGATTGTAGTGTTATATATAAGCATTGACTAAAGTAGGGTATAGTGTGGCAAAAAAAGCTTCTATGTATATTTTGCCCTTTACAGATAAGGAAATTAAATGCCTTGCAGTTTTTGGTTGCTTGCTTTTAGAAGGAAAAAAAAGAAAGGGTAAAAGCAAGTCCAACATCTGCTTGGTTTTTTCAGCCAAGAACTTGCCTTTAAAGCACAATTGCAGGAAAAAGCCCAAGTGCTGAGGTCGACAAGGAGAGGAGGCATCACTTCCCAGTAGATGTGTAGGTGTACTGGTATTTTAAGGCCACGTAAATCTCTGTGTGAGGTCTGTGTTTCTGCCACATACCAAGATTTTTGAAATGAAGAAACGGTGTTACACTTTTCCACTGCAGCTCCTGTTGTTGGATTCTGTTTTTTTGACGTGCTGGAGGGATCCTCACTTTGCTGGGTGCTAGCCTGGGGGACGCTCTCCCTGAACTCCCAGATCATCCCAGTGACCACTATTCAAAACCAGGGAAAGGAAAATAGGCTTGTCACAAGTAAAAAATGCTTTGGAATTCCTCTTTCACTTCAAATATTACTGTTCATTGCTCTTCATCAAGGCCGGTGTGTTCTATTCTTTGGTGGGTGATGTGTGCATGTGGCAGAGGGGTAGAACACACTGCAAACTGGCTGGAGTTGGTTTGGGAAGTCCTGTGAAAGCTCACTAGTGGCACTGGAGTGCTGCTGGTGTGAAACATCCTGACAAAGGGCCATGTCACCAGTTTAAAGACCATTCTCAAGCAGAGCTTTGCAGTGATGATGCATTTCAGCTTGTTTCTACATTTGTGTTTAAAGCACCTTGAACAACATGAACATAAACTACTGGTAACAAACTTCTCTTTTCTTCCCTCAAAGTCACAGCAAGTGATGGAAGCACTGGGGTTTTAATGTCCTTGCCAACTGGTGTTGCTCATAAAACAGTGTTGCTGCTCAGCTCTGACCTTGAGCAGCAGTTCAGGGTCTGCTCATGCTGCCGAATCTCATGGAGCTGCCACACACCCCGATGGGCACTCGCTGGTTGGAGATGGATGTTCCCAACAGCTGAAAGAGAGGAACTTGCTTTCCATCTCTTCAGACCAGAAAAGAAGCTTCTGCCAGGTGCTGATTTTTCTGCTTTTTGGCTTGGTACAGTCTCTGTCTTCTGAGATGATGTCTGCAAGTTCAGCATTAAATGTATTTTTTGTACAGTAAAAACAGCCACAAAAGATCACGGTCTGATGGTGACTATGGTGGCCTTATCTAGCTGTTGAATACTTCGTTTGGAGCAGTCTGAATCTCCTCTCAGTAAAGCAAAGCAATGATAATTTTAAGTCCACTCCACCCTCTGAATATAGTGCTGCACTCACAGTTTAGTGAGTTCCTGGTGATACAGTGAGAATGCTGAGAATGACAAATGACAACCTCAGAGACCATTCACATCAACAAAATAACTCTTAATAGAGAATTGCCTGATAAGAATAATTTATGAATTTAATTTAGCTTTTCTTAAATTTTAATTTCCTAACAAGAAACTAGTCTATACATGTTTAATAAAGGTCTAATGTCTATAAATCCTATAGCTGTATTTGCTCTAGGATGTTGTGAGGACTCGTTTTTAAACCAAAACTGTATCTTCATCAAATACTATATTGATAATTCATGTAAATATGAATAAGTAGCCTTTGGGGATGAATCCAGACAGGTGGATTTTAGGATTGAAACAATGCTGTATGAAAATACAGCCTGAAATCTGCCATATCCCTTAGTGAATTGGAAACACAGTTTGCATGTGAAAAAAATTGAATGCTTTCAATTGTGCACAAAAATTACTCATTTTTGAAAGCAAAAAGTGCAGTCCTGGGCACTAAACCTTAGAGCTTGCATTTTTCTCCAAATTTTAATCATGACCGACCTCCAACAATTTATGTTGTTTAAGGCTTCTTGCTCTGGTCTTGTTAAAAGGGTAGAAAAATTTAAACAAAATCTCATAATCGATCCTTTGGGAGACCTTTCTTCACACAGCCCTCACAGGAACCAAAAAGAGAAAGAAGAGGCCATTAAACATGTTAACTGATATAAAAAATAGAGGCTGGAAGGGCAAGGGATGGAGAAGCTACAAATACAGTGGATACTTTTCTCTTTTTTGTGACATATTTTGCCTGATCAAACGGGGACACTGTGGATATGAGCCATGTCCTGGGGAGCTGCTCCAAAGGCCACTGAAGCATGGCACTGCTTTGGAGTTTATATAGCTTAGAGTATGTTCCATGTACCTCCCTCCGGGCCAACTAATTGCTGGGTTTTTAACGACTCTCTCTGTTCTTTGTTAGCGACAAAGACAGGTATTGAGGTGTAACTGTGATCCTGATGCTGACAGATTTTTAGCTGTGAGGAAAGTGCTGCTCTCACATTAGTGTTGCCTTAAGAATCACAGAGCACTGAACGGAGAATAGCAGAGAAGAAAGATGCAGACCAACAGAAAGCTCAGGAGGGTTGTTTGAAATGATACAGGTACTGAAATTCCAACAGCAGGGTCCACAGTGTGTGGGTGCCCACAGAGACATCACAGAATCCCAGAACATGCTGAGCTGGAAGGGACCCCCAAGGACCATGGAGTCCAACCCCTGGCCCTGCACAGGCCCATCCCCAAGAGTCCCCCCTGTCCCCAGAGGATCATCCCACCCCTCCTGCAGCTCTGGCAGCCTTGGGGCTGTGCCCACTGCCCTGGGGAGCCTGGGCAGTGCCCAACCCCCCTCTGGGCAAAGGAGAGCCTTGGCCTGAGATCCCCCCTGCCCCTGCCCTGACACAGCTCCAGCCCATTCCCTGGGCTCCTGGCCCTGGGCCCCACAGAGCAGAGCTCAGGCCCTGCCCCTCCTCTGCCCCTGCCCAGCAAGTTGTCCCTGCCAGGAGCTCTCCCCTCCGTCTCCTCTTCTCCCCCTGAACACACCCAGTGCCCTCAGCTGCTCCTCACACCCTTCCCCTCCAGGCCCTTCCCCATCTCCATGCCCTCCTTTGGACACTCTCCAATGGCTCTTTCCCATCTTGTGGTGCCCAAAGTGCCCCAGTATTGGAGGTTCAGGTGCCCCAGGGCAGAGCAGAGCAGAACAATCCCCTCCCTGGCCCAGTGTTGCTGTTCCTGATGCCCCCAGGACACGGTTGGCCCTCCTGGCTCCAGGGCTCTGCTGACTCGTGGCCATCTGCCCATGGACCAGGACCCACAGGGCCCTTCCCTGGCACTGCTTTCCACCATCTCGTTCCCTGTTTGTACGAATGTCCAGAGTTGCCCTATCTCAGGGGCAAAATCCGACACTTGCCCTCGTTGAACTTCCCCTGGTTGGTGATTCCCAGTGCCCTGATGTGTCCAGGTCTTTCCCCAGGGTCTCCCTGCCTTCCAGGGACTCAACAGCTCCTCCTAGTTTTGGGTCACTGCAAACTTGCCCAGAATCCCTTCCAGTCCAGTGTCCAAGCCCCTGATGAAGATGTTGAAGAGCACAGGGCCTGAGATGGAGCCCCGTGGAACCCCAGTAGTGACAGGTGCTGGTCTGATGTCACCCCACTCACTGTCACCCTCTGTGCTCTGCGACCACGAGCACGTGGCAGTGCCCCCACGGGCGCCTGCAAAGTGATGGTTGTGCATTGATTAGACAGACCCTTCACTTTACTAAGCACATGGCACAGCATTTCCAGCAAGGGAAATTATGTTCCAAAGTATGATCTTGTTTCAAAGAACTGGCACCTGGTCTGCATCCCACTGGGGAAAATCCCTCCGAAATTACATTAGCGGATTGAACAACAGTCAGGAAGAGAACATCATTTATCGTGGCAAGAAGTGGGTAGCACTGTCTCTGACTTCCTGCTGTCACTCTATTTGCTCCAGCCTGGAGATCACTTGAGGCAATACATTAAGACTTGAAAGGAACAATAAATTTTACAATTAGGTTGGCAAACACGAGCAATGGTATTTCTCCCCGTTGATAATTACAAATCAATTATCTTATATGTTTTAAAAAATGATAACTCCCACGGTGCTTGTGTGAAGCAAATGTTCTCAGAAAGATGTAAGATCTTTAGGGCCAAGCACTAGAACATGTGCAGTGGTTAGCAACAGAAATGCTTTAACCCTGAAGCAATCCTTCTGTGAAAAATGTATTAAATTAAGGTCAGCTGGAGCAAACTGCTGCTAAACATGGTTAGTGTAAAAGAAAGAGCATCTTCAAGGAGGGAGCCAATTGGACTGAATTTTTATATCTGATGAAGATCTAGGATCTGATGCAATGTTTTATAATCTGTTTATTGTACTATAGGGGGTTTTCTTCAATTCCACGAGCAACATCACAAGTATGAGATAAACTCTCCCATAATAAACTAGTAACTACAGGAGTCTGATTTCAACAAATCAATATTTCTGTTACAAGTGATGGTCCAATTGGTATTTTGTACTAAGGAAGAGCACTGAAATTATTTGCTTTAGCACTACATGTAGGCTCTTAGAATTAATTGGCAAATAATCATAGTAAGTTCATTCTCTAATATCGCATATCTAACTGTTATAATGAACAAAAAGTGAATAGTTTCTGAAAAATAAAGATCATTCATTAAGAAACAGTTGCACGAGAGAGGCCTGAAAAGAGCTGGGCTGATTGGGTGTATGGAATATGCTGGTCACTGGTAGAAGCTGCAGGAGTTGCCTTATGATACAAATCAGAGAGGTATGTGATGTATTCCTGAAAATTTCCTAGCTTTTCACAGGTGTAAATGCTCCATTTCACCCATGTTTAAAATCTTATTTGCACTTTTATGTGTTTGCTAGAGCTGCTGACTCAGGGTATCACTTTTCTTCCAGTTTTTTGCTGATGCTCTATTGTGAAGTTTCCTGAGGAGGTGTGGACAGGCTGGTAACACATGGAAGCGTTCCATTGCCATTGCTGGGATTAATCAAAATGTAGAGTTACTCCTGCAATTTAAGGAGCCAGGGACAATGTGTTTTAAAAACCCAAACAAACCAATCCTGTACACCAACTTAATTTGTATATGCAAATATTGTGCTCTCAGGTGCAGACGGGATAATTGTGTATGGAAATAATCACAACCCATTTGCATGTATAATTTGTATATACAGTAATGGCATGTGCATATCTACTAGTGCAAAAACTTCTCTGGAACCCAGATAATTGCTGTGGCATGGGTTAATACCTGGAAGCATTTTCGCTTTTACAGTCTCTTTGACCTTGTGGGTTTTGCAGCAGTAGAAAGGGGGAACCATTGTATATGTGTTATTCATTCAGGAACAGAAGAGGGAAAAGTTATCTCTGAAAATCTCTTTTCATTTTCAGAAAATAAATGTATGTATATACGTCTATAAGAAAGCACCATTTCCAAATTATCTTCTGCTTTTGCTTGGGAAGAGAAAACAAAGAGGAAAGAGAAAAATGTCTGAAATGGAAGAGAAAAAGAACCAAGGCTGACAGGGAAAGGGGCCCTCAGTGAAGCTGCATCCCATTTCAGGATGTAAGCTGCTGATACTGCAGCTTCCTGCCATTTCCCATCAAATATGACAGGCTTTATAGCAGCTCTAAATTAGAGTATGGAGGAAAGTACAAATGGTTAGAAAGTGAGTGGAGCAGGCAATTGCTGTAGAGCTTGTTGTCACTTTTAGTCCTAGTGAAGCCTAAATACTATGTTATTGTCTGGTTTGCTGACAGCACCTGCAAAAGCAACACCCCCCCCCCCCCCCACTAAAAAATGTTCACTTATTGTTTAACACTGAAGTATTATCTATGTTAATTTTTCATGTTTTGCCTCAAAGGAGGGACATGAAACTGTATGTACACACTGCAGCTTTCAACTGTGTGGTTTTGTCTAGCAACCAGAGTTTGGGATTACAACAAGTTAGCTTCTGCTATATCTGTGCAAAAGGAATGGGAGTCCTTTCATAATTTCTGCTGATTAATAATTTTCGGTCTATTTCATGCACGTGAGAGAAAGAGGAAAACAGACATGACAGTATATTTCTGTGATACAATAGGACATATTAAGTGGGGCTTATACTAAGGACATTTATTAAGTTCTACTATATGGTAACCTTACGATTTGTATTATTTTTGATTTGGAATAAAATTCTAATATAATTAAATTACATTTAGAATAAACTGTGGTGATTTGACACACAACATTTGGGCTGAAGTGAACAACTGACCTTGTCAGAGCTGAGCTCAGCTGTGCTGAGAGCCACGGGCAGCACGATGAAACCAGCTGGGGATGTGCATTGGGAACAGCAGAGGATTTGGTGTCCATAACACTGAAATAACCACAGCCTGGGTGTAGTTGCTCAGAATGTTGTTTAAAATGAGATCCCCACTAAAGCACACCTTTCCATGATTGATCTTACTTTAAATCACAATTTTGACGCCAATTTTTAGTTGCAGAAAGGGCTTACTTTGGGCATTGTGGTTCTGGAAGATTATTTGTGCAGCTGATGTCTAGAATCAGTAGTTAATCCCTTTAACCTGCTTTTTTTTTTTTTTTGCCATACACATCTTCCAGTCAAATGGCATCTTTCATATGCCTCAGGAAAGCAGGGGGATCTATCAGACAGAGATTTGAATCTTGCTGGGGAAAGCTTTCCCTGTAGAGTTAAACTTGAGTTAGTCTAAGAATATATTTTAGGCCCATGTCTGGTATGTGCTGTTGCCTTCAAGGGAGTTTTTAAGTTCCAATTGTCTCAGGAGAATCTGGTGAGTGTTCCTGGGCATGTTAACACTATTGCTTGGCTTTAAATGTGGGCACTAAATGTGGACTCTAAATGTGGGCTCTAAATGTGGATTCACAGATTGGATCAAACTGAGGCAGGGCTCTTTACATAATTTCATTTCTTTATTTCTCCCTATATTATTATGTTCCTGTGCCTATTAGAGTTTATTGACTACATAAAATACAAAATCTGGTAAACTTTATGACCCAGCAGTGTCAGAGTGTCAGACACATGAAATAAATGCAGCTGATCTGTGAACTCAGAGCACACAGTGGGACTGATAAAACTGAAAGAAAAGAATTATCTTTCCATCAGAGTATGGAAAAGATCTAGAAAGTTTGACATTACCAGGAATTTCATTATAATTCACCCTTCCTGTGACAGTTGACTGTCCCACCATGGCCTGACTGTGCCAGCTGAAGTTTCAGTTTGAAGGGCTCAGCCTTTGGAGCAGTGCTAGGTGTGAGCAGACACAGTGCTTTGCAGGTGCAGGTAGCAATGGGCAGTATTTTTGCATCCTGTGCTCAGTGCACTTGCAATTCTGTACGGGTGGATTCAACTTATTAATAGCTTAGCTATCATTTACGGGCAAGTGTTTGCAGGTCTCCCAGAGTTTACACTTAAGGAAGTGTAGCAGACATCCAAGATAAGCCAGCTGGACAGTTTTGCTATTCATCTCTTCCTGTGTGACTTCAGCTGAGCAGAAGTGATGAGTTGTCCACAAAATGTCAGGTTTTATTTATGTTAGTCTCAGAGGTAAAAAGCCATCTCTGCCAGCATCTTGGTAGAACAGACTGCTTATTTTCCAAGTATGAGAATGAATCTCTGGGGATAACATCCCTTCTTCCCTTGGGGATGCAAGAGCTCTCCCAGCATGTGTTCCCAGCACTGTGCTTGGTGGAGGAGAACCCCTGCCTGGGACTCTGGCACAGCAAAGCACAATAAGATTACACACAGACAGCTTAAACTAATACGAGGCTGAAAGCTGATTATGGGCTCTGTTAATTCATTGGATTCAAATCAACATGTCTTAGACGGCAGAAGACCTGCTGGGTTTAATAGTATGGATTACACTGAAGATTATTTCTAGCAGTAATATATACAGTCAGGATCTGTTATAGGGATGCCCACTTTGTCATTTCTAGAGCAGTGACAGCTAACTCAGGGAAGAGTTATGTTATCTATCTGCTCAGCCTGACAGGAACAACAATAGAAGAGTGTGTCTTTTGGCTGGTTGGTTGTTTCTTTCCAAGTGAACATGTGATGTACAAAAATCAAATCCAGGGCTGTGCACTGAAATGCAGTAGCAGGAGCAAACCCCTTGTGTAGAGCACACACCTGCTGAGGGAGCCGAACGTTGTGGTGAAAGAGAAATTATCAAAAACTCATGAACAAAATTGCTCTTAAAAGAGCTCTATAATCAGTAGAGTTTGCTAATTCAGCTTGCAAAGAGGATGTGTATTTTTAAAAACTACAAAAGGTTTTGTTGTAAGGAGCAAAAGGATTCCTGAGAACTCTTACTGCAATTTCTCATGAACTCTCTCAAAGCCAGTCAGTTGTACCCATTGATAAGTGTTTCTCTCCACTGACAACCATTTCTTTACACTCAGAAACACCCTTGAAAATACAAGTTAGATGATCTCTTCTGAATCTGTCATATTAAATGTCATGATTTTATCAGAAAAATTCATTACCCTTACAGTTAAGACATAAAGAATATCAGCTTTTTGGAATTAGGCAGCAGTGTTATGTTATATCTTAGATGGGACTTTTAACATGCTTTATATGCTTTGATGTTTTATTTTATTTCATATTGTAGGATGCTTTAACCTGAAGACTGGTATAAAAAAAAGGGATGAATGAAATGCTTCCCAGGAGCATTTTGGGAAAACTAGGCTGTAGGGTCATTGGTACATAGGGCCAATAATTAAAATACACAGTAAAAACAATAACCTACTAAAAATGCATCATTTATTCCATCTTATTCATCACAATGTGCAAAGAGAGTTATAGAAACCATCTCAGCTCTTCCTAAAACTGAGCTCTCAAAGTGAATGGCCTGATACAGAATGGGAATCGTGTGAGGAAAAGTTAAAAGCAGGACAGGAAAAAATTGTCCTGTTCATTGAACTTTAATTTTCACACACAAACTGGGGCAAAAGAAGAGTTGAACAAGCAGCAGTGCAAGGATTGTGTGAGAGTGTTGGGATTTAACCCCATGAGCCACCAAGGCCACACAGCCACACCTGTGAGACTGAGGAGAGAATTGGAAGGGTAAAAGTTGGAAAACTCATGGCTTGAGATAAAGACATTTTAGTAGGGAAAACAAGGAATTAATTCCCCGCTTCCCAGGGATGGGAACCCCATCGCTCCAAACATTCCCCCCCTTCCTCTTCTTGCCCTCGCTTGATGCCATGTGATGTGGAATATTCTTTGGGGCACTTGGGGTCACCTGTCCTTGGCTCTGGGGGAGCTCAGCATTAACAAAACCAGCTCTGTGTGATCAGCAACCCCAAACCAGCCCCACAGCAGCCACTGGGAAGAAAATTAGCCCCATCCCAGCCAAACCCAGCACAAACAGGACTCTATGAAAGCCTGAACAATGCTGTGAATCCAGAGTAATTTTTTCAAGTTGTTTTGCTCCATTCTTCTCACTCAGCTGCATCCAGAGCAGTTCCTCAGGTGACTGCAGGGCTGATCTTTTCTCTTGTGCTGCCGAAAACTTTCAAGTCAGTCATGTGAGATGAGGTGCTGCCACTCCAGCATTCAGAGGCTGTGTGTGCCTGAAGTCCACGAGTGTCCTTTCACTGCAATCACAAGAGCACTTTTGGTTCTCTAAGAGCACTTATATCCTCTTCTGAGCTCTGTTAACACACCTGCCCATGAGCACTTACCCTGCTGTGATACAGGGCATGGTGGGTTTGCTTGGTACATTCCATCCCTGCTCCCCCTTCAGATTCCACTGGGAAAGGGTGGAACTAGAGTTTCAGCTTCCCAGCACCTTCCTGCACCTGCAAGGGGGTGTTTCCAGGGAGAGTGAAGGGTAAATGTAGAGAGATAGGTGTCTTTTAAATAATTTCTATGTCTGAATAAAACAGATTATTCTGAGCCCTGTTTGGAGAAAAAAAAAAAAAGTCCAGCCTCTCAAACCCCAAACCTCAATGGAGATTGTTCTATTGTCTTTTTACAATTAAGATAATAGTTTATGATTTCTCCTTCTTATCTTAAGTAAAAATAAGCATTCATGCCATCTCTAGTTATTAAGATTCCTAACTGCTGTCATTGTTGCATAGCTTTTTATACCCTCAAAATAAAAATGGGAGATGGAGCATTTGTAAGTTCTTTAATAACTGGTTGTCACTTGGTAAAGAATGAACACCAAGGATATCAGCTATTCATATGCAGGACCACTCAAAAGCTGAAGAATGTATAGTTGTTATTAATTTCAAAGGCAAAAACTGAGTTTACTGACTGGTAATGAAATCAGCTTTGTGGAATGCACGAAACAGAGGTTTACTGTGGAGACACAGTGTCTCAGCTTTGGGCAAATCCACTGGGGCAGAAAAAAACACACTCTGTCCTCTGAAAATAAATCTCTCCTCCATTCCACGTTTGGGTCACACGGTTGTGTAGGTGGAGATAGAGCGTATTTTTCAAATTTGGAGGTTATTTTCTTCCAAGAAGCTCACTAAGCCACAATACCAACTGACTTCTGTTGTATTAATTCTCAAGCCAGTTTGGTAGCATCATCTCAAAAAATTAACTTCCATTTTTTGCTTAAATATATGATTGTATATATACCTGCTTATGTATATTAGCATTATGTTATCATCTCACAAAAATCTAATAAAAACTTCCTGAAGGCTTAAGAATTCATAATAGCTTTTTGTTTCTTGTGGCAAAGCCTTTGTCTCTTGCATATCTGAGTGCTGAAAATTTCATTAGCAGAGTGTGAATTTGCTCCTTTAGATTCTCTTAAAAAAATAATAAAAAAATCAACAATGTGGAACAGTTTGGAACAAGCTTTATTTTGTCTTACAAGGTTATTAATGTGTTGTGAAATAACATATCATATTCAATTAATTTTTTTCTAGCTCAGTCACTTAAAGGTTACAGGACAAAATGTAGCATAGCCTGAACTTTAGGTGCATGATACAGTTTAAACTGAGTAGTAGCTATCACCAGTGCCCAATACTTAAAGTGCAGGAGTTCATTTTGAATTCTCAAGGGGTAGTTGGCAGTGACTGGCTTTCTGCATTACCATCCAAACATCACAAACTACGGTTCAGATTTTTGCCTCTCTGAAATAGCCCATCCCATGGACAGGCAATCAGCCCTGTGTTCTGTAATTGTGGTAAGACAGCACAACAAAAATCTGTTTACAGCTCTCTGTCCATCGATCCAGAAACAAAGCAAGGGCTTTGAACAAGAACAACTGTCAAAGCCTAAATGGCTCCTTGCTGCCTCTTCTAACACACAGGGTAAGATCCAGAGATACTGGGAACTGTTATAAAGACAGTGACTGCAAGCTCCTCTCAGGCAGGAATCCATGGAATGGCAGATTAATTTCTGCCCTCACAATGTGGAGATACAGGGAGATTTTGTGTGTCTGTGTATGGCGTCATTTGAGACTTTTAGAGCCCTTCCTCTGGAATCTGTAGCCCTGGTTGTACTTTTAGCTACAATATTTCCTGGAATTCACCTACACTGAGCAAAATGCAAATTGTACAGGCTGGGGGACACTGGATGTCAGTCCCTGGTGGGAGCAGGGGGAGGTGGACAATTAGCAGATCCAGCTTCTTATGAATAAGCAAACACTTAAATTCTCCTTAACTTGCACAGTGAAGGTAATGAATCATGGTGATTCTTGCAGGGGAATCTATCATTGCCAGGTGCTGGGAAAGGAGGATGAAAAGGAGATGGACACTTGCATACTGGCCTTGCAACCCCAAATTTCCCAGATTTCACTTGCTGTCTTTTATTTGACCAAGATGAACAAGAAACCTGCATGACAAAGGACCCATGGCATGAGTGTGCAGCAATGAGTGAATAATTTACAGGAAAATGAAAAGGAAAAATTCGTTGCTGCCACTTTCTCTGTTCTAGTCAAAGACTCTGCACTCTCTCCATATTTATTACTTGTTCCAATATACATTATTTAGTGTTTTCCTGACCTTCATCCTTTGCTCTGAACCACGTTCCTTAATTTTGCGCAGATGGATACAAACAGTTCTGCTGCAAATACAAAATGTGGCTTTGAAATTTTCTGGATGTGACTGCTCAGGTACTGAGGGAGAAGGGCAGGCCCAGAGACCTTTCATATTTCAAAGGCTTTTGAAGGATCAAGCAAAGTCCACTTGGACATCTTCCCTTTGTCACTGCAAATTCATTTGGATTATACAGATGTCTGAACAGAGATAAACCATCATTAATCGAGTTGATCAAAAATGTTTCCCTATTTGAACATCTGGTGCCACACCCCTTGTTTGGGAAGAATCATCCCCAGTCTCCTTTTTCCAGCTGTTATTCCTCAGTTTTTACTCTCAGGAGATCATCAAGTCTATTCCATGCAGTGGTGCATCCCACATCATCCTCAAATTAATCCAACTGCAACAGTGTGTGTTAGGAGAACTCAAATCTTAGCAAAATCCCTCTGTCCACTCACTCTTGGGCAATACAGCTTTTTATATTTAACACAGGGAAAACTGAAACTCATTATTACACCTCCTAAATGAGGGCTATGTTTGAGGCATTACAAATGTAATCATTGCCTTCTCTTCAGAACAGTTGCAGATTATATTTCACTTTCAAATTGAATCTGGGAATTAGGGTGCTGCAGTTGTGAGTGGAAGATAGTTGAATTTTGGCTTTCTTCATTTGGAAACAGTATTTCTATGACAGCCATTTATACAAATGGGCCAAGACGTATCACAGGCTGATATAAGTGCTGCCGATGCTCGAGCCTTGTCAGGTTTGTGCCTCCTGATCTTCACTACAAAGAAATTGTGAAAACATGTCACTTTATCACTTTGAGGAATTAATTTGTCATCCAGGATTTTTTTAATCTCTGAGAACACAACCATTTCCCAATTGTTTGTTTTATAACTCTGCTCTGAAAGAGAGATGTTACCTGCTTTGATGTGCCTGTTGCTCTCAACACAGGCAAAGGAATAACACGAATGAGCAAAGAATTGAGGGCGTTGGAAGGTCCTGAGTACGTGGCTTGGGGAGGTGTCATAGTGACCAGAGCAGTGGGCACACAGTGACCAGAGTAGTGGACACACAGTGACCAGAGGAAGGGACACACAGTGACCAGGGGAAGGGACACACAGTGACCAGAGCAGTGGGCACACAGTGACCAGAGGAAGGGACACACAGTGACCAGAGCAGTGGGCACACAGTGACCAGAGGAAGGAGCACACAGTGACCAGAGGAAGGAGCACACAGTGACCAGAGCAGTGGGCACACAGTGACCAAAGCAGTGGGCACACAGTGACCAGAGCAGTGGGCACACAGTGACCAGAGCAGTGGGCACACAGTGACCAAAGCAGTGGGCACACAGTGACCAGAGCAGTGGGCACACAGTGACCAAAGCAGTGGGCACACAGTGACCAGAGGAAGGGACACACAGTGACCAGAGCAGTGGGCACACAGTGACCAGAGCAGTGGACACCTTGCTGATGCCACCTCACACCCTTTCCCACCAAACCCCTGTGTCTCCTGTGTGGGCACAGTCCGGGTCATGCTCCGAGCTAAAACCAAGGTGTACCTTGGATTGTGTACGGTCTGTTCTTTCTGAGGAGAGGGCAGAGAGATTTCAGAGAGCAGACATTATATACTATGAAATAATTTTTTGAGTTCTTGGCAGATTGCTCTGATCTTTCCTTGACTGGGACGTAAGAGGTAGGAGAGACATCACTACTGAAGGCTTAGTTTTTGTAAGTATGGGAATTATTTCTCATTAAGAATCATTCTGTTCTTCACTTTCTGTCCAAAACTAAAAGTCCAATTGAGAAATTACTGGTATTTTTCTCCTCAGAATGTGAGCACTTATTTTCTGAAGGTATTCAAATAAAAAACCCCTCATGCTTCCATTTTCTTAACATCAGCTCATCTGGGTATATTGTGGATCATGATTTCACCAGTAACTTGAGCACAGGTATTTTTAAAGGGTTTTTTAAATTTTTTTAATTCTTTTCCCTCTTTTTTTTTTTTTTTTTTTTTTTTTAGTTCTTCTAGAGGTGCTCAAGAGCTACTGCACATTTAATGTGATAAAAACATTAAAAGTAATTGTCTTTTTAACTCTCTCTCTAGTTTTGTATACATGCACATAAGTATAAATAGAATCCTCCTGTTAACTTATTTATGGAGGTTGCAATATTTACATCATTGATATCATACTACAATAGTTAAGGGTTTCAACAAGAAAAAAAAAAAGGGAAAACCAGCTTTGGGCATAGCTTTGTTAATGCAGAATAAAAGTTTTAAAGTGGATCTGATGTTCAGAAGCATAAGGCAAAGAGGTAAGACCCAGAAAAAGCCAAATATGGCAAAACATGGGTATGTGTAGTAAAACCACCAGAAGAACAGATAGGAAAGAAAATATATTAAATGTCAATGTTTTAATACAAAACCCATTTAAAAAAACCTGGAGGAAGTGGAAGTTTTAAATTACATTTTACTTGGTTTGATGGTAAATCTTTTGGAAAAACTTGATGGCATTTCAACACAGGAGCTGCAGTGGTTGCTCTGGAAGGAAAAGGGAAAGGAAACTTCCCTTGAAGGGAGTTTGCTGCCTTGGATCCTCCGTGTAGTTCAGACACTTGTGGAAGGGCTGAGACTTTCCCAAAGCCTAAGGAGATGTCACCAGGGTTGGTTCCAGGTGTCTGGTGGGACAGGGTGTGACACACAGGGCAAAGTTCTTGCTCTGCATCTTTTACCTCTGAAGTCAAATTGCCAGAGACTGTTGCTACTTTCCTGCTTTTTTCTGACCGTGTAAACAACTGAGACCACAAACTCAAGACCCAGAGTTAAGTGCTTAAGGATAAGCAACCTGCAGCATTTTCAGCCCAAGAAACCTTTGGGGTAAGTGGAGAACAGTGTTTTTCCTGCTTGAAATTTTGCAGTAGTGTATGTTTGCACTACTGTATATATGTACATACATACAGTGTTACATATCTCTATAAAAAGACTATATAAATGTATATTTATTTAAATATATATATAAATCATTATGCAATAAATTAATAAACAATAAAATTTTAAGTATACAATGATATAGAAAATATGAATAGATATTATTTATATAACAATCAGATGATATAAAACTCCACTGCTCAGCTTGAGTAACAAAGCTAAGAGATGCATCTTCCAACACCCAGGTCTGGACATTGTTTAGTTTTAGGAAACTGAGAATCTCTGGTTTGTTTTTTTTTGTTTGGTTTTTTTTTTGACTTTGGTGTTTGTGTTTACATATTCCAACCTGTAGGCAGGAACACTGATGTGTATAATCATGTGTGTACATGCAGTGCTTGAACATTATTGCCCATATGAAAACTCCTGTCATTTAAAATTCCCCTTGTGTGGAGGAATGGAGAATATTTCAGGCACCTACATCAGAAGCAGTTATTTCATGTTATCTTCCTGATTGCTGGCTCTGATAGCTAAGGCTTAAATCAATGCCTGTGTACATGAAAAAAAAAATAAAAATCTCTCTGGATAACCAGCCTGTTTTGTCCCCATTGAATTTATGATATGCTGTGGTCATCATTCAGTGAAAATCAAGAGCTGGGAATAGTGGCTTCACATCAATACGGTCAAATCACTGCTTAAAACTGAAGTTATAATCCTTTAAATTTAATTTTGTGGGCAAATTGCAGCTGCCAGCTCTTAAATTTGATTGGTTCCAAAAACAACCCAACATAAGAAATTGAAAATGCCAGGAGGCTTCAGTCCTGTAAATATATTAGTGTACCATCTGGAGTGGAGTGACCTTGGACATTTTGCTTGGCCTTAGTATCTTATTGCTGGAAGTAATTCAGCTATTAATACTTGGTTGAGTTTATGCCTCTGACTCGCAGAACTCGATCTTTCCTTCTCAATCAAAGAGCAGGTGACATCTAATTTAATAATGTATTAAATGTGCATTATAATAATTTGTTGGTCTTCTTATAGAAAGAGACCAAGCAGATAAATATAGGTTGTTCTGAAACCTACTGTTTGGTGCAGCAGAGAAAGAGAACAAGCTTTCTGGGTTTGGTGACAGCCTCGGTGAAGCACAACAGCTAATTTTAGAGATGCCTGCCTTTGAGCTATTATTTATCAGGTTTCAAAAGCATTCCAACTGATTGTACCTTAAATCATTATCAAGTTTTGGGGAAACAATTTCTAGATTAAATTACTTCAGTACTGGTGAAATGTTACATTATTGATACAGGGCCCAGTGAAAATACTGGGAAGAGTTGTATTGATTTGAAGAGAGCTAAAAAGGACTTCACCAGCTAATTTACGTCAGGGAGGTGAAGAGCATCAAATCTTTGGCTCACAGGAAGTTAAGTGTAGTCCAAACCTCAGTGTATCCTGCATACAGCTAATTTATACCTGGGTATTTAGCTGTGCATACCCAGATGGGCTTGTTAATGTCGCTCATCCTGCTCTTGTAACGTTAGAGGTGCCTGCAAGGACTGAGGCTTTAGGATGTAAGGGAAAATGAGCAGTTTTAACAGCAGCTGCCTTCTGATTAACAATTGTTCATTATAACAGCAAGGGTGTGTAACAGAGCTCTATACACAAAGCATATTGATAGTTGGAAACATTTACAGAAATCTGAAGTAAATTAGGAATGAGAAAAATGGTGTTACCTGGTCTCTAGGAAAGGTCTAAGGTCTTAATTTTAGTTGGAATTTGTCTCAAGGTTTGTACATCAAACAGGGTTGTTGGAAAAGCCTTTTAAAATCAAGAATGTTTCTCCAGAGCAGTGAGATACTGGTGAATATCTAAAATATTAAATGAACACCACAGAGGGAAGTTAAGAGAAGGCTTTAGAGCACTCTGGGGTTAAGTTCCCATCCAGTTCACATAAAACAGCATTTTATGTATAACATGCTTGCATAGCTTTGCTCAGAAACTCAAATAAATGCATTTCTACATGCAGGCTGATGTGCAGAATGAAGACATTCTGTTTAAACCAGAATTTATATGTCCTTCTTGTGAAGGTGAGACCACAGCCTGGTCTGCTCCCCTTTGTAACCTTCTGCACAAGGCAGGAATAGAGCCCTGACCCTGCTCTGAGGTAGAAAACAAATCAATATGTAGAACCAGCAGAAGGCAAAGTGTGAAGTGTGAAAAGAAACCCCTAATTTTAATTTCAGAAACATGATTTTCTCAAAGTATGAAATAATTGAGAAACAAATGACCAGCAAATTGGTCCAGCTGACACATGAACTGCTGTAGGATGGAGGGATGCCTGGCAGGATGGCTCTTGGTGGGGAATCCTGTTTTGGATTGATGGAAAGGTCAGAGGTTCTCCCAGTCTTCCATCAGACTGTCTCCACACTCTGTTCTCTGAGGCTGAATTTCACCTGTTAGAGCTGCTCATGCTCTCACAGTAACATGATTTAGCAAATTAAATTAAATTTAGAACATGCAAAGGACAGAAATTACAAATTTCTAGATCTGCAGATTGTTTTGAAGCAAGGCCCCAACTCAGACAGGATTCAGTCTCACCTCTGCCAGGTAATGGTACTACTGGTACAAGAAGTTTCAAAGCCTTGTCTAATTATTGCTTATGAACAACTGTAGTAAATCAAATCCATATGAGCAAAAAGTGCAACTAGGGAAGTTGTCCCTGTGTTAACAGTGACATTAATGCTAAAATATAACCAAAGACTGACTGTAATGTTGGGCTGTTCACTTGGGAAGGGACAGAGTGTACCTGGGGATTCCTCACAAGAATATCAACAACAATTTGTATGCAGGTCCACAAACCTTGAAGTTGACAGAGGAGAGTAGTGGGTTTTAAAGTAACGACTTGCTCTCAACAGAAGAAATACAGATAAAATTGAATTGTGGGGTGACCTTCTTAAGAACTGTAATGAAAATAGGCAATGACAGCAATGACTTTCTTTTCCAGTCTCGGTTGGTCCTGGATCATGGAAGCAAAAATTAATTTGTTCTTTAGAGGGTTACTAAAAACCAAGAGGATCTGAGACCCAAGCAGATCTGTTATTCCTTTCTTAAAGGTTTCCCTTATCCACAGCTTATGCGCCTCATGTTGGATTAAATCTTCGCTATAAGGAAAAATGTGGTTCAAAATAAACTTTGAACAATCAGACAATCAAATTTAATTCCAAATTTCTTTTAATTTGGAAAATAATTGTTGTGATTCTTGATGTTTCATACACTATATTTTAACAAGTACTTAGATTTGCATTATTAAAAGCCACATAAAGAAGGATCAGTTATTATAGTCTGAGTGCTTTCCCTCCACTGGGATGGGGAGGAAGAGAATTTTGTTAAATCTCTGAAATCCTGGAGGCTGTTGTCTGGTGAGTCTTATTGATATTCCTTACAAAATACATGTTGAGAGTCATCCATTGTGCATAAGCAGTGGGAATAGCCAGTATGGAAGCTGTCATATCATGGGATTTGTATTCAGTTTTCTGCTTCCATCCAGATCATGAAAACTGAATACTTGGAATCAGAGTGGTTTAAGGATTTTTTTTATCCATTACTGAGAGAAAAATGCATTAAAAGGATATTAAAATAATCTTCCCCTTGCCAGGACAGCCCACTGCCAGCCCTTACCCTTGTGAGGCTCCATGTCTTACACAGTGTCATTGCTATTTCCACCCCTCTGGGGAAGAATTGAGTCCTTGCACAGGGGTTGTGTTTGGCTGAAGGGCTGATCCAATGCCTGCAATGCCTCCCACCAAACCTCCTTTGGAAGTTGCAGTATGACAACTATTGCCTTGATTCCTGTTCTCCCCCTTTTCTTCTTTAAGCCAAAGTAAATCTGGTTTTTAACCCCCTGGGAAAGGTTGTTAACGAACTCCAGGAGAGTGTCTGGGTAATGTGGTCATTCCTGGCACGATGGGACTGGAGAAACTTGGAGCTGAGCTGAGTGCTGCAGTGGGATTCAGGATCCACAGCTGATCCCCAGCACGACAAGGAATGGCTCCAATTAGTGGAGTCTTCAGCATTGCTGAGTCGCTTTGCTTTGCCTCGTGTGTTTGTGTGTTCAGAACTGAACCCTGTTTTCTGAATCTCTGTGCCTGTGTGGAAGGGTTGAGGTTTTCCTTCTCTAAGTGCTTGCTGAAATGGCATAAATACAAGGCACAAACACTCTGCTGTTCACTGAGGGCTGAGAACAGAAGTACAAACTTCCAGCTTCTGTGACACTTCAGAAATGTGAGTTTGGGGCCTGATAGAGACAGAGAGAACTGGCTAAAAAGTCATTCCCAAACCACAAGCACTCCATTGAAGGAAGAGGAATAGACTTGGCAGACAAAACAAACAATGTTGAGTGTGCTGTAAAGCCCAGCATTTTCCTTTCTATTTTTCAACTCAGCTGGAACACCACAGAGTGATTTATAGGAAGGATGTGTAGCTCTCATGTCGCTGCCTTTTGCTCTCACAACTACACCTGAAGCAACCTTTTCCCCCTGCCTGCTTTTCCAAGTTGTTTTGTCTGCTGATGGCTTTCACAGAGCTGGCACTGACACTGCACAAATGTGGAAGTTCCTTTGGATCAATTTCTTTCAACTCTTAAAGACCTGTCTGTGCAGCCAAATTGTTTCCCTTGTATGTCTTTCCTTCTAGAAATCATATTCCAGAATAAAAGTGATTAATCCAGACTGGAGTTAATTACGATGGGGCAAAACCCACCCTAATTCCTTTGGTTTGCTGTGTTTATACTGGGACTTAGACCAGAACAGCAGAGCAGAACTAGCAGAATATAATTAGGACTGATGGGAAGCTTCCCATGTAGCCAAACCTCAGACGGACGGCCCAAAATGCCAGGTTTTATAGAAACCACTGACAGTCAGGGGAAACCACTCTTCCCAGACACTGCCAAGTTCCATGAACAGTGAAATCTGAGGCTTCCCCTGCCTCAACATGGCTTTTTTTCTTCAATTCACTTCCTCTGCCCAGGTTTTCTGCCGAGGAGGCATCTATTGGGAGCATGGGCAGTGCTATGCTGCTTTTTATGTGCTCCATAGGCCATTGAGCATCAACCCATTGCACAAAAGCACCAACATTTGAATTATAGCTTCTCAAATCCAGGGAGCAGGAAATTCTTTTGCAATATCTTAGGTATAAGTGCAGTGCAGCAGAGCTTGTTACATTGATGGCCCTTTACTCTGACATTTTGATTTAGTTTAAAATTCTGTTTAAACTCTACTTCTAGATAGTAGTGCTTAAATTTTTTATTGGCAGTCTGCTTGGAACTAGTCTATCCAATTTGTTTTCCTTCTCTGGATTGGCTGACAAAAACACAAAAGTAAACAGTACCTTGGAAATCATCTGTGAAACTTTAGCAAACCCAGGGACTGACAGAGGAATGGGTTCAGTAGGAGACTTCAGCTCTGGTAATTCCACACCTTCCCTCTTGCTTAGAAGTTGAGTCAACCTACCAAAACCAGCAAGATTAAATGTGCTATATTTAGGCAACCTCTGCAGGGTCTGAAAAGTCTAATTAAAATGCTACAGTCCTGTAAACATCTTTTTGCTGGTGGCGTTTTAAAACAACGTCTATGTGTGCATTGTAACTCCTGAAGAGTTAAAAATCCAAGTATCTCACAAATTTTGATGGTAGTTTCACTAATTCTTGCAGTGTGAAATTATTAAGGATTCACCTATACTGTGTTGATTACTAAAGACAAGAATTGTTATTTCTGCCTAAGGTAAGTGTGTTAGAATTCTACTATTAGGTCAAATTAGTGATGACAGCAGAATTTAGGAATGACACCAGGTTTAACTTGGCCCCTGCTAAATTATGAAGTATGTGATTTTCTCCTGAGGTGTGGGCTGTGTAATCAGATATTCAGGTAGTTTTGTCATATGTTGAAGACATTTGAAGCCTAAGAATGGAAGCATCAAATCTGATATAGGAACAATCTCACAAATATCATCTAAATTGAGAGTTGTTATTGTAGAGAAGAGAGAATTAACTGCTCAAAGAAATTGTACTGACCATCAGAAGTTTGTATTTTGGTTATCTGAAGAGTGATTAGCTTGAAATTAAATTTGTTAAATAGAATTTTGGTCTTTAAACTGCTGTCACAGTTATGCTAACAAAAAGCCTAATTTTCAAACTTACAAAGTGCAAACCTGCTTTAAGCTTAAATCTATCCTGAGCTCTATGTAATCCTATAGGCAGGGAATTTCTAAAACAAATACCTGGGAAGGAGCAACCCTTTTTGACAGGCACATTTGCTAAGCACCAAGGCAGCTCTTTGAGAAATTTCCTCTGAATTAAGTTCAGCTGTTCTCGCTGCAGGGAGATTTCATTATTCATTTAACTCTTTTGGGAACAAAGGTACAGATCTAAAAATCCTTACCTTGAAAGATGCTGAACTCCCTCAAATGTCTTTGCTTATTATGTATCACTAGATCAGCCCTACAACTTCAACACAGAGGACCGAATATATCCCACATGTGAGTCTTTCAAATTCAGGGAAACTATGCTGAGGGTGAACTTGCCTATCAACAACTTTTTAGATCTAAATATCGGGGTCATTGCTTAGATCCTTGAGTCCTTGATGTAGCTGTCTTACAGCTCATGAAAGGAGCAGGGCTATTTAAATATTCAGGGAGAAGCCGTGGCTGTGAGAGCAGCAAGAGGCCTCCTGCTTTAAATGGTAAAGGTCCCAAAAGTTCCAAATGTAGGGAAAGGAAGGAGAAGAGAAACCTATTGTGGGAGAGGTTTGGAGGACATTTCTGGAGGACAAAAGGAAAAAAAAATATCAAAAGCGTCTAATGTTTAAAATCTAGATTTGTTTTTGATAGCAAATTGTGAAATGGTGGAGTCATGCAAAATCCCATTGCTTCAGCCAGTCACTACGGCCCCATTTCTGATTAAAGGAGCCAGAACTCAATTTCGTAACATCCATCCCTGGATTCTGGTGGGTTTCGTTCCCTTTCTTTTTTTCCTTCCCCTTATCAAATTATGGAATTAGTTTTAGTATTTATACACAAGCACAAGAAAAAGAAAGAATCAAGGTCATGTTCTCCCTTTCTCTCATTATCAAATTATTTGTTATTCTGTTGGCTTTCCACCCTTTAGCAGGGTGGGAAAAGTATCCAAGTCTGCACTATGCCTCTGCTTCCTGCTCATCCATCATGGTGTGTGGGAGGGAGCAAGTGACTGTGGGGAAAAGCAAGTCCAGACTGAATAAATAGAGAAATAAAATGGATTAATAGTTGCTTTTATAAGGACATATCCGAGGAAGGTTTTGTGCTTTTAATGGAGTGAGCAAGCATTTCCCTTTGTACCAATGCACCTTTTATCTACTCGAGGAACTTCCTTAAATTTTTTACTTAAAATGCAGCTGAGGAGCCTTAGAGGCTGTAGCAGTTAGAGTTCACATTCTACCTGTTTCAGAAAATGTGGCAAGCTGTTTGTCTCCTGGGCAGAGACAAATGGGAATGGCTGCTGGAATACTGAGGTGTCACACTGGAGACCATCTGCTGGGGCAGCAGCAACAAGGACTGCCAAGGAACTCACTTGTTTTTAAGTGATTTAAGGAATTTTTATTTCATTTCTTTTCTTTTTAAATATGTAATTTCCTGTCATGAAGGCATTTTTACAGCATTTTTAAGTGAAACATTTAAAAGTGCATCATTGAAACTGTCAGGCCTGAGGAGCCCCAGGGAGAAATTTTCCTGAAGCAAAAGCTTTCCTACAGCTGGGAACTACTTGAAGGTGTAAGATATTTGTCAGATGATCACATTTCCCTCAGGGTTCTCCTGGAAGGAGACATGGGGCTCTTTAGTACATGGAGAAAAGTAGTGAAATATTTGGCAGTCTGGATTGGGCAAGCAGCTGCCCAGATTGTGCCCCCATCATCTCTTAGGGCTGCTGAGCTTCTGCATTTGCTCTCCTTCAAAGCTGACATCCTTTCCTTGCCCTGGAGGGGTCAAACACAGCAGTCTGTGCTTGGAATCAAGTTACAGGTGCCATGGAACTGGTTGTTTTCCTGACCAGTTTGTAATCATGGTCCAAACTAACCAGGCTGGGCTTTTCAAGAGAGTAAATGACTCCCCCTTACAATGTGTCTATAAACACTATTAGAATTAACCACTGGGAAGTCATCAAATTGCTCAGGTTCGTTTTGGTTGCTATTAAATATGTTATTAAATATGTTGTCTGGATTGTTTGTAAAAGTCTCTGGAATTGCCTTGTCTTTTACAAGGATGTTTATGGAGTACTTTGATATATCTGAAAGGGCTTAGCTTTCCAAATTCTTTCAAAGAAACCATCACTCTCTGAGCAGAATTAGCATCCACCAGGGCCATCTAAATAAAAAGAAAACACTATTATAATCCTCTAAAACCTGTCATGAATATCAAAAAGGCCACAGCAATGATATTGTAACCAGACGTACAGACAGAAACTACTCTGGGCAGCAAAGTCTTGTTCTCTCTGTGCATTAGGAGGCAGAACTGAGCTGAGCCCTTGACCTCTGAATAAATATGGGCCCAGTGCTCTTTCTCCAGACATTATTTTCCAGCCACATCAGGAAAAGTTCCCCAAAGTATTTACTTCTGATTTCAGTTTCTGCTGACTACAGCTCTGTCACACTTTACACACAAAACATATGTTAGTACACTTCAGGTTTGAGCATGGAAGCCCTTATGGAGCAGAAGTTTAGATTGTTGGCTTGTTTTATAAAATCAGCCATCTCTAGAGAGAGAAACATAAATTTTTCCAGCAGTTGTGTTGACAGGTGAGTTGTGCAGCTTGGACAGTTTGTGTTGTCCCATGACAACCTGCAATGGATTGCAATTATGAAACGTGCACATTACACTGTGAAGTTGAGAGAAAAGAGTATTTTATGTATGTAAATGATGTAACATATAAAGCATGTGCTGTACATACATATGCCTGGTGACAAGGCAGCAAACTGCTCCATATCAACTTCCCCTGCAGTGAAAGAGCCCAGGGGATTTTGATGCCCACATCCTAAGAAATCCAAAGGGGGCAAATTTCCTGCTTGTAAAAAGACTTTAAATAGTCCTGAAATTATAAACCAGAGCTTTACCAAACTGCATAAACTGATCTCCTGTGCTGGTGAGGGCAAACCAGCTGGTTTTTGTAAGAGGAACTGGAAGCCTGACTAAGATCCTTCATGTTGTTTATACAGAAAAGTCCTAAATGGTCTTGAAAGATGCTTCTGAGCAGTTTTTCCAGTGCTATATCTGGATATGAGAGAGAGGTGAGTGAACTTGTGTTTTTCTTTATCCAAGCCTGTGTTGAGAATCAGATGAAAAGTAATTGATGAGGGCAACACCATCAGACCTTGTTTTCTAGGACAACAGCCTGGGTTTCACAGGCATTGCACTTATCTAGTGTTTCAAAAATCTCATCTTTAATTAGTGCTTGTCTGTCTATTTTCTCTTCCTCAGCTCTTGAAAACACAGACAATATTTTTGAGTCTCCTTCTGCATAACTCATTCAGCATGTTTCTGTTTCACCATGATTTTTTTGCAAAGTAAATAAATACAGAATGAGTCTGATGAACTCTCCCCATGTCTGTGCAGGCAGCCTGATGTGATTGTCACTGGAACAGACATCAAGCAGCCTGTGTCTCATCAAAAAGAGTTTTCCTCCCCTTTCAGCTCTCGTCTGATTTCCAGTGGAATACACTGGGAAGACTGAAAGGCTCTGTTTACCTGCTCTGCTCTTGTGCGCTGCCTTTTCTCCTCTGGGCACTTGCAGAGGTGGAACAAACATCCTGGTGTCTGGCTTGCTCAGACTTTGTACCTCAGCTGAGAAAGCCCAGAGTTGTTACTCCATGGGACAGTCTTTTTGGGGTGTCAGCACCTGCCCACTCCCACTGGGGATTGCTTTAAGTTCTGCCAGATGGCAGAATTTCCTTTCACTCTCAGCTTGCTTTGAACGTAAATTAACAACCAGAGGCTGCGAGCTTATGGCAGATATATTGAGCAGTTTTAAAGGTGTGTCTTCTAGTAATGTATTTTTATATTTGAAATCATAATATCTGGTTGTGGCAGCAGAGGCCATAAGAAGGCAGCCTATCATTGGTAGCTGTTATTGTGAGGAAATACGTTACCATCTTTGGCTGGGTATTTAAGATAGAAGAAACAATAAGACAGAGCTGGAAAGCATCAGATTTAGCAAGGTTAGACTTGCCTCTGTCTAAATGCTGAATATCAGGCTTTAAACTGTACACTATATAATTTCTTTTACCTTGAAAGTACCTATGAAATGTGAGCTGTAGTAAACAGTTAGTTGAAAATAAAGTTTTTGTGGAGGCACTTGCCTTTCAACATACTTTAAGCCTGTCTAGCACAGTTGGATGTTTCATGCTGTAATCCTTGAGCCCTATATCAGAAGCAGTTGGCAGAGGCGTGGAGACTATAATATAAACTACCTATCCTGTTCCTTTATCCCTGCAAGTGTATCTCAGAGCTGGAGAGCATTTAGTACAATGCTTGGAGAAATTCCAGGTTTCTTTGAAATTTTCTGTGGTGCAATGGACCAGAGTGGAGATTCTTCTGGAGCAGTGTCAGCTGTGATTATTTAGTCTTTGGGGATCTCAGGTAAGGCACAGATTAATTCAGCATTAGTAAACCTGAACTACATTTTCTCTAAGTGTTTGTCTGCCTTGCAAGTGGAAATCAGGGGTTTAACTGGGCTAAATTTTAAACCACCTTGGTTGGGCATTAAGGGCAGCAGAGTGGCCTTGG
Source organism: Serilophus lunatus (assembly GCA_013399895.1). Classification (NCBI taxonomy): domain Eukaryota; kingdom Metazoa; phylum Chordata; class Aves; order Passeriformes; family Eurylaimidae; genus Serilophus; species Serilophus lunatus. The sequence continues at coordinate 2,474,534 of VXBA01001096.1, read as the reverse complement.
CAATTGAAAATTCAGTTCTGCAGGTGAGTTTTGCAGCTGAAGTTCACTACTGATGGTGAGAGCTTCCCTGCAGCCCATGGGCAGCCCAAAACAAGCTGGTGGGTGACCTGCCAGGCAGAGGGACTTGTGACTGCAGGGCTGGTGTGCCTTGAGAAACGACCCATGCAAGTTGTGCATTGCAGTTGTTAAACCAGACTGACTCCTAGTTCTCTATGACCTGCTGCATTTTTCCTTTCCACCAAAGGTGTGTTTTGTGTGTGTTAATGCTTTCCTCTGTGCTTTGAAGTCTGGGAGATTTTTCATCCACCGATTTCAAGGCGTGTCGATATTACGGTGCCAAAATGTAGAGCTCGAAGCAGAGAGTGAGGAAGTGACTTACTGCAGCCTTCTTAACAGCTTTTAACAGCTCACAGGGCTCCTACATCCCAAGCCAAAGCTGTGTCTGGTAGGCTCCTCTGCATTTTCAGATTTTGTACAGATACAGCAAGTACATATTAAAAAGCCTCCACCAGAACACAGGATTAAATGGCGATATGGAAAGTACAATATCCTCCAAGTATTTGAAGGGAGGGAAACAGTTGGAGGGTGACAGTCTGTTCCCTGGCAACTTCTGACATTTGTGTTAATTCTCTGCTGGAATGAAAAATAAGCCTTTTGAACTCTCCATGTAAATTGAACTGGTGAAAAACCTGTTTTCAGATTTAAACCAGAGCACAGGAGCATCTGGGTTTATAGAGGAATGTGCCATTTGTCTTGGATCAGATGGTTATTACATGGCTCTGGCACATGGGCTATTCTCATCCAGCTTTCTCCTTTATTTAATTCTCATAAGAAATAAGTAAGTTCTTGAAGCATATTCTGATTTTATTACAGCCACGAACCAGTCTGCATAGCTGTTACTACAGTGCCAAGGTTTGTTAGGAGGCAGTGCCATTTGTGGCCTTTATGTTTAAGGAATATTTTGGGCATTCATCTTTCTTTGACATCATTTTTTCATCTAAGGAGTAGGAAACTGTACAAGCTTTGTTCCTGTACTTTATAGAGTCTGCCAATAAACCTCATAATCAGAATAACTTTGGCCTTGATCTGGTCAAGGATTCATAACTAAATAGGTATTTCTATTCAAAATTGGGAGAAATTCAATCTATTCACAGGCTTAAAATAAAGTGTGAGCAAAGTACTCAGTTGGATTGAAGCACAGACTGGCTGATGTCATAGGTGAAAGCTGTCATATTGGAGGTTATGTCCTCTGAGAGAAGAATAAAAAGGACTTTCTTCCCTTTGTTTTTTCCTCCTCCATTCATTTCCAGTGCTCCACAACCTTTCCACAGTCCTCAGGTCTGGGCTGTGTTGCAGTTGTACTTCCTGGAGGCAGAATTGGCCGAGCCATTGTGTGATGTTTAGTGAAGTCGTGAGATGTCTCAGCTTGTTTTCAAAGAGCACATACCTGGCTGAGACAGAATAACACCTATTGATTTTTGGGCCGTTTGTGAAAAGGCTTCTTGGTCTCGAGCACATGAAAGCAGAAACGAGGCATTGTGTGAAGTTAAAAGCAGAAAGAATTCTTTCCGAAATCGGAAACTGCCGAGACTTCCAGATGGGATGCCAAAAAAGTTTTATTAGTCTTCCATAGGCTTTTCACTTTTTCCAGATCTCTGCAAAACGGAGAGGCCTCTCCCTCTGATTTTCTTGCCAAGCCTAAGTATGAATCTACTGTTTATCCAGACTGCACTGGCTTTAACAAATTATTTACATTGCCTGGTTTCCTTTTGTCCAGCACATCAGACTTAGTGTCTGTTGGGGTGGAGCTGAGCATTACTGGAGAAGGACGTTTGTTAAAACTTGCATTTTAGGAATTAATTCTTTTAGGAACAACAGGAAGGAGGAACTGACCCTGTCAGGTGACATATGTAGACAAAAAAAAAAAAAGAAAGGAAAGAAAGCAAAAAGCTTTTTCCTTAATTTGATCTGCTTAAGTGCTGCTTTGGATCATTTGATCACCACTTCTGGTGCCAGGTGACAGCTGTCTTAAGAGAACAACTCAATTTTCTTGTTTATTATGCACAGGTCCTTTCCCAAGGGTGGGTATTTGTCTATTGGAGATAAGATAACAGATACCAAATTGAAAGAGGTTATATGACAGTAATTGAAGCAATATGTGGGCCTGGTGTATTTAACTATGAGATTTTAGCTGCATTTTGTTTTAAAAGCTGCTTGACAGAAGGAGTAGAAATTGAAGCTGTTTATTGATTTGGTTCTTCCTTTCCCTAAGTTTAAAGACTAGAGCATTAGTGGAAGAAGTGGTATTATTTCTGGCCTAGTATTTGCATATCAAAAGATGACATTTTAAAAGGGAATCTTTAAAATATACTGGTAGTTTCAATTCTCTTTGCCATATGTGAAATGAGAGGGTTGTGCAGAGCTGTGTTTCATTAACTATTCAGGGAAAAGTAATTTGTCTAATGGGCCAGTAAAAAGCTGTGGTTGGAAGTGCTTTGGGTGTTCAGACCCAGCAGCAGCAGCCAGTGGCTCCCGGGTAGAAGGTGTGGTAACCTGCAAACCTGGGAGCACTGGAGTTTGCCTTTTTAGTTCTAATACTCTTCCCATTGTTTGAAAATTTTATGTAAATGAAGAATCATCCCTCACCAGCTCCTGAACAAGCCCACTGAAGTTTAAGCAGGGCCTTTCTTATTACTGTTACTTTCAAATCTGTTGAGATTTTTGTTTAATATCACAAGATATTTAAGATTCATTTTAGTTATAGCATAACTATAAAAATCCTCCATAAAAATCAATATATTTCCTTGAGATTTTTTCTGACTTACAATGTGAATTTTTGAATCTGTCGATTTAGATACTGCAGGGAGGAACTTGTTTAAAACACTCGAGATGTGAATCCAAGAAAGCTGCAAAGATTCCGTTAATTGATTTTGATTTTTCTCTATTCATTTCAGAAAACTATAGATTGTAAATTTTTCCTCACTTCTTCAGTGAAACAAAACCCCAACTATTTCAGACAGAAATGAACAAACAACTTTGGTTTTAGCATCTTGTACAATGAAGTCTTTCCAAGTGAAGTTCCATGCTGTTCTCATTTTATTAATATTTAGAAGTATGTAAGGGGCTTCTCTCATGCTGTGCACTGCAGAGACACAAAGTAAAGAAATAGCCCAGGTTTCTGAAACCAGTGGTTGAAGTATGGATGCCAAATCACTTGGAGAAGAAAGGCAGGGTGCTGTTCAGTGAATGGGTAGAGAAAGAGAAATTCATCCCTGGAAAAGAGAAGAAAGGAAATCTTTTCAAAGGGCTGAAGGTGGAATATTTAGAATATTTATGCTTGCCATCATAACAGCAGCACAGTGTTGCATTGTCACACACTCAGGTAGCACAAAGGGCCTTGCAGCTTTTAAGGGACTGAAATCTGTGAGCTCTGTGCGAGGTAGATGTGGGGCATTATCTCCTCCTGCTCCTCCAGCACTGCTGGATCCCATGTGTTCAATCTGTGCTTCTTGTACCCTTTGAACAAGTACTGCAGAGTCTGGCCTGAGCTATTCCAGGCAGAGGAGGTTGTTCCAGAAGGTGTGATGTCACATGCTGGGGGTATGATGTCACCCTGAGCTCACTGCAGCAGCCAGCAGGGAATATTCATGAGCCTGACAAGCTGTGAGATGGTGACTCCCACGCTTTCTCACACTTGGAAGCTCTGAATTGCACAACCATATGATAATTCTGGCTTGAGCAAAAGAAAAAGACACTGGTTTTTTTAACTGAAAAAAATGATACAAATCTTTCATAGCAGGGTATGAGAAGGTGGTCCTTCCAGTGGAGTGACTGTCTCCATACATGCAGGTTTGCTTTCCTCTGGAAAGGAAATGCCTAGAACCACCCCTCCTTTGTTCTCTTCCTATTCTGAAGAATCATTAAATGTGTCACTGCAGCATTTCTGCTTGCTCCTTCAGCATGTCAGCACTGACAATGCCTTCTCTTGGCCCATTCCAGTCCCACTCTGCTCCGTAATGTTGCTCTACTTTTTCTGAGGAGCAGTTCCAAGATTTTCTTGTTTGCTGATTGAGATGCACAAATTCACCACAGAGGGAAAGCTAATTACCCTTCATTAGGCAGGCATGAGAAGCCAAACAACCCCCAAACATTATCAATGTTTCTCCTTGATGCGTTTTCCTCTTCCCACATCTCCTGTCTCTCCCTTCTTCTCTTCAATTATATGCTTTCCTTTTTTGGGCTCTGTACCCTCATTTTTCACATGCCCTTGGCCTTGCTCTCTTTCAGCATAAGACAAGGCTTGTTTTCCCCCCAGTGCCTTCAGCTCCTTCTCAAATTGAGAAAGAGGTTCCTAGGAGTGACCTGTAGCAGCAGCAGCAGCAGCAGCAGCAGCAGCATTTTGAGCTTCAGGGAGGCCTTCTGTGGCTCCACAACCCAAGGTTTCATCCCTTCATTCATTGTCACCATCAGAGGGGAGAGGAAGAGTGTGAAGTTGAGGTTCAACATGTCACAGTGCATTAAACAGCTCTCTGGCAATGAGAGTAGGAGCTCTTTTTGTTCTTCTAGAAGATGAATAACTTTCCCAATGTAATTAATAACCCTAATGGTTTGTTCTCAAAAAATGGAATAATCATAGGATTGAGTAATCAAAACTATTGATTAATGTAGAAGGTGCCTAGAAAAGGTACTCAACAATTTCAGCACAAAATGTTTTGTCCTTCTGGGCACAGTTCCAGTAGAGACTGAAGTGATGATTGAACAATAGGATTATTGCACAAAGCCATTGTTTCCAGAACAGAAAAATTTTTAGTGCCTTTTTCTTTTTTTTTCCCCTTTAGCAATTCATTCATCAGATAAAAAATGCATTTTTGAACAGTGGCTTTGCACGTAGTGCTCTTTTTGCAGTTGGTTTCAGCACTCACACAGAACTCCTAGTGACAACACTGATGCTTCTGTGGTACAAATTAAAGGAGAATTTTACCCTTAAAAATCAAGCCCTTGAGTCTTCATTTGGTTTTTTTTTTAATGAAAGAACTATGGATGATTTGAGAAGTACTTACTACCCCCACTTTTGTGCTCAAATAATTTTTCTTTGCCTTGCAAAATGGAAATCTTGGAGCAGGAGAGGTGGAGAGAGGGATTAATTTCCTTGGAGTTTAAAATAATTCTAATAAAAATTCTGTAAAATGTAACTCATAGGCCTAATAGTCTCTATAACAAAAAATACTTTGGGGAACAATAAATTGTGTAATGATAGTTCTGCTCATATTGGCTAAATCATTATGTGTTGCAAAATGTCAGCCACTGAGGAAATCATAACTGAGCACACTGCAAGCCTGCAATTTTATAAAAGCCTGATATCATAAAAGGAAAAGTGAGACTAAAAATATTTCAAAGATGCCAGAATGAAAAGGCTAACAACTGTCTTTTTTACATTTTTAAATTTACCTGCATTCCCCAGGAGAGCATAAAGACATAATCAATCAAAACAAGGCTTTTGTAGATCCTCCTGTGATTAATCTAATTATTTTGGAGAGATCAGATGCATTTGCAGTTGATATAAACAACACTTTGATTGAAGTATCAAAGGTAAATCAATAGGCCCAGAATGTGGATCAAAACATTATAAGCTAGAGAGCTTAGAATCAATATTTTCATGAGGAGACTCAACAACTGGGACTGCTGTGCTTAAGCTCATTGAATAAATGTACTATTTTCAGAAGCCAGTTGTCACAAAATCAGAATCACTGTGTCTGAGGCATTTGCCTTTTCTGCGGATGAGCTTCTCAAAACACGTCACCAAACTTTCGGGACACAGAGAGTGGCAGTGAAGCCACGCAGAGGGAACAACTCATACTTGGAAATGGCTCTTGACGCTTGAAAACCTTTAATCATCCAAGAGCAGCAGCCCAGTTAATGGCAGGTGTCCCACTGGGATGTGGAGCAGAGCGGGGCCCAAGGGCTGCCCTGGGCTTGAAATGTTGAGGGTGCTCCGGGGTTTTGAGGTCTAAAGGGTAGGAAGGGAAGGAGGAAACGCTTTAAGAGGTTTGGGCCAGTTCCTGCCGCTGCTTCTAGACATCCCTGACCTGGACACAGGGGGAATGTTTTAGCTTTGGGGCAGGAATGCAGCTCAAGGTGCAGGGCCTGATTGTAGGGGAATTAGAAGCTTCCTTCTCTAAGGTTTCAAATATTAAAGGGAGGAGATGATCAGGGCCACTATCACCCATTTGCTTTGATTCTGCATCTTATTCTGCCCCAGTTTTGGTTCTGATGTCTGCATTGGTCTTCCCTAAGCAAACACTGGATTTTGGGGGAGGATGCCATAGAGAGGTTGGTTATAGGCAAAGATTTCTCTCAAACTTTACTAGGAATGTAGTGCTGGAAACAGCAGTCCTTTCTCCCTTCAGTGCCTTTCCTACCTGGCTCTGCCATTAGTGTGGGTTTAATTATACTGATGAAGAGGCAGCATATGGCTGCAGCTGTTTGGATAGGGAAAGGAAAGCAGGGAATGCTGATAGGAGGCACTGCTGGTCATTAATCCTATGCTGACCCTGCATGTGGCTCTGAAACTCATATAGCTCATATGGCAGTAGAAAACTCTTCCCATAAGCCAGACCTAAATTTGCCAAGAAGTGCTTCTACACTTTGTCTTTAGAGTTCAATATAAGAAAAAAACCGTAACACTTGTAACAATTTTCTTTTGATTTCCAAAGAGGTTGTGAAGAACTCACTGCTTTAAAAAATAGTTTTAACCTCTCTGACACTTGAGTTTTTAAAAATCTGAGAAAAGAGATTGAGAACACAAACAAGAACTCACCAACTCTGTAGGTGAACAGTGTCAGCTCTTTCCCTCTGTGCACAGAATAATTCCTGTTCCAGGTTCTTTGTGGTTGCAAACATGTATAAATGACTATGAGTAAGGAATACAGCTCAAGAAGGTCATTGAAACATAATCTATGTCTTTCCAGGAGCTTTCTAGTCTGTCTTCTAACTTTATCTCACTTAAGAAGGTTTCAAGGTTGCATTCCAAGGTGGAAGGATCCACCCACCAGGCCTTGCACACAAAATGTTGTTATGTTTCATTATTATGTACCATTCAAATTCTTTTGAGATACTGAATCAGATTGTAAGACTTTCCCACAGGATGATGCAATCCATAAAAGCCAGATTTTTAATCCAGAGGTAGAAAAAGGGATGTCTGGGGAATTTAAGAACTGCCAAGGTGTTTCTTCTTGGCAATTAGGAATTCAGATACTGTTGGAAAAAACACTCATTGCCAAACTGCGTCACGGAGCACGCAAGCACCAAAAAGCTGCCTGCAGTTCCAAAATGAAAGGTGATAATTCCAGCTGTTCTCACCTTGCATTTTAAATGTTAGCCTTGAATTCCTTCTCTGCCAGGCATACAGCAGAATTCAGGCTGAATGTAGTGGCACTTTTACTATGGTGATCTGTCCTTTTTCTTAATGTACATTGCTTTAAATTGGTTGGCATTTCTTTTTACTATGTATTTCTTCATTCATTTATTTATTTACTTCACTAAATCTTAAGTAGAATCAGTTTGCAAGCATGTTAACTGATACCAGCAAATAAAGCCGGGAGGAGTTTTGTATTTTGGAATTGCAGTAGCTCACTCAGCCCAGAGCCTGGTTTCTGTCTGAGTCCAGCACAGGTCCTGGCAAGGATACCTCTGTGCCACTCAGTGTTTCCACAGACCCAAATGAAGGTGTTTTGTTGTTACTTTGTGTAGGGGTTTGCACTCCCAGGGCATTCTGAGAGCAAGGGATCATTCTGATCTGGGGATATGCCATAGCAACCATGGAAACTTATCTTCCAAGGGATGACACTTGCTGTGTTTTTTATCCTACTTGTGAGCTTGGATTGGCATGAACTAATACAAGCTTATGATTGGAATTTTCCATATGAAAGGAGACTCAGGAGCTAAATCTGGAAATCAGGTAGCACCTTTTACTTTGGATTTCCCTTAAGCCCCAGGAGCAGGGTGGGTGGGGCTTCTTGTCTTAACAATGAAGGAGGAAAAAACCCCAAAGGTGCATCAGGCATCACCTGGCAGTGTGTCTGCATTGCAAGGCAAAGGGCAGGCTTACAGTTTTGAGAGAGAAAGTGGCTTAATCACTTTTTACTGATGTGGTCTTACACTTAGGGAACAACTCAAACAACAACTCTCGATCTTCTTTACCTGAGTGAAGGCACGTGTGGAGATTCTGCCACGCTGTGCACTTAGCAGCCAGGGACTCAGAATTCCCCTCTGTTACAGAACTGCAAAACAATAAAGCAAAACTGATTTTTTTTGTAAACACACAAAGTTCAGCACAAACACCATCTGGTTTCTTTTGAATAATTTTGTCTTTTGACAGGGTTCCCATTTTAGGAGGCATCCATTGCTCTGTTCTGTTGTTTCACAAAGCCATCTTCTCTGATGCCCCAGTGCACACCCGTGTAGGAGTCAGGGTCCTGCTGCAGGTATTGAGCTTGACTCTGAATTAGGTTTCAAATAATAGAAATAGTTTACTCAGGAGTTCACTAAGCCAACACCAACAACCCCTTTTCATCTACTTTAAATACTTTTGTGCTTGTGTTTCCCATAAAGTCTAGTAAATCATTCCTATGATGTGTCAACTCATTTGAAGCACGGTTAGATACTGGTTCTGACTCTAGTCAAGGTGCACTTAAGGAATGAATTTTTTTTGGTGCTGAATAAAAAAATGTATCCTGACCTCTCAGTGCTGTATTGTTTGAAATGTTGGCAGTAACTAAAACCTTTCCATCCTTTTCTTCCTCCCTGGCCCCAGTGTTTATTGTCAAGCTCAACCCAGGTAGATTCTTTATGGAGAGACTCTTTATGGAGAATGTATCTCCTGTAAACATTTATTTAACTGCCAACAAAATGAAAGGAACTCTCTATACATTTAATATTGTACACGCACTTGCTAAAAAAAGTAACTTTCCAGAGTAGAGACAGTTAACTAAGATTTTTCAAGCCTTCTCCTTCACTTCAATGAGCTGTGTGGATCAGACCCAAAAATGTGCTACCCAGTGAAACTTTGTAATTCCATTTAGCAGCTGCTTTCAAATACAACGGGAGGTTTTCAAAAATATCTTTGTCTGGAAGTGTTCATCTGTAGACATAAAACCAGCCTTGATAACATTAGAGGGGAGATAACCATGTCTATCTCTGTAATGATATCACCTTATCTTTAATTAATGTAGAGTGCTCTAAGATTTTTTTCTGAGATATGAGCCTCTTACATGGGTAAGATTCTTTCTGAAATAAAGTGTTTGAGCTAGCATAGCTATTTTAAACAACAGTTTAATGGAACTTGTTCACCAGGCTCAGAGGCATCCAGGATCAGCTCTGGTTCTTTCCTGTGAGGCAGGAAAAATAAAAAGGCTCCTGACAGAAACCCAAAGCTATCCATTGCTAATACTGCAGTGATTTGATTGGAAACTGCCCTTCTTCCATGGAATCATGTGACCTCAGCTGTGAGTATTTTAACTGGAAATGAGCCCAAATAAATCCCCTGGACCTCAGCTCTGAGTAGTTTCAAATTCCAAACACTGTCAGAATTTAGATACCTCAGACAGCTTTTACATCTGTAGTTCACACCCACATCAATAATAATAAAGCCATGGTCCCACCTGGAAATGTAGGAAGCACCAGCAATGAAGTTTCCTGCACAGTCTGAGTCTGAGAACCTCCTTTATCCAAATAATATGATTTGTAACTAAGCGACACCCAGTGTTTATTTCTTCCATTCCACTGGTGTCTCCTATGTTTTGAGTCCTAATCAGCAGTGAGAGTCTCTGGTATCTCTTTCTCATCCTTCTTGTCTCCCTCCTACTCTACACTTTTGACTCTGCAGCATTTTTCCTCATCCTGGAGGTGGAGAAGCACCAGCAAACGTCCTGTTTGTGTTCCCTGTGCTCCTGGGCCTGGGACTAGCCCTCCTTAAACTTCTTTTAAATGAGTTTTCAGTTAAAGGAAGGTCCTGATCAGATCAGGATTCTATACTCAGCTCTAGATCCATGTCCATGGACCACAGAACAATTGGGAAGTTTAGTTGTCTCTATTACGATGCTTTATGTGTATGACTTCTTTTGGAACTAACCAGTTAAACATCACAGCTGTTAGATATCTCCCACTTTTGCAGAATACACCCACTTGGCTAATATTTTATGTCTGATAGAGATACTTGGGTGGGAAGTAGCAGCCAGCCTGTCTGGTGGGATGGCTGGAAGAGGCACAGTTTAAGTGTGACTGCCACTGAAATGGTGAGGAAAGAAAAGTACTGAGTCAAGGTCAGGCCATTCCTGGACACTCTTCCCCAGGAAATGATCTGCAAATTCAGGGCTGATCCTCTGACTCCTCAGAGTAGTCCTGGCTCCCACTCCTGGGCCTACTTTTTTCTGGGCACCTTATGCTGCTGCACAGGAATTTCTAGAGCTGATGAACAGTGTTGTAAAGAGGTCTCCTGTCCCTTTTGAGTGAAGGGCTAGGAGTGTAAAATCATTTTAACCATTTTCCTGAGTTGGAGAAGTAGATGGTGTTGTTTTCTCAGCCTGTAACATACTGTGCTCACTGTCATGTAATGACATATCAACTTGTTTCTACCTGAAATCATCTCTGCTGTGGACAATCAGGTTGCCATGAAAGTAAGTGGAAAAAAAAACAAAACAAAAAAACAAAACAATTTTCTCTCTGGTTAAACAACAGATTTGTCTTTGAGTTGCCAAAATTGTGAGCATCAGGATAGCTGAGTACACATTTATGAGTACAATTCCATGTACATATGTCTATGCTCCTTGTTTTGGAAAGGCTGTAGTAGGTTTATATCGAACCAGTCCATCTGTTCAGTGATTCAGGAATTTGAGAACAGTTAAACTTGTCCCTCTGCTCCCCTTGCTGTAGTTCATTCACACTATGTGGCCAACTTCAGACTTTAAAAATATTGTCACGTGCCTCTGGGCTGTGACTTGTGTGTTTGACCAGTCCATGCTGGACCCACCTGCCCAGAGAAATGACTTGGTGTTTGCAGAAGGGAGGGTTTGCACATCCTTTCCTACATAGTGTAAATCCCACTCCCACAGAGATCAGCATAAATATATATCAGAGAAACTGTATGAGAGACTGAAAAATGGAAGCAATTAAGGGCAGCTACAGAACACCCCTGTGAAGGTAAGTGAGAGACAGGCATTTTCTGTGAATGCTTTGTGGTTTTGGAGGAAGTGCAGGGCTTTAGGGATGAGTGCTGTCTTGGGTCTCCTGCAGAAGCAACATGGAGTTGCAATGTGATCATAAAGACAAGTCTAAATGAGTCAGTTTGTTCCAGGAGAGTAAGCTGCCAGGGAATTTAGTTTATGGAGAGCAGGAATGGTGGGTCAGGGCTTGAGTTGTGTGAATACTGAGCAATACTGTGACATGCAATGCTTTCTTCCAGAAATAAAAGGCTAGCTGGAAAATCCAGGCCAAGGTTCAGTTTTGGAAAATATTGGTCTGGATTTTGTAATGCTTCCTGTTGGAAATCCCAGCTTCATGGTCAGGTGAACATGGATTTCTTTGCTCTGAACTGGTGTCTGGTGCTGCTGTGACCTCTGGTGCTTCCAACATGAAGAACATTTTTACCATGAGGGGGATAACTGCAGAGTTCAGAGTGTTTTGAGATTCATTTGCTTTAGAGGGACATGTAAGTGTAACATAGGAAAAATCCCAAGGTGTAAATGCAAAACGATTCCTAACCATGGAAAAGTGCAGTGCCATGAAGGAGTTACCCCATGACCGAGGGACCTGGAAGCTTGTGCTTGTTCACATGGCTCTCCCCCAGTTTGATTTATACCCTGCCTTTGTAAAGGACCTGATGCAGAAAGAAGATTGTAGATTTTCTATGGTTTATCCTTGCTCATGTTTTCCCCTCCATCAGGCACATCTCCACTTCATGGACAGATTTATATATTTTCTATGAAATGCAAAAAATGCTGGGGAGTTCACTGTCTCTGCTGCTTCCTGTGAAACAGAGCTGGAGTGAGGAGCACCAGCATGGCAAAAGCTGTTTTAAGGCTTAACAGTCAGAGACAGAAAATATTTCCTCCCTGAGGATCTAGAATAAAAATTAAAGGACTGGGAGGGGAAGAAAAAGGAACAAAATTGCCTTTCCAAAGACATATCACAGGTTATTTGGAAAGCCATTAACAAAATGGTGCTTCCTGATTCCCTCTCTGGTCCCCTGGATCTTTTCTTAAAAATTGGGCAGTGAGATGCTGTTCAAAGGAGAAATACTGTGAAAACCTTTGGAGCATCTCCTCAGGACACTTACTTTGCTCTNGGAGAGAAGGGAGAGAAGAACATCCTGTGGGATTTCTTCTACCATCTGCTGAGTTCTGACTGCCATCTGCAAAGGGAAAGCATTTATGTTGTTTAGCCTTTGTTCAAAATGTATTTTTTGTCGCAGTGGCTTTTGGCATTATCACACACCACAAGAAGAGGTGTTCCACAGTTTGGGGCAAGCAGAATAAACCACTCACAGCTCAGGAATCTGAAGCATCCAATGTCTACAGCGATTTGACAGAAGGCTTTGACTGTGATCTCCATTTAGGGATTGAGAGGTGGCCTTTCAGGTTCACAGGAGCCCAGGCTGGACAGGCACAGGTTTGTTTAGCAGATCATGGGGCAAGTCCAGGTAAATAGAATCATAATTACACAAGCAATGACTCAGCTCATCAGAAATCCCTTAGTTAGATGGCTTGTACCTTCCTTGCTTGCTGCTGCTCAGGCAAAACAGAAGGTCTATAGTGGTGCTGCCTCATGCCCAAACTGGTTGCCCAGTGACATTTGCTGCTTTCATGGCCTCTGAGACCATTTAGAAGACCGAGGCCATTTAGACCTTTTGAGACTGTAGAAGATCGCTGAGCACATGGTTGTGTGATGGGAAGCAGCAGAACAAAAGTAGCACAAAGAGGGGGAAAGAATCAGAGCCTCATTTCCTGTTGCAGAAGTCATTATTAACACAAATGTGGATGCTTGATAATCTGAGCTGTAGGTCTGCACTTCCAATTTGTTTGTGGCCAAAAAATATTTGGCTTAGGAAAGAACAAAGAGAAGTCTCTAATGGCTCATCATGACCTAAGAAGGTAATAAGAGGAAGAGAAGTTGTGTTTAACCTGACAGAAGATCAAACTAGAGGACCTTTCATGCTTAGGGTGCATTTTGTAGATTGAAATTTTGTGAGGAGGCTCATCCAGCTGCTGGAATACAAATTGTTTTCAGCTTCACAGCATAATTGCAAGGATAATCCTGTCCCATAAATTAAAAGAGAAAATAGTGGAAGTTTGTAATTTTTCTCACTGTCTCCTAATCCACCTTTCTTCCTGGAGGACATTTATAATGGAACAATTTATGCTCTGAGTCACATTCCAGGGACCTTTCTAAGTCAGAAAGAGCTTTCATATATAATTATAAGCAGAATTATTTCAAATTATTTGAGTCATATTGAATCTGATCTTGAAATCTTAAATCTTGACATCTTGGAATCTTGAAATCCTAAAATTTTATAGCCATTCTTAGAGAACGCAAAGCAGAACACAAGGCATAAAACACCTCTCCCTCCCCAATTTTTGGGACCCAGAAGAACCCAGCAAAGACTTTGCTATGTGTTACCTATTTCTGCAATAATTTCTGGAGCCTGTTTATTGTTGGATCCCAAGGCTTTCACAGATGGATGGAGGAAGAGTGTTCAGTAGGGCTGAAGTCAGAGGGGAGTCACAATTAGTGTTTGAAAGTATCAGATTTGTAAGCTCAATTTATTGCTGTATTCTGTAGCTTGTGGAGTGAGGAGCAGGGTCAGTATGGTCTAATGCTTTGTTTGCTCTTTTAGTGTAGCAATTAGACCTGTGATTTTTATTATAATTTAGATGAGATATGGGGCTTGGGAATATGCACAAGTTCACTGCTAATTTCTGCTAGTTCTACAGGCTTAGAGAGCTGCTGTTAACAGATGTTGACATGGTGCTGTTTATTGGTTTATTATGAATATATCAATTGTCCGAGTGTAATTGCATTTGGCATTTGAATTAAGTTTAAGGATTGGGAATCCTAAGGTTTATCTGCCCCTTGATTTGGTTGCTCACTGTTTTCTGTGAGGGATCATTTCTACACTGTGAATAGGCCTTCTTGTGGAATAAGACAAAAATTAAGGATGGACCCCACACATATCACAGCATTTTTGGATCCAGGGTCCCTCACCAGACAGGTTCCATTGGCTGAAAAAGCTTTGCCTCCTTCTGACCAAGATAATTCAGCAGGATTTCCACAGATCTTCCATGTGGAATCCTTCCTTCCTGGCACATGCTCTGCCACATGGAAATAAAGCTCTTGAGAACCCAACTGCCTTTTTTATCTGGAGCCCACCAAGCTGAGAAAGATAAAACTATTATTACTATTATTATTGTTATGTCTCATGGATATGTGAGCTCATTGTCTTAGACTTGGGGGCTGCCTGAGCCAAGTGCTGTGCACAGAGTCTGGTCAGACCACCCAGGGCAGTGTGGACACCAGCCAGTTCCACATGGCTTGGCTGGAAGATCTGTGCTCTTCCCTGGATTCAGTCCCCTGGAGCATAAATACAGCATGTGAGATGCAGCTAAACAGTGGTTTAGCTGAGCTGTGCTAAAATAAACAGTCCTGTCTTTATTGCTCCCCTGGCAGGGATTACCTGAGCAAGTGTTGTCTGGCTTCCCTCAGCTGGAAGTTATGGGTGTCAGGAATCAGATCAGACTCAGAAATGCGCCCTCACATGGAGAGGGGGAAGAAACTGAGGCTGCTCACTGTGCAAGGATGAAAAATAACGGGGGTGAGATAAAAGCCTATAAAATAGTCAAGGAGTCAGAGAATTATTACCCAGTAAAAGCACAATAGAAGAGAAATATGAAAAATTTTGAATTAATAAAGGAGGATATATCTTAAACTGTGCTGTCAAACTGTGCATTCTGTCACTGTGTGAGCCAAGAAACTTGGGTTCAAAGTGTGGTTGTTTCTATATGCATAACACAATTTTTGCATGATGCTAATAAAATCACACTGGAGAAATTCTTCATGTCTTAGTGATTAAGCAGGGTGACCTTTAGTGTGCTGAATTACATTTGTGTATTACGTATTTATATATTTATTTTCACGAGAACATCTGGTGCTGGCTCATCCTGAGACAGGTTTCTGGACTGGTCTGACTGTGGGTCCAATCCAGTCAGGCAGTTCCTGTGCAGCAATTTCTCCTTTGATACAAATTTTCTCCAGAATTACTGTTAACAGATAAACTAGAAATCTTGCATTCTGAGAAACTGTATTTTCCTGCAGGAACAGCTGTGAAATTTGATAAAATCACCACGGTGTGTTTAAATGGTTTTATAGCAGTAGCCCTTCAGTTAACCCCGGATCATTTAACAGCTGGATAAGTCTTTCAAGAGTAATTAAAATGATGTTCTCAGAGAATTTAATATTTTATACATGAATTTTTCAAAGAGGAGCAGTGAAGATATAGATGCCAAAACTGAAAGCCTGGCACTGGACACACAGTTTTGCTCCTTGGTGCATAAATTTGCATACATATTTGGAGAGGAACAATGCCTGACTTAAATAAGCAGTTTGCCTCTAACCCCCACCTCCTCAATGATGAACCTTGGAAATAATAAAATGTACAGACTGTTGGAACTCTTGACTAGTTTTAATAGTCAATTAAAAACTGCACCAGTTACTGTGCTGCAAATGGACTGTGTAAACTGGCAGAAAAATATGTTACTTTAACTTTAAAGCTCATCTGACTGAAATCATTTGCCTCCCAGAAGTCTATTCCCTGAACTAGGCTTCTAGTTTGGCTATTCACCTCTTTTTCCTCTTAGAATGCACTGTTATTGTAATTTCTAAGCCTATTTATGTGATTACAAATACTTTTAAATATGGATAATTGTGAATATTTGAGGGTAGTAGTGAATAACTGACTTTATTTATATCTACCCTATAATTAATTATCATTACCTGATGTATTACACATGACATTTATTTCAACAATTATCATGTTATTTTGTCATTTTTTAATTATCGTATCTCTTCTTTTGACAAGTAAATAATAAAAAGGCAACCCAAAACATTATCTGTTGTCGAAGGAAATGCATCTTCATTATATAACAAATAAATTCTTCAACAAAGCCAGGTGTCAGTGTAGACAAAGGTTGGAATTGCAATGGAAATATGAGTCCCAGTACAGTTTCCATACTCCTCTGTGTGATCTGAGAGGATATTGTAGTCTGTGCTCCCATCAATATTGACTCATTCCACATCTAAGGAAGAGCCATTAGACTATTAAAATTAGTACAATTTTCTGAAATATAAACAGGTGAAAACCATGTTTGTCACTTACAGAGCTTTAAGCCAAATATAATTTTTCAGCCCCAAAGCATCATAGGGCAGAGCTCTTGAAATTAAAAAATGAAAAAGGCTGTAAACATCACTTTAATGGAAAACCTGATTGTTCACATTCAGTGTGCTAAAAAAATAATAAAAAATTGATAAAAAATAAAATAAAAATAAAGCCATTTTAGTAATGCTGTTCAGAGGTTAACAGCATATTTTCTGTAGCTCTGACTATATACCATATATATTGGCCAAGTGTGTCTCACGGTGTAATATAGTAATATCTAATCATAAAATTTTGAATTGAGAGAAGACATAAAAACATTCTTTTATTTTCCTATCTGCAACTTTGATTTGGTAAAGACTAATAAAAGAAAATGTAATAAAAATGCCCTGTTAAATGTCTGGCTTGTGATACTCAAAGTCCCTCTAGAAACCACAATTCTCATGTTTCCACAGTGTAAATAATATCTAGTAAACAGAATTATGGCTTCATCACTGCTGTCACATAATGCTGTATTTTACAGCAAGTGCAATTGTATTTCTTTTGGAACAGGTTAAGAACAGTGTGGAAGGTGCATTCCCTGAAGGCAGTGGAGTCTGGGATAATAAACTCTGTCCATTATGTGCCAATGAGACTCCAAAAATGAAATCTTTGCATCCAGAACACGAGAATGTTTATTTTAGAAGTGCTGTGTCAAGAGATTTGTTTTGGGTTACATTTAAGGAAGACATTTTATGCACTGAATAAACGTAAGTACCCAGTGCAAAAGTCTCTCAGGTTTTTAAAGTAGACCAACAGGAGTAATTGTAACCTTTCAAAGTTCATCATTTGTGCTTAAAAATAAGGGCTTTGTTGCATTTGTCTTTCTTTGGTGTTTGTGTTGGGTTGGGGTTTCCCCCTCCTTCCCCATTCTCAGAAATTGCAAGTGAATTTCTCAGGTTCTGTGGTTATTTCCCAGCTAGGCAAAGACCAGGAGGTGACTTTCTAATGAGAAGTTCTTGCAGGTATTCAGGGTGTAGAACCCACATACTTGCTTTTGAAAGGATTGCAGTGAAATAGAAACTATAACATTTTTAATGCTACAACTAAAAATAAACAAACCCACAAAGCATTCCTTTACCTTCATTGGTCCCTTACATAATGTTCCTACAACCAGTTTTCTCCCTTCCATGAATATTTCAGTCCCTTTGTAGTATTTGTTCAGGAACTGGGCCTTGAGAAGGTTGAAATAGCTTTCTTTTCCTGAGGTGCTCTTTTAACTGTCATATTTTTTTCTTCTCCAGATACCTTATGCAGACATCACCGATAGAGCTGGGTTTGACAACTGAGCATGGGAAAGGGCCTCTGCCAACCCCAAGAATTCTCTTCAGTGGAATTCTCTTCAGTTCAATTGTTGGATCTTTTTTTTTTTTCTTTTTATAAAATGTTGGCAAAGTGAGGATTGTAGTTGTAAATATCTGAGTGAAAGCAGTTATAACCATGCAGGAGCCATCACCCTGCCTTGGCTGTAATGATCATTGCTGGGAGGTCCCATGTTGGGCTGACTTGGTTATCCAGCAATGAAGTTCATGCTCTGCTGGCTTTTGAGCTGAGAAACTAAATTTTTTGTCCTTTATATAAATGTTTTCTATTCAAAATGGGGAATATTTGGATCTTTGCCATGATTACAGAGCATCTACAAGGCACAGACTCTTCACCTTTGCAGACCGTGGCAGGGATATTCCAGCTCTGTTGGTTGTCATAGTGCAGAGCCAAGGATCTACACAAACCTAGAGATCATTTACCTCAACCTGTTCTGCTGTTTGTTCTTCCTGTGTGACAGTCCATAGAGAAAACACCTTTGAACTGGTCTAATGATATCTGGAGAAACCACCCAGAGAAACAAGTCAACAGAATACAACCCTGGCCATTCCTGGTCTTTGCAATTTGCTCAGCCCGGATTTTCACTTCTCAGGAAATCTGGTGATCTCAGTGCACTAAAGCCTTCTCCTTTCATCTGAAGCTGGTCCTCCTTGGAAGGCTGGTGTGTGTGGGCTTTAGAAAGTCACAAGATTCCTTGCATCAAAATGTGTAAATAGTACCAGATTCTTGCAGGGCTGTAGGTGCCAGACCTTGCTTTTTCTTTTTAGTGCTTACACTCATGGCCTCCCGTTCACACAGCACAGGGTCTCCTTTATTGTAAGCTTATTTCAGCTCTCTTTTAGAGAATTTATTGCAAAAAACACATCTGTCTTTGTAGGCTGCATATAGACTGGAACTGATTAGTGCTCCTTGGGTACAAGTGACCATAACTAGTTTAACTCAGCATTATGAACAATAAAATACCCTGTCAGGCATCTGATCTGAACTCAGGAACTGGTTTTTTGTTTCTTCATATCGAGATTATAGATGTAAACCCATAAAAATTGTGGAAGTAATTTTCTAGAATTTGATTTTGTGATGTTTCATTATTGAAACAAAAAATATGGTTTCCTATCTTAGGAAGAAATAGAAAAAAAACCATAAATAAGAGTCAAGGGGTTTGAGAAAAATGAGTCTGCTCCTTCAAAGCTGTAAGTTCTTTTTGCTTTGGAAAGGGATTCTCAGTTTTATATCACATAGAAACCTAACCTAGGACATTTTACATACTGAGTAAGTTCAGAAAAGAGTTATAAAATTTTTTTATGTTAAATCGTAACAATCTATTATTGAGAATAATATTTTCCTGGCTCATGCGTAGGCATTTGTTTCTATAAATAGCACTGCAGTCAATGCAGAAGAAACATTTTGGAAAGCTGAACTTTGGGTGATTGAACTTCCAAAATTCCAGCTCATTAGAAAGCTGGACATGTCACTTCAGTACCATGTAATAAAAATGAAGCATTCTTAGCAACTAATTGTAAGTTTAAATTTACTTACACAACTGAGTTCTTCAAGGATCACAAATAATGAACAAATTAATGAAATTTATAGCCCGTTTGCAAATAACTTGTTGACAGAAAGTGTTGCACTTGTCACTTCACATTATTCACTGCCAATTCTCTCAGTGACTGAATTCAAAGTTACAGATTCCTCAGTGATGGGTTTTGGATAAACTCTCCTGCTCCAGCTGGTGTGCAGACATTCCTGCTTTTGATTTAAATAATTGATGTAATTAATTACTTGCTATCATTGCTCTTTGCAGTCCATCCAACCAGGACGATGTAAACACAATTGCTTTTGATCTGTGCAAGGGAACAATTCCCTCTAACATTCCCCCCAGTCCTGGTACAGTCTAGCTGAGGAGGATGGCAGAAGGCAAAGCTGGAGATAAGGGACAGCCCATGGAAAGCCCTCTTGTCTCTTCCCTCCAACAGAGAGGCAGGAGAGCCTGTGAGATACTTTCTCAGATTTATTCACTCATGAAATATGGAGAGTTATGCACATGGACTCTGACCTGACCAAGTCACAGGTTACAGACTCTGCTTATACACTTCTTTCATTGGATTTTAGGTCAAGATTTTAAAATGCAGCATCCCCAAAAGGCTTTCTTTTATTCTCCTTGGGAAGAGTTGTGGCTTCCAGCCAGGAGCATGGAGGTAATGCCAAGATGTCAATGTGTCAATAGGTATTTAATGCTTCTGAAAATCAGGGTCTTTTCAAGGCCTGTACTCAGACTCAGCCCTTTAGCCTTACACTATCTTTTGGTGTCTGGAAATTTAACTTTCTGATCTCCTGCTGCTATCTCTTTGATTAATATTCTCCATTTTAAAGCAGCATCTTCAACTCTTTTCTGCTGTTTTCTTTGTCCATGTTTCCAATAAGCACTGTAGGTTGTCTGATGAATCCTGCTTGGTTATGTCACCAGGTGAACATGGAGATAAACTCTGGTACAATTATTTAATTTATTTAATTTTTTAATTACCAGTAAATGTTGTTCATTACCTGTCTGAAAGGTGTTGAACTCTAGGAAACAGCAGTGCAAGAAAAAGGCCATTTACATAGGATTTATATGTATAATACTCTAAGAAGACTTATTTCAAATCTCTTCCTTTTCTATGTGCACCTCTTTGCACTGGCAGTGTTCTTTTTCATCTTAGTTTTGGGAAACTCCTGGTGTTTTTCCAGAGCCATTGGTACAAAAATGCAAAGGGGAAAGCTGGGATTTGGTTGCCTAAAAGCATTGAATAGTTTCAGTGAACATAAAACTTGTCAAAACCTCCTGAAGTGAAGAAATTAAACCAGGCTGTGAATAGAGAATAATTGGCTGCATCCTAATTTAATTGTAAATTTTGAAACTGCATTAATTTATTTGTCAAAAGATATAAAATCTAATAAATCATTTTTCCCAGCAGAGGAGTTTTCAGATACAATTTTGTTCTTTTTTATGGGATAGGAGGGACTGCTGTTCTCTTTCCTTCAGCACAGCCCCTGTTTGCTAAGCTGAGAAGGAAAGGCTGAGGAACTGGAAATGCTTTGCTGATCCTTGTCTGCCTGAAAATGAACTCCCAAGCTCTACAGTTGCTGATGTTTCCTCACAGAAAGACAAAATGGATGATGGGAGAAGCAGAGAGGAAGAGAATGGACAGATTTGATGGCCCTGGGATAGGTGTCATCCCAGCAGGAATGGGAGGTGTAGGAGATGAGGCACATTAGTGCTGCCACATCCAGTTACCAGGGAAGCACAATCCCAGTGCCCCCATGGGGATGGAGAGGAAGGAGGGCACAGAGTGAGAGTTCCAGTGGTGCTTCCCTGCCCTCCCTTTCCCCACAACTCCTGAGCACAGCCCCTCTTCACATTCTCTTCCACGGTCTGTGGTTTCCTGCACGATCAGCAAAGGCAGCAAAAAGGATGAATTGACTTTAATGAGTTATTTTGATCTCTTCTGATGTGATAAAAAGAAAGCTGTAAAAATCAGTGCATATGAGTTCCAACTTGAAGACACCTAATAGTGTCTAACATAATAATTTGATTAATGTTCTGTGTTCTTTCTTTAGGTTTCTCTAATGCACCCTGCTGATCTTTTGGAAGTGTTCACAATGTACACAGGAAATTAAGTGACAAAGAATATGCTGTGAACTGTTCATACCAAGCAAACTAGAACGAAATACAGTATTTGTTGGTAGAATAATAAGCATCCACATGTGACTACTGCATGCTGGCTAACAATTTAACAACTGCTTGGAAAAGGAGATTAACTATATTATGTGCCTCTCTTGTCTGTAACTGCTAACTCATTACATAGCAAAATAGGTGTCATCTCAGCCAGCCTGAGACCCTTAAAAATCAATATAACCCTTTAAATGCAACTCAGAAACTCCCGGACTACAAACTCCAGCATTGGTGCAGGCTATTAAGTGATAATCCAGAGCTAAAACTTTTAAGAGAAGTCCTGTCTGTGAAAGTAAAAAGCTTGATACAGGTCTCATTATTGGAAAGCAAAGGTCTTTCCTTTCTCATCAAACTCAGATGGATAAAAATCAATCTTCAGTAGGACTGGCACTGCAGCACTGAGGGACAGCTGTGAGGATCTAATAGAGCCTGTGGGCTGAGGTAAAGCAAGGAGATGTACTCTTCCATCAAAAGGTAGATAAAATCTTTCCAAATGCTTATTTCAATCTACCATTAATACCATACTCTTGTCTGGATTCAGTCCAAGCCAGCCATCAGTAATGTAGGTACAGACTGGACCTGATGCTCCATTGTACATGCAATTTCAGCCAGTTAAAGATGTGAGGCTTTCAGAATTCAATTCCTTTAAATGGCCCTTATGAAAACACACATGATTAGCCCCATCTGTTTCAGCACAGGACAAGTAATAGATCCAGCAGGAATATCTCACGGTATCTCATAAGTAATGGGATGTTCCCTTCTGTCACTCCCAGATATCCTTGACTCAGATTTCCCTGACCCTGTAATTTTATGTCAGATGTGAATATGTGAGAGACATTACAGTACTGGTCCAAGTAAAACTTGGAAATAGAGAAAGACGGGGTATACACTGATTCCTCTTTAGCCAGATTTAAGCATGGCCTCTAAGCAGAATTGTGCTTCATATTTAATTTTTAGCATGCTAAGAGCATAAGTGTCTGAGGAGCCCTTGTTCAAATTCCCTATTGAAGTGCTTCAGGTATGAAAATCATAAATGAATTCCCATTTCCATGTTTTAATTGAAGATCACAGATCATGTATTTCAACCCATCTTTGCTCATTTTTTTCTTGTTTATGTCACAACTCCCACATATCTTTTCCAAGAACTCCGGGATGACCTACGGCTTCTCTTGTTTCAGCAAGAAGCCGCTCACACATCTCACGAGCATCACACATTCTCTGGTTTTGTGTTTATCAGTGGGTTGTTATTGGGTCTCCTGCTCCCTTTGGCAGCCCAAATGTTTGTTTGGAATTATTCTTAGTATTAGGAAGTCAATCTGCTTTATTCCAGTTCTAGGATCTAAAATTGCTCTGGTCAAGACTGGGAGCTGCACTCAGGCAGTGCTGTTCACTGAAGCACAGTGATGCACTAAAGTTTCCTTGCTAAGCTCCATTAGTCTTACATTTAGAAAAATTGTTAAATAGAAATGAGAATTGTTATCAAATAAAAGAGACTACCAGCAATGAAACTCAGAAGGGTTTCTTTAAATGTAGCTCTAGCAAACTGATAATTCAGGCTTCTAATTGTTAGCAAAACAATAGGAAGTCTATAAGCTGGATATTTGCCAGCAGGGGCCACTTCTGAAAAGACTGCTTTTCTGCCTTCATCTGCTGCATTGGGATGAGGGAGAGAGCTATGTCAGTTGGAAATAATCTTTTTATGTGGGTTTACATAAGAGAATAAGGAAAAGGCCAAGAAAATTGCTCACTTTCATTGATGACATACTGAAGAAAAGCAAAAATATGGAAAGCTAATATCTGAGAATAATAAAACAAATAAAGAAAATAGACCTTAAAATGACAGGCACAGAAACTGGAAAGGCTCTGGAATAGGGGCAGTTTCTGTTATCCCACTCTTGTACAAATCTAGGTAGACAGCTTCTCTTCAGGCATCTGTGGGAGAAACATCAGCAACTAATCTCGAAAGGAACAGACACAACAAACATTATTAGACCTGAATTCTAAAAAACCAGCAGGGCAGGGTTTAATCACTCCTGTATTTCTGACAAACAGGAGGGCATTTACTTACTTCAGAGCTAGATCTGAATCCAACAGCCCGCCCTCAGCG
Organism: Serilophus lunatus; assembly: GCA_013399895.1. Taxonomy (NCBI): domain Eukaryota; kingdom Metazoa; phylum Chordata; class Aves; order Passeriformes; family Eurylaimidae; genus Serilophus; species Serilophus lunatus. The sequence continues at coordinate 2,450,936 of VXBA01001096.1, read as the reverse complement.
AGCAAACATCGCCCCGTGTGTGTGGGGTGGCAAACGCTGCCATCCTGCTGCTGCTGCGTGCTGCGCCCCTCGCCTGCTCGGCTCGCCGGGCCGCCCAAGGGGAATGTGGCAGGACGAAAGAGTTCCCTGCTGACTCAGAGAGCTCCTGTTAGCAGCAGAGCTGAAGCGAGGGGTGGGATGGGGTGCTGGGGGTGCACAGTTTGGGGTGCCGGGCTGTTAAACCACCACAACTGCCTAAGGGACCAAAGTTCTGCCCCACACAGTTAATCCCCACGCTGTTCTTAGATGACTTTGCACTCGCTCGCCAAGTGGGGTTTTTTTCCTGATTTCATGGTAACAGTGTTATTTTAACTCACTATTTTCCCAGTTATGAGCCGTTGTTTTTGTCTTGTGGTTTTCCCCATTTGCATTTTACAGTTATTATTCTGATTAAAACTTGAAACCTTGAAGAACTGCTTTAAGTAGTATCTGTTTTATTCAGGTTGTGGTATTTAAGAGAGCTGCACATAGTTAGATATCCTCTGCTGACTCCAGTAAATGTCTTGAGTGGCTTCCTTTTGCCTAAAAACTAGATGGAATCAGTGCTCTCTTTGCCTTCCCCTCCCTCGAAGCTCTAGCAGATGATGGTTAAATTATTACAAACCTTTCAGTGTGGTAGCCCAAGGCACAGGACAGCAAATGAAAAGGCCAAGAAAGTGTCTGTGAACAGATTTCCTTGTTTAAATTTTCAACCAAGAGCTGCAGTGAATTTTTCAAACTATTTTTAATATTGTAGAGTTCTGCCACATTTTTGCCATCCTGATATTGTAACTTGATGTATTTTATTGGCCTGAGACAACAATAAATAATACAATTCAGTTTTATTTAGTGATTTCTGGTTTCAGTGGTAGAGAAGCTTTGCCAATTTTAAATTAGGTCTTGGAGTAAATTTAAAATTAATGAAATTTAAAGCTGTGATTTGTTTAAGGATCCAGAACGTTCACTCTTTCATCTATTCATCAAGCTCTTTAATTACCTAGTATGCATGAAACCTGTATTATGTCTTATTATTGAGAGATTAATTTTATGAAAACCTCAGAGTGATACATCATTAGAATGACTCTTGGATAATGTATAGTCTAACCTTTCCTACTAATCCCACCACAGAAAAAGAGGGGGAAGTTGACAACTCTTCTGCAGTGTTTTATTCCTGCTGCTCCCCTGCAGTATTATCAGCTGCTGCCAGATAGTTTGTCTCTGCTTCTCTTTTAATTTCTAATCCTCACTGGTGTGCAGCTGCCAGTCACGTTCCCCCTGAGCTCCGTGGACGTGTGAGTGTCATTGGAGCAGGATCCTGGTGTTCTGCTCCTGCAGTGCAGGCTGTGGGAGTAAGGAGTGAGCCTGGGTCAGAGCATGACAGTCAGAGTCACCTGTCCCACAGGAAAACGAGTGATGGAGAGACTTGGCAGAACCAAGAGGGACTAGTGAGTCAATGGCAGAGTGAAGAACCTCAACCTCCATACAGGGGCAATTTTGGGCACTGCAATAGAGGAAAGATATTGAGCCCTTAGAGAGAATCCCAAGGAGGGCATGGAGATGGGGAAGGGCCTGGAGGGGAAGGGTGTGAGGAGCAGCTGAGGGCACTGGGTGTGTTCAGGGGGAGAAGAGGAGACTGAGGGGAGAGCTCCTGGCAGGGACAACTTGCTGGGCAGGGGCAGAGGAGGGGCAGGGCCTGAGCTCTGCTCTGTGGGGCCCAGGGCCAGGAGCCCAGGGAATGGGCTGGAGCTGTGTCAGGGCAGGGGCAGGGGGGATCTCAGGCCAAGGCTCTCCTTTGCCCAGAGGGGGGTTGGGCACTGCCCAGGCTCCCCAGGGCAGTGGGCACAGCCCCAAGGCTGCCAGAGCTGCAGGAGGGGTGGGATGATCCTCTGGGGACAGGGGGGACTCTTGGGGGTGGAACTGGGCTGGATGATCCTTGGAAGTCGCTTCCAACACAGCAGTCTCTGAGACTTCAATGCCCTGAGACAGCTCAGTGCCTCAGCCACAGAAGTATCTTCCTCCCTGGTCCACTTTGGACCATGTGCTCTGTCCAAAGCCCAAAGCAGCTGCCTGGGGAGCAGCTGGAGCAGCAGAGGTGGGGAGGGGACTCGTGCCTGTGCTGGCCCACAGCTCAGTGACAGTGCAGTGTCACCAGGGCAGGGCTGTGCCGGTCCTGTGACCCCTCAGAGCTTGAGACAAGCAAGGGCTGGGGCTGTGAGGGCACAACTTTACTTCCCTTGCTCCACACCAAGCTCAAGGGATGCAATGCCATGGACAGAAAGGCAAGAAAGATGGATTGCTGCTGTACGACATGTAACAAAAAATTTGTATTCCTCAGGTGTATTTTACCTTCTCATGCTGTGACGTCTCTTCATTGCTGCAAAAAAAGAAATAATTTTTCCATTTTTTTTCCCCCCAGTTATTCCATACCAGGATAATTCTCTGTTCTCTTGAAAGCTAATATATCCACTTTTCATATTAATATTTGTGAGAGTAATATTAGAAAGTTTTATTTCATTATCTCACAGCTGAGGACTATAGTCACAATGGGTTATAAAGCAGCTAATTGCAGTGTTTGTGACTTGCAGTGTGCCATGCCTGCAGTGCAGTCTGTTTCTGAGAATTTCTAACAAGAAAATAGTTTGCAGGCTACTTTGTTGAATCTAGTTTGAGAAATGTTGCATCATCTAGCACCTTCATAATGCTATGCATCTCCTAATCAAAACTCTTTCACCTCCAAGGGCATTTGCATTTCATGGAAAACTAGATAAATTCAGATTATTTGACATATGTGCTTCTCCTCTGTCCTCGCTTGTTAAATCAAAAATATTTAGGATACAGCAGAGTAACAGAATATTTGAATGCAGTGATCTCTCCTGCTACTCCTCCTCGGGGTTTGCAGTCATCACTGTTTTATAGTAATTGTGGAGTTTTGAAGCTATAATTAAAATTTCAAATGAGAAAAAATGAATAAAAGGGACATCCCTTTCTCTTACTCAGCCTTCATTAAAGTGAATGTCATTAATGATAAAGAAAAAAAAAGGAGGAAATGACCAATTCATAACCATGTGTGCAACCTTTTAACTGTAATGTTTTCCAAAATTTGGTTTTTGTTTAAGAGAAACTTGGAACAGCAGCTTTGGTTTGGGATTTAGAGAAAGCTCTCTGTGGGCAGTATGACATTGCAGGGAGCTCATTTTCTATTTCAGACAAAAATCCATACTTTCAGAAAGCACTGGTGGCAATGGATTCAGTTACAGTGCCTGGGTTAACTAACACTGCAGAGGTCTGGAGTCCTCTCATATAGAAGAACTTGGAGTGTTTCAGCTTTTTGATAAAAATCTACGTGTCCCCTTCCCCAGGATACACACTAAAAGCAGCTCAGGGTCTTTAACTGCATTCAGGAAATCCTGCTGGCAGTTTCATGAGCACAAAAGCCAACTCTCTGAGGTATGAGGACAGAAATGGTTCTCCTGGGGCTCAGAAGCTCCCTCTGGTGCAAGGGATTGCTGATTCCCCTTTGCTTTGATGCCTGGTGCTGGATCAAGGTGGCTGCTCCAAAGCACAGCAGGTATTGACACAGTGCACTGGTGATTAGACTCCATTTCTGTTTAGCACAGGAATTCTCAAAGTATGTGGCACGACTGTGTTTTCCTGATGGAGCTCTATTTCAGAGGAAATGGATTTAGATGAAAATGGATTTACATTCCCTGTGCTTCTCTTCTGAGTGCTCTACACTGGAGAATCCAATAGAGGGTGGGAGGCTTTGATGGCAAGTTCAGCAGTTGCTCCCCTCCTGTATTCTCCCATCCCATTTGGCTGGTCAGGGATCACAGAATCTCAGAATCTGCTGAGCTGGAAGGGACCCCCAAGGGCCATCCATCCAACCCCTGGCCCTGCACAGGCCCATCCCCAAGAGTCCCCCCCGTCCCCAGAGGATCATCCCACCCCTCCTGCAGCTCTGGCAGCCTTGGGGCTGTGCCCACTGCCCTGGGGAGCCTGGGCAGTGCCCAACCCCCCTCTGGGCAAAGGAGAGCCTTGGCCTGAGATCCCCCCTGCCCCTGCCCTGACCCTTGGAGGTCCCTTCCAACTCAGCATATTTTGGGATTTTGTGATTCTTAACTATCTGTTCTTTACCATTAATGGAGGTTCTCTTCAAGGTGTCAGAAAACAAACACTTCTAGTAAATAGTTAATGAACAGCAATATATATTTCTTGCACAAATTGAAATACATATTGATATCTCATATGCTTTTAGGTAACACATACTTTTTTTTTGACTCAAGAAAGAAAAAAAAATCTTTACCAGTAATAGGAAAAACACATCTTTTTTCCCCCCAATGACTACAGAAGATGGGTGAGCCTGGAGTGATTTTGCTTTATTGAATCTTCTCAGTGCCTGTCAGCATTGGAGAGGCCTGATTTAATCATTCAGAACTAGCTCCTGCAGAAAATATTTGCATTGTGCATGTTTGAAAAACACCAGAGGCAGAATTAACTTTAATAGAGCTGTACTTTGTGCTTGTGCTGGCTATAACACGGGAGTTAAGAGATGTGTCCAACCACCCAGACATCGTGGGAAGGGGCAGGATTTATAAACACAGGTTTTTCCAGCACATTCGAACTTATTAAACAAAACAGTACTTCCCATGTACCCAAAAATGCCTCCTAGGAGATGCTCCAGAGCAAATCTGTAATTCAAAGTAACTGTTTTATGTTATTCTCTTTCAGCACTTTTTCTCCTTATAAATTGTCAGCAACAAATGTATACTTTTTATTTTTCTCTGAATCATGTCAACTAACAAATCTTAATCTGTATCTGCAAATTAAAGCCAGAAGAAATCAATGACAAGTGCTTGCTTTGCCTAGATTGGATTGCACTGGCTCTTTTGATTGAACTTAAAAGTCGTGTGGTTGGTATTTCAAGACTGTAAAATTTCCAAGTTTATTTCCATCATTAATATCTGGTGTTTGTGAATTATGAATTCATTTTTTTGCAAGTGCTCCAGTATTTAATCAAAATGTGCAGTTTCTGGAGACATTTAGTTGGCAGATTTGTTTCTTAGAGCATTCATGAGATGTAAATACAAGAGAGGTGAGCACAGACTGACTAGATGCAATTCAAACTTCTAAGAAATATCGCCAGACTCTCTTCCCCCTTTTGCCTCCATAATTTGCTGTTTGGGCACTGAAAAAGGTAGGAACCTGAAGTGTTTTGTCCACGTTACCTATCTGCAGCCATCATCTCTGGTGTTGCTGTCCAGAGCAGAGCTGATTGACTGATGGTACAATATATTGGCTCAGCTGCGTCTGTACTTGTTTGCAATGGTGGAACAGCACTGTTTGTGTCAGTTCATATTCACTGTGGTGTGTAAAAATTTATTGAGCCAGATTTATAAGTTTTATGCAGATGAGCAAAATGAGAAGGGAAAGAGTAGCACTAGAGGGAAGGGTTTGCTGCACTTGGCAAGACAGTTCTTCTCAGTGCCTAAAATACATTAAGTCTGAGGGAAGATGGTATAATGTAATTTAGCATTAAAGGACTTTCAGAGATAGTTCAGCAGAAGTTCTCTAAAGGGACAGTTGTAAAGAGAGATGGTACAGTGCTAAATACACAAAATGCAACTTTATGTTTTTTGTTATAATCACTTGGTTTGTAAACAATTCTTATTTAAATCACCTTGCCAGTCATAATTAGTCTGTACTTCAAATGTCCTGCTCAATGCCATAGAGCAGTCTTTCTATGAAAATAATAATAAAAGTTACATAGAAAAATAGATCAAACCCATACCCAACACTAACCTCTTTGCCCTAGGAAGGATCCCCAGTTTCAGGAAGGTGAGAGTGTGATACAGGTTGGCCTCGTACCAGGGGAGTGGAGCAACGAAAATCTGCGTGTGATGTTCATTTTCACCCACAGTTCTCTTGAAAAAGGAGCCTGGGCCACCTTCCTGCAGCACACAAAGAGCACTTACCTGGACTCACTGTGTTGTGTTCAGTGTAAAGATACACATGAGCTTTCTGCTTGCCTTTTTAACCCTTGCTGGGCACATTTGTTATTTCAGTGGCGCAGCACCTAATTTAACTCTCTTATCCCTGTTCTTAGAACACTGATATTTGTGGAAAATGCAAAGGATAGTGCAGATTAATTTCACTGCTGCTGCAGGAAGGAAGTTTGATGATGAGTTATATTATGTATGGCTCACTAGATAGTAGTAAACACTCTTCTTTGTTGCTGTGCTTTGGGATTACCAAAGGGTGTTGTGTGCCTAGTTAGAATTTTTCTGGATTAATGAAACAGATCACAGATCACTGCATAGCAACGTGCCTGAAGTCTGTGAAATGTTTCCTGAATAAGGATTGGATCAGGCCCACTGAGCATATAAAGCGCTGGAAAGAATGAGAGTGTTATTTTACATCATTTTCCAGATCCTGCATTTGGTTGTTTACTTGCAGAGCCCCTCTAATTAGAAACTTGAGGTTTCTTTCTTTCCCTCTGACAATGCATCAAAATCCAATTCCTCATTATTACTCTGCCTGTCCTTGACTTCAGAGGCTGCTTTGTTGGAATATGGACTGATTCAGATGGAATTGGGAATACTTGAACTTTCAGAACTTCCTGTAGAGACTTATGGTCTGTGCATATCCATGCTGGGATTGTACACCAGTTTTTGGGAAATTCAACAGCAGGATATGAGGTGGAGTCTGTCTATGCTGCACCAAGACTGTCACCTGTCTATGCAATTTAAGTGTCAGAAGCCAAGGGAATGTTTCAGGGAGTTCCAAATATCTGCCAACCCCCCAGAAGATTCTACAGCTTAATAGGTAATTTTATTTTTGCTCACAAATTCTGTAAAATGTGAAAAAAATATGTATCTCATGGCCAAGAAAGAACAGCCAGAGAACTAGTCTCCATCATGAGTCAGACCCTCTCACAGATTCTGAATTTAGATGTAAAAATATCTGCTTTTTCTGGAAATCTCTGTACTTGTCTCTTTTCAATCAAGGCAGTAGAAGCTGGGGCCAGAATCCTGCTTTTTAGCTCTTGAAACCTCTAACTTTGCTGCCTGTGGTAAGTGTTATGAATCTGTCAATAAGGTTATTTTAATGCCTGTCAAGTGATCCTGTTCAGTCTTATTTATTTGTCTGGAAGCTTTACTTGTCCTCTGTTGACCACAATAATTCTGAAATCAAGTCTCTGAGATGACCTGGAAGAAAAAAAATGTTAGAAATGCATTGATTTGGCCTTTTATTCTCATAGACTGTTAATATCTGCCTCTGGTTTAACTTGGAATGTCTTGAATAGTTACTTTTCCCAATAACTGAGGAAACCAGGACCCTCTTGCCTGCAACCCTTTAGATTTTGCATTTCTCAAATATCAAAGTTTCTTCTCGTACTTGGTCCTGAGAAGATCAAAGTCTCTTAAGAGTACTCTTTTGCTTATAATGCAAGCGTAACAAATGTGTTTTTCTACATGAAGGTGCCTTGGAATCCTTATGTGGGGGGAAGGCACTAAAGAATCTAAGCACCACTTGTGTTCTGCTGTTAAAATGATGCCTGAAGTGCTTTATTCATGGAGCTTTTGGACTGAGTCAGATTATGAGAGACCCTCTGCAGTCCTAACACAAACGAGACGTTCCCCTTGTCCCCCTCGACTGTCTGGGCTGCCCAGTGAAGCCGCTCTTGCAGTTGAGATGAGTAAGCTTGAAGTGTGTGATTCATGAGGGTGTTGTAACTGATGAGATGCTGAAGCTGTGAATAGGTCACATCATTATATTCTGACTCACAGTATGTAAATCCAGATGGTTATTCAAGAGCCTCATATTTTTACATTGGGGTAAAGGTGAAACAACTTCATTAAAATGATTCTGCCACTTGTGCCTTCTATTACCCTTTTATTTTTATTTTATTTTATTTTCTGGTTAAAGCTTCTGGCCTCCATGACCAGATCCACTGTATTCTCTTCCCTCAGGGATGAAGGATCTTGGTATATTGAAGGAAGCCCTATTTCACTAAATATCTTATGTTTGCTGATAAAGGTTGGTTATATTTTATCTGCTGTTATGGAAAGAAACATGAGCTGCTGTGCTTGTCTCCATCATCCTAACTACAGTATTCTTTAAATTTTAGGAAAAGTTCATTCCCATTTCAGTAAAGGTAGAATTCAAAATTGAAAAAGTGTCTCTAAGATAAACATAGGTCACATTTGAATAATTGCTGCGCTTGCCCTGTACCTGATGCTGAGTTATGGTTGTACTACCATGGCAGCCTTAGGAAAGGAAAATTCTTCGAGGTAATAACCAATGGAATAGTCTTTATTAAATTGAAAAAAGTAGGCTTGTTTTGGTAATTGAATTTCTTATTTTAAACAAGCTTTTCAATTTATTCCTGGTTGTAGCAGAAAGGAGCAGTGAAATTTATATCTGTGATAGCTCAAGACAGTTAACAAAGGCTTTATCAGACTAGAACATTTTCAGAGCTCTGCAGGGAGGGAGTTAGAACTGATGGTAATGGCAGAATTGGTGCCTGACCTGACACTCAGAACAAATGTGTCGGTGAGATGGGATTTAGAATTCTATTTTATTTCATTGGGAATTCACTACTGTTTTGTTGTTTTGTTTTGGTTTTTTTTGTGTAATGAGTTTGCTGACAGCATTTGATAGAATGGATGAAAACCCAGGGCTATATCATCACTTGGATCTGGTCAGTTGGCAAAGCTGCATTTTGTACCAGCTGGGGATCTGCCTTTCAATTTGGACCAAATTTTATACCCTGGTCTCTTTTTCTATTTGGACACAAAGCAGGAAAACTGGCACAGAGTTTCCCTTACTTTTCTATTTCTGTTTTCCTTAATTTCTAAACTTCCTGGAGGAGACAACATCCTTTTTTCTTTCCAAAATGAACCTGGCAAATAATTTATAAACAAACAAAGAAATAACAGTAATGGAGTACAAGAAGAGGAATGCTATCCATTATTTATGTTCATAATTAAATGGAATCCCTGGTCATTTGAAAGTACAAAGACAAAACTTCACCGTGGGTGTATTATGTGCATCAATGCTGAAACATTTCTCAGCGATCTTACATGAGAATTCTGCTTCGATTTTCTCTCTAGCAATTACATTTTCTTTCATTAGGTAGTTCTTAGTTTGCAGCTGAAATTCATGCTCAGGTTTGTCAGAAATGCAGAAATTAATGGTTTGGGGTTTTTTTGTTTTGTTTTTATTTCATTATCATACAGTACATCAAATAAACAATAGATTGATACCAATAGTGCCATGCAGGCAAACAGGGTCTCAGGGACACGTGGGATAAAGTCACTGCCTGGGACAAGGATGGGGATGGAAGCGATGGCACCACCTCTCACCTGGGCACATGGAAGGCTTTGCTGCCTTAGAAATGTGTATTTTATTTCATGGGATGGAGAAACTTAAGCATTAAACATATTTGCTCAATTAAGTTATTGAACCACTGGTTGAATTTCTCTTACAGTGTGTTGTTTAGTCCCCCGGTGATGGTTGAAGCTGCTCATGCAAACACCAAGAGAATATTTTTGCTTGTTTCAGTTTTGGCATTGATGTCAACTATGTTACATTATTTTTATAGTGTTCTCATTTTCTCTTTAGTCCATATTTTTATGTTATGCCATGCTGTCCAGAATAATAATTCATTTCATACACAGGAAAAACGGGGACAAAACCCAAGTTGTCTTAATTGAGCAAGGAGATCTTTAGAGCTAGAACATCAGGAGCTGAACTCAGAGCTCTTAATTTGGTCTGCAAAATGATGCCATCCTCCAAGGTGATAGGTTAGTGGGTTTTATGAACCATCCTTTATGTCTGACCTGCTTGTTTTCTGTGAAATTCAGCATTTCAGGTCTCTACAGGATAATGCAGGGAGAAGCACATAGAAAACCACTGGTTTAGATGCCACTCAGTTTACCTGCTTCCTCTGCTGCTCCTGCCAGCCTGGTCTGAAGGCATGAAATTCTTGCCAGGGGATGGCTCTGGTTCTGAAGGGAGACTGTGTCCAAAAGTGTGCCCTGGCTTTGGGCTGCAGGGACTGTGTGGATGGAGGGGTTCCCTGCAGCCCTGGGGGAGGCTCAGCACAGCAGCCTGGAAAAGGCCCAGCAAAGCTGGAAATGAGCTGGTGCAGGTGCTGTGCCAGATCATTGAGAGAAATGCCAGCTGGCCAGGCTGTTCTTCTCTTTTTCTAGGAGGGATCCCTCTTTCTAGAAATTTCTCAGTGTATATCCAATACCTCTTCCCAGTTTACTTTTGGTGATGGGAGAATAAGGGAGCTCACCATTAGACTTTTGAATCCTATGGGTAAATATGTGTGTGTTTATATATATACACATATAAAAAAGATACTTCAGACAAGTTCAGTGGCGATTTTGACTTTCTAAATTCACTGCATTATGCTTAGAACTATCACTTCTAAGAAAAAAAGAAAATACTTTTTCTACAAAGAAATATATGTAATCGATATTTCTATTGTGAAGCAGTTATCAAAATCCATTGGATTTGGCAGAAATACACCTCGGAATTTTATGCGGTATGTCAGGAAAATGAAATTCAGCAATGAGTTGCCCAAAGGAAACCACAAACTACCACAAAGTTTTATGACTGTGAGTTTTCTCGGGTTTGGAGCAGAGGCACAACAAGGTACATATTTCACTCTCCTGTTTTGAATGTGTTTCGTTTGTCCAAACCAATTCCAGGGATTGGCAGGGAGACTTGGTCCTGTTACGAGTGCTGGCTTGTCACCCATGCTGTGATCCAAGTGTCTTGGCTCATTCCTGTCAGGCAGTGTGGGAGCAGATACGACAGGGGCTGCGCTTGCCTGGGAAGGTTGTATTTTTGTGGTGCCCTTTGCTTTGCAAAGCACACAAAGAAATCCAGCGTTTCCCTGTTGTGTTGGACGTCCCCGTGGGCCCCAGATGGAGCAGATCCCGTGTGCCCAGCAAGCTTTGGCCATGGGCTGGGTGTGAGGAGTGGATCAGGTTTTCTGCACAGGCACTGACTGGCCTTTATCCCCATCAGGGGACCTGAGAATATTTCCGAGAGTTCTCACTGTTCCAGTTATTTGCATGACTGAGCTGTGGGACATCAAGACATTACGGACAAGTGTCCCAAATCATCTTTTTCCATCCAGTGAGGATTTCTGGAGGATTATCCCTACCCATCTACAGCTGTTTCTAGAGATTCTCTATTCTAGGCTGCAGTTAAACAGTGCAGAGGAGTTCCCTTGTTTGTTGTGGGGGAGACAATGGCTGGAGGAGCAAAGCAAGCATGGAATTTTAAAGCTAGATTTTATTAATATGTAAAGTTTAATTACTTACACCTGTGCTAACTCTGAAGAGAAATGGAATCCAGGTTAATCTTCACAAGATGTGTAATAAAAATTATTTATTAAAATAAGGCCCATTACTGTGATTATCAGATACATTTTTAATTAAATCCAAAGTTCCTTCAGTAGAAATTTCACTTAGATCATCTCAAAATGTTTGGACTTGTTCATCTTTCTAAGCTTCACTTCTCCCCTATAAAGATCATGAACTTGGCTTAATTAGAAGTAGTAGTTATAATGTCAGAGCAAATTAATTTCAGCCAACTAAAGGGTCCCTTTGAGGATCACAGTCTCCACCTGTTGCTGTGTGTGCAGCTCAGAGATGCCCCTCTCTGATGATGAGCTCGCTCGCTAACTGTGGGATCAGAGAGTCCTGCTGGCTCATTCTCAGGGATGAACACTCACAACATCACTGATGGGGACAGGCCACAAGGTTAATTTCTCCCGGTTTCCCTGGATCTCCAACCTTCCTTGACTTTAAAAGGGAATTTAAAGCTCTTGGACCAGGTTTGTATTCAAGGCTTCTACCCGACAGCTTGACTGGTGTCTCTCAGGAATGTCTCTATGTAATAAATCCAGTTTGCAAGTATAAAAGACTTCAGCTTTTTAGCTACTCTTTTTAAATACTCTTTTTAGCTACTCTTTTTAGCTATTCTTTTTTTAGCTACTCATCCAACACAGCCAGGCTGAGATCCTCAGTTGATTCTCAGATAAGTTGCTTTGAGGATTCATTTTTATATCAGTCTCTTTTAGGTCCCAAGCACAAGAAACTATTTTTTTTCACTCAGTGTTGGCTTTAAATGTCTCTCTTTATGTTTTTAATTGAATGTCTTTTTAATGCTACTACACTAATTTTGTATGTAAAACAGCAGAGCAATTTTACATTCTAAAAGGAATATATTTGCATAAAAATAAACACAGTAACTTTTTCTAGGTGCTAAATCATAAAAAAAAAAGTTAAGCTAATTGTAAATCATTGCTTAGAAATGCATTTGGTTACAAAATTCTGGGCTACTCAACGTTCTTAGGAGGTTGTAATGAGCTGAATTCATTGGTTAAATTAAAATGCTTTTTCTCATATTCAGTAAATGCAGTGTGTATGCAATTGAACAAAAATAAAATTGAAATTTACATTTTCATCAAATGAACAACCACATGCTGAGGTTTGCTTGACTGCAATTTATGATTATGCAAATGAAACAGGTTTTGCAACCAGGATATGTACAATAAATGGGAGTTCCATTATTATGTATCAAAAAGCCATTAACCTTGAAAATTATATACAATTGACATGAACATTTCTAAAATATGTCTAAAAGCTCTAAATGTTCCCTCTCCTTTTCCCATATGCATAGGTACTGTATATTAGATTTAGGACAATACTTCAGAATGAATAATTTATCAGATGAGCTCTGCCACTGTTTTTGGTTTATGAACTATCTGTAACAACTTGCTGCGTTCTTTATTCCTTATTTAAAATCAGGAAATAATGCTGATTAATTCCTGGTCTGCTGACAGGAACATGAGTTCCAAAAGCTGTTCCTAAGGAGCATTTGCTGTTCCAACCTGGAGAGGGGGTGGTTGAATTCTGTGGCAGCTTCCCCGAGTACAGGGTCCTTTGTTGTGAATACTCACCTTGGTGCTGTTTGGGACTTTTTGGTATTTGATGGCTCTTAATCATATTTTCTGTTTTGTTTTTTTTTTCTCAGCCCCAGTGACAAAACAATACTGGGGGAGGGTGGGGGGAGATGGAACCTGAGAGATGCCCCTGATGTCCCTCCTTGGGATGGAAAAAGCAAACAGCCCATAGGTTTAGGGAGAGAAGTTTTACGACAATTTTCTACATATTCCATGAAAGGTGGTCCTTAGTGGATTTTTGGATTATGGAAAACCCCTCCCCTGGGGCAGACAGAGTGAGCAGGTAAGTGGGGTGTTGGTAATGATCCTCACCCAGGATCCTTACCAGGAAAGCTCTGAGGCTCACACTTCCCTGCTGTACATTGCCAGGTAGTGCCAAAACTCTGAAAATCAAATACACATCCAAAGTAACAAAAAAACCCCAAAATAAAATTATATAGGCTGGTTCGCAAGTGGTGTGTCAAGGCTGGTCTGTTCCTTCAGTAGTTTTTGTAACAGCTTTTTGTGAGTATTTCAGTTGTATCTCTGTGTCAGTTGTACAGAAGGGTTTGATATCCTGAGCTACACTTACCATGAGGTGTTCAAATTATGATACACAACGTGTAAGCTACCAAGATCTGTTTATAGGAGGTTGCCTTTTGTCTGTTATCCATAATATTTAATTTGGCACAATTTCTGACATTCCTTTTCCTCACATCTCCATAGCTATCAGAGGAGAAAACTTAAAATCTTTTACTGCAAATACATCAAAATAATACCAAATATATAAATATACAGCATATAAATAGGTGTATAAATATATCTAAATAATACTAAATGTGGCCCTCATCACCCTGTTCTTTTCTTCCCTTGTCTCTGTAAGAAAATGAATGTGTTTCCTTGACCAGGTCTCACTTTTAGATAGAGTTTACATCTAAACCACTGCCAAAAAATGTTAATATAGAGCATTACAATGAAATAAAATATCAATTAAAGTAGATGGAAGTGTCACAGATGGGAAGAAGGGCAGGAGGAGCTGGGATGTCACTTATGTTCAGTCGAATGCAAGGGGAGATACTGATGTTTTGAGAATTCTAAGGCAGGAAATTGAAAGTACAAGTGATTCCACTGGCAAAGCAGACAAATAATGCCACAGACCTGGAAAAAATCTGCAGCATGAAGGGATATATGGATATTGAATAGTCAATTTTCAATGTTATTTTTGACCATAACAAATAATCTTGTGACTTCTACTGAGGGAAGCTCAGTATATATAGTTCCAACTCCTAAGAACTGCTTTTGGCTGTACACTTTAATACTCCTTTATATTCAAGTAGAAAAGAAGCATCTTGTGTTCCTTTTGGACTAGAAAATTTTGTCCAGAGTACATATGTATTTTAGAGGAAGATACTTGAAGTGGAGTTACCCAAACTTTATGCCCAGCCTAGCGGATGTGTTTGAACAGCACTCTACCTGCTGTGCTTTAGATGGGAGATCCTGTAGGGTTAACAAAACGTTGTGGTTTTTATTGTTAAGGTGGTTAAATGTTTTTATCCTTTATGAAGAGTTGAACTGGAGAAATTTAAAGCCAATTTAAAGGGTTTTTTTCCCCCACCATAGACAGCATATATACAGCAAAATAATATTTAAAATGCTGCTGTGGCTTCTGAAAGAGTAACCCTTGGGATGAGTGTTTGGGTACTATCAGCCTTTGCAGGTGGCATCTCCTGTGGAAAATGTCTTCTCACATGGCTTCTTCCACCACAAGGATGCAGCTGAGACCTACTGGTGTGATGCTGTTCACTTGGAAATACAAAAGAAAGTGCTCACACTGGTTGTTGCTTTCACTGCAATCCACTGAGACGTCTTCGAAAAGCAAAATTAGTTTTTTGGACTTTTTAACTTCTGCAAAAATCTGTCACAGAATAGATTACGACCAAGCATTTCATGTGCTGTTCTTGATGAGTTTGCCAGAGAAGAGCAGAAAGCTAGACTTATGTCTTATTTTTCATAACTTTCTGCAAATACCCTCTGAATTAGTCTCAGCAAATAGCAGAAATGCTAATATCCAGTCTTTGTGTGTGCTTCCAAAACAGATTTAGGGCACTTATTTGAAGGATATATATGAAGCAAGCATTTGCCATAAGTTAAAAGCATCCTTTTTGACATCTCTGGAACACATTTCTCAAAGTACTGAGCAGTGATTGAACTTTTAATTCCATAAATATCTCTGGATATGTTAAAATGAAACAGTGCAGAGAACCACAGCTTCCAGCTCACCCCTGTCCACATGTGTCCCAGACTCTGGATGAGAATAAGGGAGGCCCAGCAGACAGGGACACAAATCTGCCTTCATATCTCCCAAAGTACCGTCAAACCAAGATATTTCTAACATGATCATCCTATTTCTTGAATATAACAGTCAACTTAGGTACCAATTCCTTAATTTAAAGTATCATAAGCTGGTGAAGCTGACACCCCATAGGGAATAAGCTCTTGTTTTCCTTTGCTGACAAATACCACTGAAGGGTTTATCTGGGGAAAGAAATTTTTTCTAACGTGAAAACTTACAGCTGCCATTTTCTACTTCAGCATCTAAAATATGCCTGCTTGGTGCTTTCCTTAGAAAACAAGGAGCCCTAGTAATAATAATAAAAAAGTAATTAAAAGCCTCTCCACTAGTACAGGACTATGAAGAATTTTATTATCTGTAACTCTTCAGCCACTAGATGGTGGGAAAGTTGCAATATGAGAGCACTGAGGGCCTTGCTCTGCCCTCCTAGGGTTAAGCCACAGCAGGTGTGAGGGAACACAGCACTCCTTAAATTGTTGTGAAATTTTCTCGTGAGGTGGCATCTGGATTGTGGCATTGCCTGTACATCTCTATCCAAATCACCTTCCTGCTGGAGAACCTTGTCTGCATTGCCAGGGCAGCTGTGATGGAAAAGATTCCCTTTAGTTGCAAATTTCAGTGAAAAGACTGGAAAAAATTATCAAGAGACTGGTTCATGCTAAATCAAAAGTCTCACAGCCACGCTGCTGGCAGGGCCTGGTTTAAAGGGAACCCTTGTGTGCTGCCATGGCTGCACATCCACTGTGCCATTAAATAATTGACAGAAGCCCAGCACACTTAAATACAGAGTGCACTGAATAATTTCTCTCTCAGGAGCTTCTGAGACTGATATAGCGAAGAGGAGATGGGCATCATCCCCTCAAAATAGCGTGTGTATGGGTTTGAATTTTCCTTCCATAGTGTGGATTTTCTGGGTTTTTTTATGTGTGTTTGTATGGACATTTGAGGAAGAAGTGGTTTGATTCGAAAATCTCTTGAGCAGGTCTATTACTCCCTGCTCTGCCCTGAAGGACAGCTCCATAAATCCTTCTCTCCCTGGGATCCCTTGCCAGGATCTCTGCTGTAGTGTCAGATTCATCACCTCCCTTTTTGATCTCGGAAATAAATTTGAGTCCCAGCTTCCAATGCAAATGGCTGTGATATCAGCCCTTAATGACTGAGGTAACTCCAGTGCAGGCTTTAGGAGCATCAGATTATGACAATGCTTTTGATTTATGTGCCACCTTTCATTCCTAGTGATCTCAAAGCACCTATAATTTCTGGCAAACCTGTGCAGAGTTAATGGGTTATTTCAGAATCTATTCAGCAATAACTGTAAAGTGCTCAGAAGAAAGACTGATTGATGGGTGAGATGGCCCAGAACTTTAATTATCTTAACGAACAATTTTTTGAACTTAACAGAAAGTCCAGCACTAGCACAAGTGGAGCTATGAACTTTAATTCCACCACTCATTATATTAAACACTGAGCTCAGTGGTGATTTGAAGTCTTGTCTCTTGTTCTGTGTGTGTATTTTATAGGAGTCCACTCAGTCACTGCTGACACAGAACCACTTCTGCACTGGAACTTTGGGACACTTGGTGACAAACAGCATCTAACTCCTGGGAAGCTCTTAAAAAATTTGGTATATAATTTCTCAAGATGACCAGGATGCTTAAGACAAATATTTAAAGTATTTAGAATAGTTGTGAGAGAATTATTAGTAAACAGATATTCCAGACTGTGGTTTGACACCTGCTCTGTTATTTTGCCTATGAAAGAAAACAGAAGTGGTAAATAGCTGAACTAGGGCAACAGGCAGCAGGAAAATAGCACAAAAGGCAAACAGATTGCTGTTGAGAGGATGGTTTGAAGATTATTTTAGCGTGAAAGTTCTTTTTAAATTAGTAATTGTGATCACACATACATTGTCTATGTCATCTACACCCCCTTGTACTCTTCTTATGCCTCTCTGTTATTGTACTTTTGAATCTTAATCATTTTTCCCCAGAAATGAAAATTGTTATTAACATCTGTTGTGTCTGCATAATCACTGTGCTTGTTAAAAGGCTTATTTCTATTATTTCCAGATCCCTTCCACAAATCCTTAGTTTGGTAATTAGTATCTCTTACAAATACTGGTGGTATGAAAAGGATCATAGATTTTCAGTGTAAACCAACCATTTTCTTCTGATGACTAATCCTAGAGGGGGGACCACGAAAATGATACTATTAGAAAAAAGCCATAATTCCAAGCTGTGTTTCACTGTATGAGTTGCCAAGGAGATTTGGCTTTGGGATTGACTTTGGGACCTGGACACCTTGCACCAACTACAGCAGAAATGTCAAGAATGTGATATTTTATATTTTTTTTTCAATTAGAAAAAAAGTCATGTATGTAAATGTACCTTGTTATACCTGTGTTGCCCCCCTGGGGATTGAGGAGGGGTCAGAGAAGCTGGTCAGAGCCTGGTGCTAATTCAACCTCCAAACCTCATCTGGGCCATTCACTGCAGAGTTGGACTCGATGATCCTTGTGGGTCCCTTCCCTCAGAACATCCTGGGATTCCCATGGACTGAGGATAAGAGGGTGTAGGGGTGACACTGGTCTGAGTTCAAGCAACCTGGACCCCTCAGAGAATGAACTGTGAGGGCCTGGAGACGTCTGTGTGCACAACCTCTCCCCTTTTTTGCCTTTCCCAGATAAACAAATCTTCACAAAGCCCATCCAAAAGATTCTTTTCCATTGGCAAGCCTTAATTCTGAGTGTTGATGTATATTCCGGGTAGATCTCTGCTGTTTCAGCTTCTGTTATCAGAAAGAAGCTTAACTGCCTCGTTATTTATTTCCAAAGAATAATGGATTAGCAGCTTTGAAGCCCATTTTAGGCAGATTTAACCACTCTCACAATTTTTCTCCTGGTGTGGGTCATATCTGAGGAGTTTAAGAAATGGTTTGGAGTCTTTCCATTCTCTCAGCTCCCATCCCTGCTGGGCCAGTTCCCCACATTCCAAAGATGTGGTTATAAAGCCATGGGTTTCACTAGTACAGAACAAACTTCTGGTGCCTGGAGAAGGAGGTGGAAATCAGAGCTTTGACCATCACTAGGAGCTGTGCAAGTCAGCAAAAAGAAGTGCCAGATATCTGGTATCACAGTTCTGCTCCAGGAACTTTGGATGATGCAACTTCAGGCTTCAAATGTTGTGTTTCCCTAAAAATTTAGATGTTCAAAAGTAGTTATTTGGCTTGTACATCTCTCAGTACAGATAACACTAAAATTTCCTTGATGCTCTGACATTTTTTGGTAGGGTCTAAAGGCCTGAATCTGCTTTATCTTTTGGGTTTCATGCAACATTTTCCTACCACCTGTAATTCAGAACTAAATGGTCTTGCTACATTGGAGAAATGTCCTTTTATAAAATTAGTTTTTCCTAAGTCATGTGACCAAAGTGTTCTCCTCCTTTGAGCGTCTAAGTTGTATGGAAAAATTTGGAAAGAGACTAAAAAAGCAGAACTGTTAAAAGATATCCATTTTTTACAATTGTAACAGAACTTCATAAGTAATTTAAATGGAATTTGTTTTCCATAATGCAGATTTTTTGGGTGTAAAGTACGTCCTTTGAGAGAGGCAAGAGGAAACAACCTGTTATTTTTGATTACCTTTGTGTTTTGCTTTTTATTCATTATGCTAATTTTATGCTAATGACCTTCTTACATTAAGTTTCACTTTATACTGCATAAACTGACAAATAGAGCAATATTTATCAAGCATAAATATTAAAAACACTATAAAGACTTCTAGGCTTCTAATTATTATGCTAATATGTCTCTAAATTATTCTTGCATTACCACCCTACAGTTCACTGTAGAACATGACACAAAAATGGTAAAAATACCAAAATTCTATTCCTTAATGCTATTAATTAATCACATAGGAAGGCTGTCCATGAATTAAAAAAGCACCAGTTATAGCACTGGGGATGTGAAGACAAAGAACTCATTTCTTCTGGTGAGCTGTAGAGCCTTTGCTTATATTATCATAAATACTAAGGAAATCCAAAGTGCTTTTTTTGTTTTCAAAGTAGAGGAAAGCCTAATATATTGAATGGGAATTCCACTGAGGCAAATTCTTCGTATTTCTTTTCATCCCAATGTATTTACTGAAGTCCCTCAGACTGTTTATATGGTGCAAGTGTGTGAGTTTTGGCCTCTCTCCTGCTTTTGGATTCCCTCCATGGGGGCAGATGGAGCCCCCAGAGCTCAGATATCACATCAGTTCTGCTGCCATTTTGAGGCTGTGATTAGGGACAAAATGTGAGGAAGGACTAATAAAGTCAATACTTATAATTTTAATGAGTTCCTAAACATTTGAGTGATGGAAGCAGCATCAGCTTGGACCAGTGAAAGCTGCTGCAGAGATGGGAAGTGCCTTAAGCTGTGTTTTATTAAGTTAATTCTTGTTCCTTGGAATGCACTGGATGTGTCCTGGAGTGTTCATTTTTAGGCTCAGAGACTAATTGAGGATGTGTCCATCCTTATCTTCAGGTGTGTCTTCCTTTAGACTGTAGAAATAAACAGACATTTCAGAAAAATAATTCAAGCATTAAATACTTTTTAAAAATTTATTTTCACCCAAATATGTGATTTTTTTTCTTCTGAGAAATACTGGTTTTAAGCAACATTCCTTGTTGAACATTCCTTGATTTTTTTTTAAATTTATTTTTGGTTAGTTGGTTTGGTTTCATGTTTTTTTATTTGGTTGATTTTTTTGGGGGAGGTGGGGGCTGGTTTGAAGCTTTCTTAAATTTGGGAACCAGAAAAAGAAAAAAAAATGCTTTTCTAGGAGTTGATTTTTCAGTTAACTCTGTACTTGACCCATCTATAAAGAAGCAAGCTTGGTTAAAAGGATCCTGGGAATATATGGGAGCAAGTAGAAAGGAAACACCACGGAAGCAAAGGGCCAGAGGCTGGCTCTGCACATCAGCCACATCCCCTGTCCCTTGTATTTAAACATTGCACAGAGCAAGTTTGCAGACACTGAAGGTTTTATTTCCTCCTTAAAACTGAGCTTGGGCATAAGGATCTGAAGGGTAAAGGTGCCTTTGGACAAAGAACTCTCTCTATGTGCTTGAATATAGAAAGATAAGAAATACTGTCAGATATTCCTCAGCTGTTTCCATATTGCTTGTTTTAGCTGTTTTGTGCTGAGTTTGAAAATGCAATCAAGTTTCTGGTGAAAAGGCATTTTTTATTAAAAGCCAGTAACCTGTGTAAGAATCCAAATAAAACCCACTTTGTTGTTTTTGATAACTACTAATTAAGTGTTTAACAAGAAAATATTCCTGCTGGAAACATTCAATATCAATTTTGAGTACCTGGTTACAGCCTGAAATCTTGGTTTCTTTGCAGAAAATAATTTTTCTGTGTCACTCAGTACTGATTTCTGTATCTATAAGGGGAAGTCACCCTGACCTTCCCTCTCCAACACCACAGCATCCCTTCTCAGACCTGTTTATAATGGACTGCACAGACGCACAGTCCTAAGGCACCAGGAGCACCTCAACTCTTGGAGTTCTGCCTCCTCAACCCACCCTGGCGTGAGAGATTTATATAAACCTGCATTAAACCAAGAGGAGAAAAGTCTTTTAGAGTGGATTGAGCATTAATTTGGGGTGTACTTTCCCAAAAGCCACACACATAAACCAGTGCTGCAGTACAGGGGAGTTCCCTCTGCAAGGGGTCTCTACCACCACTGCAGATTTTAGCATCGGTTTTACACTTCGGAAAAGTATTTCTAGGCCTGGGTAGACAGTCTGAATCCCACAGGTAACACAGGTTTATCCTACAACACAGTAACAAAACGGGCGATGGACAGAGGGGGTTTGACGATGAGTCTGGCATGGGCAGGATTCTCTTTTATAAATATATCAAGGAAGCTGAGGTTTTCCCAATCTGAAATGATATGTGTGTAATTAAATACACTCTGTCTATGTGCACGAGAGAGGGAATAAAAAAGGGCTATTTTCTCTCTTTTTACTTGTTGCAACAGTCGGTCACACAGATGAAAACAACCCAGAGCACAAAGTAATTGTGAAATCAATCAGCGATCCAACAATCCTGAATAACCCCCCNTTATGATATTTTATACTCTCAAGATATACATCTCATTCAAAAAAAAAAAAAAAGAAAAAAAAAGAGAAGAAAGAAGAACACAATATATTAAATACAAATCCTAAAGATAGGTAATGTGCCAAAGAGGTTGTTGCATTCAGGAGGCTCGATAAGGATGATTTAACAGGGTGAAAAGATCACCTCTGCAGATCAGGGAGGGAAAGGACTGGGAAGAGATAAAGGCAGGGATACACAATAAAGAGATAAGGGAGTGTTATCGCTTTTAAAGATTGTACTTTCCTCATGATTGTTAACTTTTTGCCCTATTTCCATAATCAAAGGTCTGAGCATTCAGAGGCAGAGCACCCTGACTTTTGTCAGTCCAGTAGAACCAGGAAAAATTAGTGGAGCCATGGGCGTAATTTGCCTCTTGTTTGTTTAAAAACAAACAAGTAACTTATGCAATTTTACACTAAATATTTGAGGGTCTACTCATAAATTGTGTTAATTGAATTATTAATAATTAATAAGTTTAAGGATAGGTTGGATGATGAACTTAGTGACCTGATTTAGATAGTTGAGACGGTTTAGATGATGGGTTGGTGGTGGATAGGTTGCTAAGTTGGGTGAAAGGCTGGACTTGACCATCTCTATGGTCTTTTCCAACCTTGTTATTTCTGTGTAATTCTGTGTGATTGTTTTTTTTTCTACATCAGACAATGGACATCTCAATATTGGCTCCTTCAGAAAGCTCACTCAAAGTTATATAGCATCTATTTGCCAGCTCTGAAATGATGTCTCCTCTCTACCTACAAAGAAAAACTGCCTCCTGTTGGAATGTCTAATTCTGTTGCTAGAAAAGTCTGCAATTGCCTTGGTGAAAAAAAAGGGTTTTCCCAGCTCCAAAGAATGTTCCATATGCCAGAAACTATCTCTTTAATGTACTATTGCTTCCAAAAGTCCTAGAGTTTTTTGGGGCTTCTTTTTTTTTTTTTTTTTTTTTCAAAACAGTTTTTTTTCTGACATATTCTATGAATTTTGCAGCCTGGAAAAATTCTAAAATTTGTTGGTTTAGTTTAATTTCTTGGGAATAATTTGAAGTTATAACTGTCCTTTCTTCAGGAAACACTTTGTAAGAAAAATGAGTTCGGTTTCCTGTTCGCTCATGTTAAACATTCATTGTGTACCTGTAGATTGAAAGTATAGAGGAGCAGAAAACACCCATTTAGAAAATATTGATAAAATAAAACAGGTCTGAGTTAAAGAATCAGAATCATATTGTGCTTACATGCAGTAACTGCCTGGACCTTCATTCTGGCACTAAATAGGTTATATAGAGAATAGAAATTAAAGTCTTTTTTTCATAAATACAACTTGAAGCCACAGGCTTATAATTAAAATATATATAAGCATTTTAATGGGCAATAAATAGTTATATCAGTGTCCAAGTGGGCAGTGCTGTCACAGAACAAATGAAATGCAGGTCCTGGCTCCACCTCAGGCTGCTCTCCAGCACATTAGTTACCTCTGGGTGTCCCACATTATGCATTGAACACTTGCTGTAGAAAAGAGCAGCTTAGTTTCAGGTGTGAGGATAGCAGGAGTAGGGCAGGTTAGTGGAAAGGATATTAAATCTGATGCTGAGGATATGGGTCTAATTTAAAGAATCATTTTCTGTTGCATCCACAACTTTCTTCTTACTGACAGCACAAATGTTTCCATCCATTTCATTTCATTTTATTCCTTCTCATCTCAGATATTTATATATTTGCATGGCCCCATCATGATAAAATTCAGCTGTCTCCCAAATAGAAATATCATTTACAATTTCTCTCGCTTTCTTCTTTCACTGTTCAGGAAAATCGCTTGATTAATTCATAGGTTTTCATTCCTTCATTTGTTTGTTTGTGTGTGTGAGTGAGTGGATGTGCTGTGTAAGGATGCATGTGACTAAATTATTGAGGGAAAGCTAAATCAAAGAGATTAAATTTGCCTTTAGGGTATATTTAAAGTGCAGCTTGCAGTACAGAGACGTTCATGCATCTGTAAAGGAGCTGGGTTGGGGTGCTGGAAACTGAGGTGAAGGGAATCTCTCAGTCCCTCTGTGTCAGTCTCCATACGAGGGTATTCCTGCTTTCAGTCTGGAATTTTGGGATCCATGTCCCAGGTTTCAGTGCCCACCAGTAGCTCAGCAAGTTAAGCACCACTCTCTCTATACAACTTCCATAAACTCTCAATTTTTATACAACTTTCATAAATTCAGAAAGAAAAATGCATTTTTTTTTTTTTATGCAGAATCTGCCATGTCTCTGGTTTACAGAAATTTCTTATGCTGCTAAGTTCTGAGGGGGAGACAAAAAAACCCCAAAAACGAGAAGAACAAAGCCTGGACTTTTCCAAACCTTTTGAACCGTTCCTCTTCTCTTTTTTGCTCTCCAAATATATCTTGTTCCAGCGATTACATGAACAAAGCAGGAAAGTTAAGCAGGTCTTAAGGCTGGATGAGACCTGCCCTAAAGACCTCAGGAAATGTTTCAAAGCTCCTGGCCCTGCCTTTGCCTTGGAATGAGACCATTTCACTCATGGCTGTGCAAGGAGGAAAAACTCCTGTGGACCTCCCTGTTCTTAACAGACGATAAAGCAGTGTGGAAAAAGCCAGAAAAGAAGCCAGAAAATATTTCTCTGATCCATAGTTGGTTTTCCAGCAAGGAATGAACCGCCATGAAACACTCCAGACTTGGTAACCAACCTGACACCGTCTGAGTCATCCTTGTTAGTCCCCATTGATCATGAAACTGGGAATAGGGACTAATTGCATCAAACAACCTCCTTCAGAAGTTGAATCCACTCTTTTTTTAGACTCTGTGAGTCACAGGAGACACTGACTGTGCTTGAGGGCACTTGTGCACTTTCTCCCTCTGACCTTCTTGCTGAGCACTCTGTTTGCCCTCTAATGGAACCTCTTCTATTTGTCTCCAAAGTTTTACCCCACTAGGGCTGTGAATTTGTTTTTTGGGAGCTGTCCCACCTTTTCTTTCATAAAAAAATATTTTTGAAAGATATGAAGGAGATTATTTAAACAAGGAGTTAGAACAAGGCTTCATAATTAAGACAGAGGGCTTCTGTGTTTAAATTCATTCTGAAAACAGAAATGTTTTCAGATTAAGTTTCCTTGTATAATTATTTTCTTTGCTTAGATCTTTTAGATGTTCACCTGGTAGGTGTGTTTCTGTTGAGGGAGTGGTCAATCTTTAAAGCTCCTTGTGAGCAGAGCTGACATCCCACTGCCCCTGCCTGCCCTGGTGCTGGGCTATTGAAGTGAAGCCCACTGCAGGCAGTCACAGAGGGAAAAGGATCATTTGTAGCTGAATTTTCCATAGCCATTTCATTGAACAAATCTGCTAGGACTGTTTCTTCCCCTGAGCAGCCGTGATCCTTATTCTAGAAGGCAGTGGTTGTGAAATTATTCTAATGTGTGTGAATTGGTGCTTGCTTTGGCACTCTCACTGGATTTATTAGGTTTGAACTAACAGAGAGAACAAAACTGCTGCTTAATCACCTCCCTTTCACAATTAGCAGTGGCAATAAAAAGAAGGAATGTGTGTTATACTGAGTCTATGCTGGGACTGTCAGTGGGAGCAGCACTGTGGCAATTTGTTTCCACCATCAACAGAGGGACCTCTGGATGTGCAAGAAGCAGCTATAATGGACCATATTCCAGCAATCCCCAGCTGGAAAATGTTTCATACCTGGGGAAATTACACTTGGATACAGATGGATAGTATCATTAATGACAGTGTCTTATTGATAAAAGCACATTTCTTCTAAAAAAAATGACGAGGGGAAAAAAACTTTAGTTACATATCTTGCATGATGAAAAAAAGTAGAGTTGGCAGCCCAGCAATGAGGCAGAGAGAGGTTTCTCCAGGATGGCAGCACAGGCAGTGCCACTGAGGTGGCTGCTGGCCAGGTTTCAACAAAAGGATGGGCTGCTTTGATTGACCAAACTGGAGAATAAAGAAGGGGATTCCACGGAGGCCTTTCTGCCAACAAACACTGTCCCCAGGGGGCTGCCCTGGGCCACCACAAAGGACTTTGCCCAGTGACTTTGCCAAAGTGCATGGCTCTGCTCTGGCATTTTCAGGACCAAAGGGCTGACAAAACAAAAAAAGATTCTCTTAATGGAAAAATGAGATTGTGACTTCTCTGCTAAAGCCTGGGGATCCAAGGCTTTGCCTGATGCATACTAAAGAATGGAAAAAAAGGCTTCAGGAGAGGAAGAGATCTCAGAAAGCCAGAGAAAATAAACAGGAAGAAAACTGATATTTACACTGTGATCTTGCTGTGCTATTGCATAAGTTCATTTACTGAATGCTGTCTTTTCCCAAATAGATTGTTTCGGTTCTTCTTGGTTTATTTGGTTATTTAAGCAAGCAGCCACAGGAATGTCTTTCCAAGCATTCAAGTTACAGATTCTGCGCTTGAGACCTTAAACAGCTTTTGTTTAGAATGGTCTGATTCCCTTTTGCCCATTGCAGGGCTCTGTTTACAGGCATTGCTTCAGCCAATTAATTCCCACTATTAGGAGAATGACTGTTCATTTGTGAATGCACAAGTAGTAACTTCCTTTCCTTATTCCACAACCACAAGGTGCACCCCCACAAATGTTGGTATGTTTAAAAGAGATGAGTTCATGCCTTCAGGATGGATCTGAGCAGAGGATGGCTGCAACAAACCCATCACACAGATCTTGGGGCTCAGTATCCTTCCTGTGTTCCCTTTTGCTTCCACTGCGATAGCAACTTATTCCTGGTTTTATGTGAATAGTAATTTCTATAAAAATATGTAAATACTGGCAAAACAGGATTGTACATTGGGAGTGACACCATGGAATCAAAGTTCTATGTTACTCTGGAGGCTGAAGGCTTTTCTACATTTTCTGTACCACATTAGTAGCCACATCACCCTGTTCTATTTCCAGTTGTGTGAAACCCCTCCCTTTTTGACAGATGACATCTGCAGTGTCAAGTTTCAGATTTCAGATCTATCCAGTCCTGTCCTGCCCTGTCCTACTTTTGAAAGATTCCTGTACTGCAGGATCTCCAGGAACTTCCTTAGCAACTCCACAGCTACAAGGAGACCTTTCCCTTCCTGGCACTGCAAATACAGAGCAAGAAGGGTTCTCATTTCAGCTGATGGTGGAATTTAGGTTGATAGGGGACTCCAGAGGTCAACCCTTATTAAAAATCGGTCCAACCAGAAGAAGTTGCTCAGGGTTTCTCCAGTCATACTGTAGTGATTGCAGACCCTCCACACCTCCTTGTGGCTCTTATGGTAATTTTCCCCTCTTGCATTTAATTAAAATTTCCTGTGTTGGTAGTTGGATTCAAACTACAAAACAAATCTTCTGAACTCATTCAGCTCCAACTTTTCTTTTTCTTCAAATAGAAAGAGCTGGTTTTGTCCAGTTTACATGACAGAGGGCAACTGTGCCACCACGTTTATGAAAAAAGTCTTTGCCCTCTAATGAAACTTTCTCTATAAGAGTTGGCTGATTGTGAAGCTCTGTGGAAGGCTTTGCAAAGGTCATAGCCTCAATCCTCAGCCTCGAGGAGAATGTCAGAAGGCTTTAAAGGGTCATTTTATATCCAGCAAAACACTGGATGATACGGCTACACAGTTTTAACTTGTCTTGGGCAAATATTTTCTCTAAGCTGAAAAAATGTTGTATTTATACTTTTAATGTATGCTGTGTTATTAAGCTCTGACATTAAACACCTTCATGCCAGTTTGGAGGCCCTGAACTTTGCTAATCATACAGGAAAAGAAGGGAAGGGGAAACCTGGCAGGTCCTACAGAACATTTCTTATAAACTCCAGAGACCCTTCCAACCTTGGCCATTCTGTGACTCTATGGCTGTGCTTAATGTTGAACTGATTAAAACTCTCAGCAGACAACACTGAGAACATGAATTGATTTTAAATTACAATAGCTACATATATAATCTTTTCTTTATATAGTATAGACACCAAGATTGCCAATTAAAATATCTTCTACTTCTTTAACAGGAAAAGGAATGGTGATGATGGTGCCAACAGAGCCTCACCATGCAGATGAAGCCTTACAGAAAGCCCAAAACCCAGAAAGCCAAGAAGACACCTTCTTCTGATAATGCCCTGAAATGTTCTCAACAGAAGAGCCAGTTGTTGTGGAAATGACTCCATCATTCTGCTGATGTCTGAAATCCGACAGGAGAGTTAAACATTTACAAACTACAGGAAAGTAGTCTATGGAATAAAGTGGAGCATAATATGTTTGACTGCGTTGGATAGCAAATTCCTGGAAAAATGAAGTATTGTTCAGCTTGAGACTGCTTGAGCCTGCCAAATAAATTCAGCTGAGCAAAGACGTTGAGGTCAAGATCAAGGGAAAAATCCAACAAGTCAGCATTTAAGGCTCTCCAGCATTTATTGCTTAACCCACCAGACTTAAAGGATATTGCCTTTCAGTGCTCTGAAATTCTTCTGGTGAAAAGTTTTCACTATATCAGTTTCACTATAAATGAACAAGCAGAGTTCTGGGACCTGCTTCCACCCCCATGGTCCTTTATCTAATTGTTGCTCAAGTCCGACCTGCTCTGCTTTGCACAGACCACTTGGGTTTGTCTGGATCCCGAGAGTAAATCTTGCAGGTATACAATAAGAGTGGAACTCTCAATTTGTACTTTCTGCTCCAGTAAATGTTTGATTGCCTAAGAAAAAAATGGAAAGATTATAATCCCTTAAACTAGCAAAAGTGATGATTAGAACCCTTTTGTGAAGGTGGAAGCCCTCCTCAGGCACTCAGCATTCAGGTTCCTTAGGCAGAGAAAGGAATTGTCGTAAGATTGGTTTGAGCTGTGAATCTGTCTCATTTTAAAATAATCCTTCAGGATGAGTCATGCTTTTTTTCAGCTCCCAGTGTAACTGAACTCTGCAAGTAGGAAAAAAGAAACCCTGCAATAACTCCCACTCCTTTCTTCCTCCTCCTCATGCTAAATCCCCTCTCTCCAACTTTGCCAGAACTCTTCTGACTGGCTGCTGGCTCTGACTTCTCCCAAAGCCAAGTGTGCAATTAGCCTTTGCCTCCTGGGCTAATTGACCTTTGGCACTTGTCTTCGCAGCTTAATTACCAAAGCAGCCTCTCTGGCTCTTTGGCAAAGGCTGACACAGGGGTAAGAACAGGGAGGCCTCAGGCTGAAACACAAATGTGAAAAAACAGTTCTTCCATTCCCCCTTTTTTGCCACATACACTGGTTCTTCAGCAGATCACCCTGTCACAGAAACTGGTTCTGAGTCTATGAGGAGGGAACTGCTGAGCCAGGGGCTAAGAAAGGCTCCTGACTTGACAATTCTGGCATTTATTTTCCTGCCCGTTCCTAAAATCAACATTTTAGGATTTGTACCTCTAGGCCACCAAAATGTTGGAATGTTTTTCATTCAAAGACTAAAGGAATGTTGGGTTTTTTTAGCACAGATTTCTCTCTTTTCTGTTTTGTCTGTTGGGCGACTGAACCAAACATGGGTAAATCACACAACCCAG
Source organism: Serilophus lunatus (assembly GCA_013399895.1). Taxonomy (NCBI): domain Eukaryota; kingdom Metazoa; phylum Chordata; class Aves; order Passeriformes; family Eurylaimidae; genus Serilophus; species Serilophus lunatus. The sequence goes on along the minus strand of VXBA01001096.1, from coordinate 2,421,927 downwards.
TTCAAGCCAGATAAGTGATACAGATGAGGCATCAGCTTTGTCCAAAAGATGGAATTCTCCTCCTAATGGCTCAACCTGCTCAACAAGACTCTTTTGGTTTTGCCAGATAGAAGGGTCTAACCTTGTGCAAGAGAAAATCCTTTTCAGTCTTGTCAAAAGCAGGTTCATATGAAGGTAGGATTGCAATTTTTAGCATCATCAGGAGGGGTTTTCATTCTGAGCCTGTCTTGAATATTATAAAAAAATAAAATGCAAAAAGATTGACTATAGTCAGGATTCTTTGCATCCATATTATGAAACAAACTCCAGTTACCTCCCATTATCACAATTTTCCAAAGATGAGCAGAGGTCTTGCCTTGGGTGGTTGATTCAGGTGCTGCTGGATTGCCCTGTGCTTGATAAATTTTTTCAGCTTTAGGTGGACTCTCCCAGAAGGCACTAGGAAAATATAATACATACTAAGATGATTCATAGTTTATTTACACACTGAAAGTGTCCTGAGTTGGCTAAAGAAGATCTAGTGGGAGCTGCTGTTCCAGAGATGGATTTGTTCACTGTGGGGTATGTTCAGTTGCCATGGTTATTTCATGAAAATATGTGTACAGTTAGTTAAGTCCCTGTATATTTTAACTTGCACAATAAATAAATATATATATATGGGTGCAAAACTTGTCACATGAAACAAAATCTTCATAATCTGAGGGCTTATGGTAATAAATTGAAAGTGAAATATATATTATGCACAGATACACAGAAGCAGTGGCAGCTAAGGCAGAAGTATTCCTCTTACATAAATAACAAAGCAGGTCAGAAATGCAAAACAGGTCAGAAATAAATGAGTTTCTAGAAGCTGAAGTGATGATGTGATAACCTGAATTTTGGAAATGATCTTGTGGCGTTCACAATTACAAATAATGAACTTGGCTTTCTTTCACCTCTAGTTTTTTTGAACCACTGAAAGAGGCAGCAGAGGAAGGACCAAAGCAAGAGAAAAGTGGCCATTCAGGTCGTGCACATTTGTTAGAATTAGAATTAGTTGTTCAGTTGAAGGTAACTTCTCAGATGATCTCTTGAATCTTTTACTGACTGTTTTTATTTCTCTATAAGCACTGAATAATTTGATAACAGAATGTGAGTAATGCCTGAAAGGGAAATAAGACTGTCTAGTTCTTTCTTATTGCTTAAAGATAACACTACCTTTACTAGGCTGTCTGGTGAAATGCATTAGCATGACATTTATATGCTTATGAGCCCCTGTTTATAATGCCTGGTCCTTTCCTGGGGTCTAAAGCCCTAAGGCAAACTGTTAAATAGCAGAAGAGGGACAACCTTCACCCTCCTCTGCTCCTTCTCCATTTCAATATTTAAGTGTTTGAAGCGTTTATGAGAGCAGAAGCAAAAGCCTCACAGGCTAAAGTAGAACTCCAGGTTTTCTGGTTTGTAAGAAATTTGGTTTTCAGAAATGATGTTTTTATTCTGATTTTGGAAGGTTTGACTCCTTGGGCTTACAGAGAGCAGTGGTATGCATAAAATAATGCAAAATACAATTTGCCCTAAAGGTTCAGTTGAATCCAAAATCACTATGAATCAAGATAATACGGCTGAGCATCATGAAGTCAAGGTTTGGTCTTTTGTCATTGGAGATTTTAAACAGATAAAACATGTCAAATATCAGGTTATGTACAGCAGACACCAAAAGTTAGTGTTCCTTGGTTGGTTCTGTAAAAAGGAGTGGGGTGGGCATGAGATCCTCTGTGGCTGGGTGGTGTTTAGGGATTTCAAATCCAGTGTCCATTCCAGAGCAAAGGCAGGGGTCCATGTGTGCGTTCTGGTGATAATGTGGATAATGATTCTGCCAAATCAAATGCACATGCTGACTGATATAAATGAGTTATCAAGGCCTTTTGAATAATGTCCTGGTGATGAGCCATAAATCAAAGTGCAATCATCAATCCATCTGGAGAGAGAGGCCTGGGATGCTTTAGCAGTAACCCTCAAGTTGGTACACATATTAATACGAAAAATAATGACTCTGCCAACTTTAAACAAGTGGTTTGCTTTGGATAAACACTCTGTTAGAATTTGGGCAGGCTGGTAAAGACATTTGACAAATTCCTTTGTCATGTGAATAATATCTCCTTTGGTGTGTTAGAACAGACAGTCCCTTGTTGATGCCAGCATGTCACTGGGTGAGCACTGTATGATTCCACCAAATCTCCTGTTCAATTTTGATTTTATTAATGTAATTAATTGAACAAATACAGTATTTGGTGTCTTAGCCCTGGACATGGATGATTTTTGTTCTTGCTGAAGCAACAAAGAAGGTATGAGGGTGACAAGGCTTTGCTCGGCGCATGGTTATGGGAGCTCCCCTCCACTGTGGTAGAAGATGCTTGAAGGTAACTTTTAGTCTTGCTTCTTAAGGAATCAAGTGTCACACCCTGAGTATGGTGCAGGGTAGGGAAGGTTGTGTGTGATGGCTAACTTGAGCTAAACTTAAGAAAATAATAAGATTCCAAGAAATAACAAGTTCCAGAGATGTCATGACTGCAAGCTGGGAGCAGCAGTGGCTGTTTAATGGCACCATGGAGGGAAAGGCTGGAGCAGGCAGAGCTTCAGACCAGCAAGCAAAGCTTCTGCTTTATTAAACACCAGAGAATCCAAGCACACAATTTAAATTCATAAAAACCAGGATTCACTAGTTGCAGTGCCCATGCTATCACTTGTTCCTGTTATTAATTTTCCCAGTGGCACTTATTCCACTGTAGTTTCGTGGCTGTACAAGATGTGTTTCATCTATAGCCAAGCTGTGAAAACTTGAACTTTCTATTTATTCCTCATTTCTTTGGATCACATAGACAAAAATGCATTTTCACTAAAGCCAATTTTGCCATAAGGCAAAAGTAGTTTCATCTTTCCTGCCTCCTCCTATCTTATTTCCCCAAACTGTAACTTTGTCTGTGTAATAAAATGCTCCGGCAATAATCACATCCTTGTGTTTTAGTACTTGGCTCTGGGATGTTCCAAAAAATAGGAGGCATTGATACAGACGGCACATAAATATTCCTGCAAATAGCTTTTGTTTTAAAATACCTATTGTTATCCTTCATTGTCTGCTTTTATTATGGAAAAAACAAAAAGATTTGCATTGCTTGTGAGGTTACTACATTGAGAAAATTACCAACTAGACACTGTAATTGCTGCAGGAGAGCAGCAAATAAGCAGCTTCACATTATTTAGACAATTTGATTACTCTCACTCATGATTTCAGAATGTGATAATCTAAGTGTTGCTTTAAGTTGAGTGTTCAACCATCCTCCACAGTGATTTATACAAACAAATGAATTGTCAGGTTGAAATGTTCCAGATTTAGATCTCCTGGAGCTCCTGGCTGTCCTTTGTTACAAACACTCTGTAAAACTCCTCCCCAGCTCGTGTCTGCTATTGTAGTTTTGGGGGAACCATCAGGTTTCTCCATTATCTCTAAATTTAGGGCAAGACTACTGGACTTCTCTACAACAATAGAATTTCCTAAGAAAAATGGCCTTAACATTAACCACGTACAAACCCCCCTCTGAGCACTTTTTTTTTTTTTTTTTTTTTTTTTTTTTTGTGTCTTCTGGAGAAAAATACAGATTTAGCCAGCACAATCTGTTCTCACAAAAAAAGTCCTCAGACTCAGAAATGTGAATTAGTGACATAGCAATGAAATAGATGGAAACATGCAACTGGGAATCTGGGATAGTGCTGTTCTGCAGCTCAAAAAATCAGAAGAAAAACTTAGATTTTTCAACAATTTATGACTAAGAGGAGTAGGTTCATCTTTTTCAAAATATCCCAGTATCAATAAGAGGGTGATGCAGTGAAATATGGGTGTTCACAAGTATAGAGAACATCTATACAATAGGAGAGAACAAACAGAATTTTGTTATTCATCTGTCTTTGTAAGAAGATCCCACATTTGCTGTGAAAAATGTTCACATTGGTTCAGGAATGCGTTTAAGTGCTTGGAGTCAGGTTTGTATATGGGCTGGGGCAGGGGTTTCATCCAAGGACTAACACATTCAGTCTGACTCCTGTAAGTGTGGTTCTTGAACAGTTTTTGAACATTTAAAACTGAGAAGATGTTGAGAAGTGGGCCCCCAAGTCTTGTTTACCTGTACATCTTGTTTGTGTGAAAACAAGTGGGATATTTGAAATGCTACGACTGGATAAGACAGATAAACATAATATAATGAGATTATTTTGTCATTCTCAGGCCAAGGGAATTCTTCATTTGTCTTCTCTTTCCTGCTGACAGATACTTGGAATTCCAGCTGTACACTAGAGCCACTTGTGTTAAAACTGCTTTTTGTCCAGTGTAAATTGTGGTGTAATTCCAGAAGTACCTGCAGTTCCTAACATAGCACTGAAATGGGATGTAGCTGCCTAAATAGTGGAGCTTCAGTACTGGATAAATACCCAGAAAAGATGGATAAGCTCTCGAGTGTGATGCACACTTGACTCTTTGTCTGCAGAAATGAATTATATTGAGTTTAGATTTCTGTATCTCAGTCTTTCTTGCATCTAATTAACCAGCCTGAGCTTTAACTTCTTAACTTCAATAGTGCACAACAGATTGGAAGAGGATTTCTGTACAGGCTGTGTGGATGGGTGGTGATCACATATTCTCGAGGTCAGACAATAGAATAACAAATCAGGAATATCCATATTTTATTGAGCACTGCTGCTAGAGTGCCAAGGCACTTATATGGCAGTTACTGAAGTTTTAGTTTGTTCTACTCTTTGAAGTGAAAATTTTATGTAAGGTTTGGATTTTTTTTTTTTTTTCTACAATGGGCACAGAGTGCATTCTTGCAAGGGAGAGGTGGAAGGGGTAAACTGCACTTGCCTTTGTTGAACTTTCTCCCACAGGATTAAAGATGGCAAATTAGATACATTTATATAAAGATTGATATTTATTATAAATGATTAGACAAAAAGATCTTAATAGGAATTATTTACTACAGGATATAGAAGCTAATATTCTGGTATAGTGTGCTATATCAAAGCAATTATATTAAAATTGGCAAAAAAAAAAAAGAGAAAGAAACAATTATTAAGTAGAGATTGATGTGACTCACACAGACCAACGACTGTGGGCAACTCTCTTTCCCTCAGACTAGAGCAGTGACCTTGAGGGGCATCCAGGCAGGAATTTCCACACACAGCCCAAGAGAACCTGCTGTTTGAAAGTGGACTGGACCTTTACAGTCTAACGGGGTGTCAGTCAAATATGTCCAGTCCAGCTGTGTCAGCTCAGCATTTTTACACCAGGATACTTCACTGTATCTGCCAAATTTTGCTTCACTACCAGGATGTTAAATTCGGGGTAATTTCAGTCAGAGTGGTTTTAGGACAATTCGACCCCAAAAGCAGCCTTGAAAATAGGGAATAGTTTCAGCTGCCTGGGCAGTGGGGCACTGACAGCAGCTCCACAGGCAGATGAGCTGAAGAGGCTCTTTTGTAACAAGGTTATAAGACAGTGGTTGTAAATTCAGATGTAAATCAGAGGAGAGAGAGAAGCTAAAGGTCAAAACAAGGAGCAGGGAATAAGGGAGCACAGGAAGATAGATACAGGATGGAAAACAAGTTAAATAAATAGATATCAAGGAGTGAGGGAGCTTCAAGATATGACAAATAATCAAGGCTCAGGATGCATTGAAATTGAGATATCATTAATTCCACATTTTCTCTATGTAGTGCACAAACGCAGAGACCTGTGTGCGAGACATTTTGCTGCCAAGCTGCCTCTCAGGACTGAGTGTGTGAAACTGGATGGGATTTATGTAACAGAAGTTCAGATGCTCTGTGACATGTTAGGTCCATTAATATGCACAACATTGAGTTTTCTCCTCCAAATTAATAAACAGCAGGTTCATTTCTTTTCTACTAATTGAATGTTTAACTTGTTTGTCTAAGGCCAGTGGTAGGTCAGGAAGGGGTTAGGATGGATATTGGTTGTTTTCTCCAGAGCCCTGAAGCCTCAGTGAGTTCACATTTCCTCCAGTCTGTCTCATTGTGATACTATTTTACAGACAGATGAAAGAGTTCCTTTCATTATTAAAACAAAAGGGCAAGTAGAGAGTGAGGGAAACTGATAATTATAGACAAACTTTTTTTCCCAGGGGCAAAAGAAAAAAAAAAAATCAATGTCTTTTAGGTTTTTTCAATATAATTAGTGACTTAATGATGAGATAATTAGTATACATATTTTCTTTTCAGGACTTAACTGTGGAAGGAGTTTATAGCTAGGGGACACTTTTTATATCATACTTACGGCTCGCTAGGGCATGTGAATAATGGGAAATGAGGAAACAACAGAGCAGTTAAAAAACTGGATCATTTGAGCCATATTTCTCAGCTACTTCTTTTGTGAGTTGGTTCTGTTATTTTTCCTTGAATTTCTTGTTTGGTTACATTGAAACGTCTTGAAAACCAACAGCAAAGCTGTGATTAAAATGACTTCTGGAGTAACTCAGGAACTGCCTGTGAAACTTTAAAGTGATTTTGGCACTGAGGTTGGAGACTGTTATCACTTTACTTTAGACACCTGCAGGAGTTCCTTTTCTTATGCATCTTCAGTAGCCATCAGAGTGAATCCATTTACTAACAGAATATGAATTTGGCTTACAGATATGAATCAGTTTCGCATTATTCTCCCTTTATTGACAGCATAATATATGTGTAAATTTAGCCCAGTGTTGGGCAAACCAGTCAGTAGTACTCAGCTGGGTAGAGGCAAAAGAGCAGCCTGGAGGGATTTTGGAAGAAATGGGATGGCTGTGATTTAAAGTAGGGAGGTTCTTTGTATGGACATCAGTGAAGGCTTCTCAGAAATACATTTCCTATGAAGACACCTGGAAAAAACACCTGGCATTGAAAAAAATCTCAGGTGTAGAGAGCAGAGAACTTACTGAACATTATTTTGTTATGCCTGCTAAGGCAAGGAGAAAAGATGTCCCAGCTCTCATTTAAGGACCTGTCCTGGCTCAGCAGTCATGAAACCACCATCTCAAGAGCAGATTTTTGGCTGTGTGGCAACAGTTTTGTTCTCCTCTTTCTTAGACAGAGTATTAGCTGGGTGTCTGTTATGCAGAATAGAGCTGTTGGTGAACCAACCTTTCTGTTCCTTGGATAATCCTCTTTAGGGGCTGCACAGGGAAGAGGAAATTGTCCTACATTCTGTGGGTGTCTGACAAGTGCTCTCCTGTGGCCTGGACAGAAGGCTCTTTTTGAGCCACCTGTGTTCACTATTTCTATCTGTATCTTGAGCATGGAGACTAAGCCACTCTAAGCTAGCTTTGAAATATTAATCCTTCCCTATCCTCTTTCCTTTCTCATCCACTATCTGCAATATTGTTTCTGCATTTCCCTGCCAATATGTGAGGTTATGCTGCCACATTGCTCCAGGCTCTAGCCTTCCTTTGCACTCCCTAATTCCTTCTTGCATCCATTCCTCCAGTTCTGTTTGGTCTTGCACAACTTTCCCTCTCACCTATTAGAAACTCACCTCTTCTTTTTGCCCGCACAAGGGAAGGGAGTTTGTTGGTTTTCCTTCCTTAACTTTGACATGACTCATCAGTGCCTTCAGACAAATCAGCATCTCCTAAGCCTGGGCTGCTGCAGGAGAAGGAGCAGTGCTGTGTCCTGAGCCCTGCCCAGGAAGGCCAGTGGTTTCCATTTGGAAAGTTTGCTAATGTTGAATTCTTTGTTGTTTTCCTTCTTCTTTTTATTTTTTTTTTTTTTTTTTTCCCACCATAGGCACATCTTCTGGAAGTGAAATGTGCTGAAACACAGAGGGCAATAATTTGAGAAAAGGTTCCTTTTAAAGGGTAATCTACCAAAATGGGAAGGCCAGAGATGTTTTTACAGGTCTGATTTTCAGGATATGTACCATTACTTCTCCTATAGGGCAGAATACCTCAAAAAGGTTCAATGACATTTAAATGAAGTAATAGATGAAGGGTCATTCCTGTGACTCAGAAGCAAATGAAAAGCACAATGATAAATGGACATTTTGTGCTCTCCAGCAAGAATACAGTGAGGATATTTCATTCAGACAGGAAGAAAACACCAGATAGTCCATGAGCTAAACAGTGATTCTTTGGATGTTCCTTTCTACAGGAGAATGGATTTATGACTTAAATTAATTCATTTCATGAAGGGCAATGGTAATTGAGACCTCTTTGTATGTTTTATAATGTGAATACTAATGTAATTAAATGCTTAAAATTAACACTAGATAAAAACTTGATCTGACAGTAGTAACTCTAGAAAGATAAATTGCAGTGCACACAGCCACTGTATGAATCTGGGATTAATTTATACAGCCATTTACAATGCACTAAATAGCAGCATGCCAATTATTATGGAAACAAATTGTGTTTGTATTAGCATGTCTGAGGTGATCATTGATCCTAAATAGCATTGTTTGAAGACTAGCAGAAAGAATAATGAAGGAATACCATTGTGCCCTGCAAATGCCCAATGCCTTTCAAAATGGGAAGGGAAACTGTCATATTTTGGGGTTTATTGATTTAGTCCAGAAAAAACCCAAAGCTCTGCTTTTATTTTCATCAGGAAGATTTTCTTGTTCTTGTCATGAGCAAATAGCTTCTTTCATCACCACCAACAAGAAAGTCTCTTGGAGGGGCACAGAAATCTTTCTTTCCTGAAATGAAGTTATTAACAGGACTTTCACTCCTCCAGAAGATGGAGGTGGACTTTGGTAGAAATTCCTTAAAATCTAAAGAATGATGGATTATTGAAAATACATAAAATTGTTTTCCTTTTTTTAACTGTTTTTCCTCAAAATTCCTGAAATAGTAGGCTAATACTTGCTGGTTATGAAATTTATTTACTCTTTTTTGATACTAATGTATGGTTCCAATAATTCCTGTGATAAGTCTGCAGTTACTTCTGATTCTGAGGCTGTGCTGTAATAAAGGTGGTGTTTTAAAAGATTTTGAATTAGATCCTGTATAATAGAAAGAGTGAATATATGCATCAGAATCTGATTTTGATGGAAATACTAAATTGTAAACTAAACAAGTGGGACTGTGATATCCCCCTTTCTTTTACAATTTTTAGTATAGATTTCAATACCAGTAGCCTCACAACAAAGAAATAGAGCTTGGTTTATCCCTGATAAAATGAACTACAAAATTCAGCAATGATATTCCTGAGTGCAATCAGGCAAGGGGTGATACCTGCAGAATATATCCAGTAATAGGAATGTGTCTGAAAGAAGTGATGAAGCAGCTGCAGTTTTCTACTGAAGGGAAAAGAAGCAGCCAGAAATACTGAGGGGAAAAAATTAAGCAAATACAATTGCCCTTTTAAAATTGCTGTTCCCCTCCATCTGAGCTCAAATGGTCCTAATTGCTTAATGAAATGGGCACATTTGTGTTTGAGTTTTGAGGGGAGGCCTCAAAACTGCATCAAAATTTAATTTAACAGCTTGTTAATGTCAACCACAGCTTAACACTGAGGCATTTTGTAAGGTAACTGTAATTAGTGAGCACATGAGCCAGGCTGTGGAACAGTATCTCCAGAACCAGTGGGAAGAATTGCATCTCAAGAGATGTCGGGTCTTAGATTGGTCATAGAACTTGAAATTACCCATCTTAAGCCTTGGCAATTGATGGACTGGAAAATACTAATTGACCTGTTTTAAGATGCAGCCTTCCAGTTCTGGGTGTGAAATCATATGTTCACAAGTACTTGTAGTTATGAGTCACTAAAACCCAGATTATGGTGATCAGGTGATTAAGCCATAAATATTATTCTTGGCTTACAGTAAATAACATCTGTGAAATAAGATGTCATCTCTCACAATCAGGCCTAGTCACCCAGGCCCTTGCCAGCTTCCTGAAGTGCTTCACATTCCCTGTGGAGACTGGCTATTGTATTCCTTACACTGGTCTTCAATGTTCTGGGCAATGAAATTCCTTCAATACTATGACAATAATTTGGTTTAGCATTTCCTAGGGAGCTGTGCTTAACTTCATTTTTTATCTGACGACAGTTCCTTGCTCCTCTTCTTTTTGCCTCAGTGAAGACTCTCTTGAACAATTCTAGGTTTATGTGACTTTAGTGACAAACAAAAAGGGAAGAGACAGATCCTTGTGCAGACTATATTTTCTTGAAATGATTATCATCATTTGGCTGATTCTAGTCAAGTTTGCCCTGACATTTTGATAAGATGGCATGGGAATTAAAACACAAGGGGAATTTTCCTTTTCCCTTAATTTTCTCAGTAGACCTGTGCGTGGGACATCAAAACTGTTTTCAGAGACCCAGTTTCTGACTGTGGAAGTTGTTAGTTTGGGAGCAGAAATCCCATTTTGGGGTGCCTTTGTTTTGAAATAATTCTTTAATTGTGATTTGCCAAGAAATCTACTGGGACTTCATGGTTTTATCTGCTTTAGCCCAGCTGAAGAGATGTGATAAATGCAACCTGCTAAACACCACAATGAGCCATCGAGAGCTATAGAGGGAGAAGACTGAAATGATAGGCTATAATCAAGGGTGAAGGGAAATGTAGTGCCACACAAATACCTCTGAGTAATTTGTTAAACAAACTCAAGCTCTTGTATAATTAGATGACAAGATTTATTTTAAACTATGAGGTATGAGTGTGACAGCACTATAATTTGTCTTAAATAATTTCTTCACACCCAACAAGACACGGTCTTCTGATTTCAGTCCTGCTATGAATTTCTTAAAAATAAAACCAAACACTTTTTACACCTAAATCGAGTATGGAAACGGAAATAAAGCTTGCTGAAAGGCAGGTTTGAAATTTCCTTTCAAGATTAAAGAGATTACTTGATTTAGTGAGGTAATTACTCATGCTTTGCTATCTGATTTCCTCTAAAATAATCTTGTTGACAGCTCCTGCTTTATTTTTGTCATTGCGAAGAGATGTGTACACACAGAGGTAGCTTAAACCTTTGGGGACAGGACATCTATCTCTGGTTCTGCCTTTGTTCCCTGTGTAACCCATTGCTGTCCAGAGTAAAGAGTACAGGATGAAATGTCCTTTCACAGTTAAAGGGAAGACATTAATAGCAGTATTACAGATGCTATCCTAATTTTTCTTGTTCTGAAAGGGGAAAGAGAGATGTCAAGAATGCTGTTAGATCTGATGGTCCTAAACTCTGCCATGCTACTAATGTTATTATTGTAATTTCTGTGAAGGCTAGATAGCAAAAACCATGTTTGTCACATCTATTCTTTTGCTGCACTTGTTTTAAACTAGTTTTCCAGGAATATTTCTTACTAGCAATGCCCCAGCATGCTCTGGCACTTGCCTGAACACACAGTTGGGTTGTGCTCTGTGCTCATAGTGCTGGTGGCAGAGGCCCAGGATGAGATGTCTGTGTCTCATTGTGTATTGTTGCACTGATATTTTTACAATGCCTGACTCAGGGAACAATGGAGGGAACATACCCAGGCAGATGGAGTTTTGTTTCCATGGCTCTAAATTGCTTTCTACAAATATTTGTGCCAGTCTGTGGAATGCTCATGGCAAGGTGAGTCAGTGTGACCATAGCAAACAGCTACAGATACCAGAGGGAATATTTATGGGAATGTTTTGCTGCATTCATGCAGCCTAATTATAACAGATGCCTACATTATCCATGACATTTTGAGCTTCTCTGGTTTATTTCCTATTGTTTCCAGGTTCTAGTACATTTTAAGCAGAAGTACTTGCTGGCAGCACAGAACTCCTCTGTTGTCAGTGGTCCATCTGCCATTTGGAATAGTTTGATCAGACATCAAGTCAAAGACCCTTCTTTGTGTGCCAGCTTTTCTCCCTCTGTAAGCTATGATAAGCTTTTCCTTTTTCCTTATACTCCAAGTGCTTTCATTCCTGCCACAGGGTCTTTTAAAAGCCCTGAATCCATCATCACTGGCATGTCATGAGGAATTTGAAACTTCATCGAAAGGGAAGATAATCAGCCTTATGTCACTTACTTATGCTTTTGGTGTGTTTTTTTCCTAAGTAGATGGAGCTGTTCTGAACCAGGGGTGATCCCAAAGGAAATCAGCTGATTCTTTATGGTGACATAGCTGAGTAGCCTTCCTGACAAAATAAAGCACCACTGCTCTGTAGCTGAGCTCTCTGGAGGTAACGCTCATCCTTGCAAAGCTAGAGCTGTTCTATATTCATGGGGCTTTGAATTCATTAACTGGGAATCTGTTGTCTTGTCAAGTCTCTACTAAGAAATGTTAAAATTCAGCCAGATGTCTGGTGTTATCTTCTTCTTATAAAAAAAAAAAATAAAGAGAGAGAAAATCTTTAATCTGTGAAGCTGATAGTCAGTGAAGTTCAGTCCGTTCTGATACCTGGCACTTCTCGAGGTTTTGAACATAATTATTATGGTTGGGTCAGGAATTTTCACTCAGCAAGTCTTTTTTTTCTCAGAAAATGATTAGAAGGATGTCTGTCACAGTTTATTGGTTGAAACCATGAATATGTGACACATTTGCTAGTACTGTGAGGCTGCTATTCTGTCACTCTTGGGAGTGGAGTGATACAACTTCTGGTAGCAGATTTCATGGGTGTACTTAGCAGAACATCAAGACTCAGAATTTTTGACTTTGGTTGTTCTGGATAGAAGTGTGCAGTGATAGATATCACTGTCTTCTTTCTCAGAACTTACAGCTGAGGGATAAAATTGTAATAGGGCTTGACAGAGGCTCTTAGTCCTAAGGTTGGTAGCCCAGAAGCCTGGGAGCCTGATCCTAGTTTTACATCAGCAATCTTGAATGCTGAAGAGCCTTGTCTTCACATTGAGGTTACTGCTTTGTGACAGCGAGCCCAGCAGTTCTTGGACCCCTAACTCAAGATAGAAGTGTCAGATTTTCTTCTCTTTGGCAACGAGCCCCAAAGCCTTGGATTTCCACCAGTTTGCTCAGAGCTTATTGCACCACTGTGTGTGTGTGTGTGTGTGTGTGTGTAGTCCTTGGCTGCTCCTGTATCCCAAGGACAGCCAAAGAACCCCTGAAATTCAATGCCAATGGCTGTGGTACTTCTAAATGGAAATAGCAAAGGAAGTGTTGTAATATTTTTAGTGGGTTTATTGTAGAACATTCTTTATTCATAATCTAAATAAAAAAATATTCATGATGAGAATTCTAAGCATTTCAAAGTGTTGGCATTTTCCTGTTGACAACAGTCATGTTTGCATCCAGGTTCAAACTCAGGGAGGGGAAATTTAGGTTAGATATTAGGAAAAAACTCTTCCACGTGAGGGTGGTGAGACCCTGGAACAGGTTTCCCAAAGCAGCTGTAGCTGCCTCATCTCGGGAAGTGTCCAGGGCCAGGTTGTACAGGTCTTGGAGCAGCCTGGGGTAGTGGAAGGTGTCCCTGCCCATGGTAGGGGGTAGAATGAGGTGATGTTAAGGTCCCTTCCAACCCAAACCATTCTGTGGCTTTATGATTCTGCCAGTAAAAGCAGCAACAAGCACTTCTCAGCTGCAGACTGGAAACTCCTGCACTCCAGCGCTGCAGAGATCCCACAGCTTTATCATGACTCTTTCTCCAATTTTCTTCAACGGAACTTTTGTCTGAGGGGCAATAGTGGTTAAATGACTAGGAAAGATTTCCTTAGGAAATCCTACTCCTCAAGAGCCTGTTGAGATGTTAATCTTCAACCAGTTTCCTTATTTTGGACTCCAGGCAGACACGGTGAAAGCAGTCTGGGATACCTTACTTCAAAAGACATTTTCAACACCAGTAGTTGCTTATTGATTCAGCTGTTCATAAATCATTTAGAGATCCTCCTGCTGAACACATCTTTCAGACAGGATCCCTGATGTTACTAAACTCAGCTGTACAAGCCCTCTCAGGCAACCCACCCCAACAATACCTTGTTTGATCAAGTGTCTGCTTCAGGGTTTTTTTTAGCATGAGACCTTTATGTGTTTTCAGCAGAGTTTAGGTACAGAATCCTAGATTTGTGTTTTGAAGTAAGGAAACATTACATTCAGCTCTATTTTATTGCAAACTACAAAAGAGAATCAACCAGAATTTAAAAGAATGAGGTGGTTTGCAAAAAACCACACCAACACAAACCACCTGGAACTTGGGAAAGGAAACATATGCATCCTTAATTCAGTCACCTGGGTTTCTGAATTATGAAATACAAGGCTACATTATACGGAATCACAATGCCTATATGCAGGGGAAAGCTGTTGCTTAACCTTAGTTCTGCCACTCCTGACTTCTGAATGCTTCAATTTGTAGCATTAGTAATTCCCTCTTCTTGAAGCATGTTATCAGTGATTCTCCACAAAATTTTAAATTGTCTACATTTGGATAACATTTCAAGCTTCTTCTTATATTAACTTACATAAAACATCAGGCCACTATTGTAAATCAGAGGGTACTAGATTGTCTCAATAAAATGGCAAAATTTACCAGGGTAAGAATAATGTATTTTCCACATAAATTATTCTCTAAAAAAGTTAATTCATTTTTGCTGAAACTTAAAAAAAAGCCTGAGGCAGACACCAACCTGGAATGGAAAATGTCAGTCAGAGCAATTAAAGTGTAAAAACCTATAAGCAATTAAAGCAGAGTCTTATGACAGCAAGTTGGTTGCAGATGTTGGCTGCACATCAGAGCCAGTGTCTCTGCCCATGGGATGGGTGCTATAAGCCAGGTAACACATGTAAAGCAAAGATGTTGTCAGCTACTGTGACATCCCATGTGCTCAGGGAAATAATCTCCTGGTTCCAGCTGACAAACGTAGGATGAGGGGCTGTGTTGCTGCAGGATGGACTTAGAGCAACACCAGTCAAGAGAGGATCCTGCAGCACTACTGCTTTTTAGGATGGGATGTGCAACAGATGCCGTGCTGTGTATTTCACAGAATCCCAGAATATGCTGAGCTGGAAGGGACCCCCAAGGACCATCCATCCAACCCCTGGCCCTGCACAGGCCCATCCCCAAGAGTCCCCCCTGTCCCCAGAGGATCATCCCACCCCTCCTGCAGCTCTGGCAGCCTTGGGGCTGTGCCCACTGCCCTGGGGAGCCTGGGCAGTGCCCAACCCCCCTCTGGGCAAAGGAGAGCCTTGGCCTGAGATCCCCCCTGCCCCTGCCCTGACACAGCTCCAGCCCATTCCCTGGGCTCCTGGCCCTGGGCCCCACAGAGCAGAGCTCAGGCCTTGCCCCTCCTCTGCCCCTCCTGAGGATGTTGTAAATTTGGGATGAACTGGACATGGCTGGACAATAAAAGGTAGCCAAATGGTAAATAACTAGTGAGAATGGTGAGTTAGGGTGATCCTGAAGGTGCGATGTATCACGGTCCCTTCGAATTTGGTAGGATGTGTGATGGTTCAGTACCGTGACCTCAGAGTGCAAAAAAAAGGTTCAATCAAACAGTGAAACTTTATTATGTGCCCGAAAAGCGGCAGCACGATAGGTGAAAAATGAGGTAGGGAATGCAAAGCAAGAGAGAGAGAGAAAGAGAAAGGGTATACAGCTGCCACCACACGACGAGTCTTCAAGGCGTCCCTACAGACCATCGATTTCTTGGTGAGGGGAAATTCCTCTCTGTTGGTTGGCAAGAGGCCTTCTTTATATGTCCCAAGAGGAGTGTCAGTCAGTCGAGTGGCCTTTTGTCAGGGGGTAGTTTTTACGTCCGTCATGGCTCCTCGGCTCCAGAGAATACGTCCAAGATGTATCGTTCCGTTTGTGGGGTACGACTCGAGGTGTATCGTTCCCTTCCTCCTTATCAGAGAAAGGGGTACAGTACACTTTCAGCCACACCATCCATTGTTCCAGGGTATCCACACCCTGGCTTCCATAGGAACCACATTCCAGTCTCAGTCCAGGGAGCAGCACCTGGCAGCTGCTCTGTCTCAGGCAGGATGTCTCTGCAAACTTCAGTCAAGGCTTTAACCCAGGTTTTGGGGTACCTGAAAATGTCCAAGTCCCTGATGACAATGTTGAGACAATATCCATCTTCTGACCGACTCCTACACCATGGCAGTAGCAAAAGGATGTATGGAAATTTTAATGGAAACCTAATTAATGATACTGACTTATATTTATTAAAAATGAACTTGTGCAGGCTACAAGGAGATACTTCTATATACATTACACCTCAGAAATAGAAGCACAGAACCATTCAGGTTGGAAAAGCCCTCCAAGGCCATCCAGTCCAATCTGTGCCCAATCCCCACCTTGTCTCCCAGTCCAGAGCACTGAGTGCCACGGCCAGTCCTTCCTGGGACACCTCCAGGGATGGGAGTCCAAACCTCCATGGGCAGCTCCTTCCAAGGCCTGGCCACCCTTTCCAGGAAGAAATTCCTCCTAATGTCCAACCCAACCCTTTCCTGGCACAGTTTGAGGCCATTTCCTCTCATCCTGTCCCTTGTTCCTTGGGAGCAGAGCTCGACCCCACACAGGCTCCCCCCTCCTGTCAGGAGATTCCTTCCAGTGACTCTGTGTGAGTGAGGAAAGGTTTTAAGGTTTTAGTGTTTCCCAGGTGTTATTTCTGCCTATTCTATCTTGAAAAATAACTACTTGCATTTAACTAAGTTTTTGAAAAAATGCAAAATGAGAGAAAATATATGGAGATGTTAATTTTTACCCTGTATAAATACTACAAGTTAAAAGAACTTAAAGCAATTAAAAGCTGTTACAGGAAGCCTTGTACTGTTTCTAAACCCCCGAAGACAATGAGCCCCAAATGATAATTGTCTCTACACTGAGCATCTCCCTGTCACAGACAAACAGGACTTTTGTTCACACCCCTAATCAGTTTTTGCTGTTTGAAGTGGAAACGTGACTGGCCAGTGTGATTTTCAAAAAACATGCAGAAAACAAATATAATAGTGAGGAGCTGAAATAAGTAAGGGCCTTTTCTTCTCACTGCCTTCCCAGAGACACTTCTCCCTGCTGTGTAATTACCTCTCTGCCTGGCACTGCATTCTGCATCGGAATAAACCCAGGTATTTAATAATCTAAAGGTGTTTCCTCTGGAAGAGGTGATAAATGTTTCCTGGCTGAGTACTTCTTAGCACCAAAATCTAATTTTTAGTATTGTTATCAGTGATAAATCTTTTTAAAATAGGAATAATAAGGAATTTTTTTAAAATAGTCTGCTAATTCAAGTTAATTATTAGGTTTTGGAACATCTTTTATCACGCTGTAGAGACAACTCACCACTTCACCACCAACACAGTGGCCGTTCCCACCTTACTGTAGGTGTTCTCCTGACTAACAACATTGTTGGGTATCTGTGCAAGGGAGTGAGTAGAGGTTTGTACAGTGCCAGCTCACTTTTGGGAAAACATAAATACCCCAGTAATGGCTTTGCCAACACCCACCTTCACAGATGCCATTGGTTGGTCGGTCACATGTCTGGGAAGGGAGTGTTGAGATGCTGCCAAACAGCAAAATGATGGGAGGCAGAGTACAAATCCCACCTTCTCAGAGTACAGACCAATGTGCTCATCAATTCTGATAAATACTTGACCAACATTCGTGTGTCATTTTTTAATTCCCTATTCTCATCAAAATCTAGTGAATCCAAATTAAAGAGAAAATTGAAAAGGCTGGCCTGCAAAACCAACAAAGGACAAAACAAAGGAAACTTGTGTGCAACATATCATTGAGGGACTGCTCTTAAATCTCTAAGTAGATTCATTGATCACATTCAGTTTGTACTTGTGACTGTGCAAGTTTATTCCTTTTTTTCCTTCTTTTATGTCTCACAACTTGGAGGATTCCAAGTGAAAACTTTTAGAATCTGTAAGTGCCCCCCTCCACCTCTGTAATAATCTTCAGTGCTTTGAATAATCTCCTTATTTTGTGTGTACACTTTGGAGAGAGCTGGAGATTTGGGGATGTTTTTCTTTAGCCATGACTTGACCAGCAAACATGCTGTAAGCATCCAGAAATCTTCTGTTTCTTTTGATTAATGCCCAGAGTTGGAGTCTGTCCCTGACCTCCTATGAGGTCTGGTTAAACAAGACTTCAAGATTCAGTGCCTATGTTTTGCTTTGGGTTTGTTTGTCTTTTTTCCCCCTATGAAGTATAAGAATGCTTGGCTTTAGACTCAGGATCGTGTTTCCTGAAAGTCTAGCTTTTGAGGTATCTACACTGTGTACAGAAGGCTTAAAATAAAATTTGTTTTTATTTGTGGGTGGGTATAACATTTTCACAACTAAGTGACTGAGCTGCATTTTTGAGGCTGTAAAACTGAACCAGCATGAGCCTAAAACACGATTCAGCATTTCATCCTGGCTGAATATTTTGTCTTCAACAATTTATTCTGCTAGTTCCTATAATGTTTAGTTGCAACACAGTTTTGAACCTCTATTTGCAGCATTCTATTTGAACTTAGAGAATGAGGAAATCTGAGGCTGTGCAGGATAATGACAATGTTGTTTTCAAGGCACTCTAAATGATATGGAAGATAACTTGAGCAGATATTAGTTTCCCACTGTGCTCAGTTGTTCCACAGTAGCTAATTAAAAGGCAGTTGACAAGCATACAAGACAAGCAATGCTTGTTGGAGTCCTTAGCAAGCTGAAAAATAATCTAATAACCCTGGAATTAATTCAGGCTCAAATGTTTTCTTTGCAAATGGTTAATAGGCTGCTGGTTGAACTGGTGTGCTCAGACAATTTCTGCTCATAGTGCTACATGACCAGTTTAACTTTTTTCCCATGTAATAAAATTATACAAATCTGAATTATGCACATGTTCCCAAGTTCCTAGACTTCATTAAATGCTAGGGGATTAAAAACTTGTATAAATTAATCAATGTGCTATAATCCTAAAAATTATAAAATGAGCCCTTGAGGAAGTAATGTAATACTGGCTTTTTAATTAGCACGACACCAGAGATTCATTGTTCTATAATGTGAGTCATATGTTTATTAATTGTATTATCAGTTTGAAGTAGAAAATCCCACAGCAGTGTGACTCTTTGCAAGTAGGTGGTAGGTGCTGATGGCTTTAGATCCTGTAAACACATCTACATCTTCTACTCACACATGGAAAGCTGTGCTAATGAGAAAAGTAGTTGTATTATTTCTGCTTTCAAGAGTAAATCGCTTTCTTATGATTCCTGGGCTTGTTCTATCAAAATCCCCACAAATAATTCTTCTGGAAGGCAGGAATCCTACTGACAGCAATGAGGTGCTGGCAGTGCTTGGAACATCAGTGTAGTTTGGTTTGAAAATGTCTGGTTTTTAGAGCAAGATGAGAGCCAGCAACAGGTACAGTGGGTCGTTTGACATCCTGGATGCTTTCAAGGCACAAACACTTTTTCATATATTCAATATTTTATATATTCAATATTTCTGAAAGTTTTCATTCCTATTCTCCGTTCATCTTCGTCTTACAGGCTGTTGTCATGGTCATTGTTATGGGAATAAAAAGTGTTTCCTACTATTACACAGGACTGGTTCTGATAATGTTAAACATCAGTGAATCACTCAAGCTTTTAATTCTGTCGTGACAGACCTGTCAGTAAACTGAGTGACAAAATTTGGTGACATTAACCTTCAGGTGTCAGTGACCAGAGGTAAAAAAATAGCAGCAAATTTCACTGCTCTATGATGAAAACATAAAACCGCTTTGATTTTCCAAAGGTTCTTAAAAAACCACAGTACANAAAAAAAAAAAAAAGCCTTGAAGAGTATTTGTGACGTAAAGAGAAAACTTCTATGTGAAAAATTAATGGGGCGAATGTGAGACAGATTTACAAATACATCCTTTGCAGCTTCAATGTAGATCTCCCACGTTTTTGGCTAATTTAAAGCTTGAGTGCAGACTTTCCTCTTCAAGACTTTTCACCTCAAGTGAACCCACATGGGCTCTGTTCTGTACCTAAACGGGCAAGTTACAACCACGGGATGTTCCTTGTACATCTGGCAATGTTTTCTGAGCAATTTGAAAACTGCTTAAGTTTGGAGATTCTTCCTATTTCACATTAGAGTTAATGATTGCTTAGAGACTGGTGGTGTCTAAATCATATGTTTCGATGTTGTGTGTGAATTCCAGTTTGCAAATTTACCTTGATCTGGTTTAGAGAATTGAATTTCCAGGCGTGGCAGGATGATTGCACAAAATAGATTCAGCAGTGGGGTTTCCCAGCCCTGGACAGGGAACATGCCTGAGGTTGCCCCTCATTTCAAAGAGGAAAACAAAACAACAAAGAAGAGGAAATGCTAACTCTGCCTTTGGCAAGAATCCCTAACATTGTGCTCAGGAAAATGAACAAGGAACATCAGAAATTTGAGCATTTTTTCCTATAATTCCTGTGGAGTTGCTGGAAGAGAGACAAGTTTCCTACACAGAACATGATGGCAACAAAGACTGTGGCCCTTTTGTTTCCACTCTGTGTTTTTTAGAAATCTAAAGAAAAAAAAAATCAATGAAATTTGAATGGTCCAACAGTATCCAAGCCTTTTATATGTATTATTTATTGTACCAACCCTCAGCTGGTATAAATAAGCCCACTTACACTGCTGCTGACTGTGGATTTGCTCAATTACGTCCTCCATCTGGGCAGTGGAGCCATGCTTTAATAACAGAGAAGAATTTTCTCTTTTCCTTCCTTCCTTTCTCACTTCCTCTTAGAGTATTAAAATAATTCTGTGTAAGCAAACTATCCCCAGGATATCCAAGAATTCTCTTGTTATGTCTTTTTCTGTTTCTATTTACATTTGCTGTAAATAACCTTTTGCATTAATAAAGGAATGTTCATAGTTATGGGAAGCTTATTTCTGATTCCACCACGTCTTTAGAATTGTATTATGTTATGAAAAGCAGATACTTAAACATTCTTTCTTTTCCAATAGGATTTTCAGCAATTAAAAAAAAATCTAGTGTTGTTTATATTTTATTCACAGAGGCTAATTTTCATATTAGATCTCTTTTATGTTCAAATACTTCAGGGGATAAACCAGCACTAAGTTTTGAACTACAGGGCTAGATTTTCAATACAAAAATGCACCTCTTATTATGAAGTGATTGCTCGGAGAGCACTTGAAGGAAACCCAAATTATGATTTTGTGGTTTTTCTGTGCTCCAAAATAGCCTCAGTACACTGTTTTTATATGAACATGAAGCATTGCTTCTAGGCTAACTTGTATTCCATGTTTCAGGTCAATGCATTTTGAAGCAGATGGGGCAGTAATTCATGAAAAATAGTGTTTACAAAAGAAAAGGTAAGTCAATTTTGCAGATACTGTAATGTCTATAAACTGGCTGGACTGTCACTGGATTGTGAAAGGGTCAGAGTTCCTTCACAGCTACTTAATTTATTTGTAGAGGAAAAGAGAAAACACAACCACCCATTCCAAACTGGACAACCCAACTCTGTACAATTCCTGATTATTCCATCTGCTTAATTGATAAAATAGTTATACATCCAATGATATGTTTTGTTTTTAATTTCATGGACTCTTTCCACTGTTTTGTATTTGATTTCTATGAAAATCTGGTAAATTGCTGCAAGATGCTTTCCATGGAATAGCAATAACGGGGAGATGCAGAAAGGTACCACCACCTATGATGGTTCCTGTGTCTCCGAATGCTCAAAGCTTCTGACAGTTGTAGAGGAACAGAAATGCACAAATTCCATCTTTCCTGTCCAAACAGGTGGAATTCCAGGTGCTAAACAGCCTCCATATTCGATAAATTGAATAAACAAGTGACTGAAATGCATTTATAAGAAGGAAATATATCTTTCACAATCTCTGAAGACAGTGTTTAGTATGGGTATCTCCTGGGTGTGCTGTTTGATTCCTTCAGTTCTACTCAGCTTGCTTTAAACACAAAAGTATTGGAGAGGATTCCATGAGAATCTGGAGTAGTGCTTGTCCTTCACTCAGTGTTTTGCTATTTTCTTCTCACCCATTCAGAAACACTGTAAAGGTCTATGAACAGCTCTTGGTGTAGCAAAGCCCACCCATTTTCAGAAAGAAAAAAAGCAGTTGTTTTAGCTGGTACTATTTATTTATTTATGGAATTAATAGGAATCCAAAGTGTGGACATGCAGACCCCATTGGAATAGACCTGCCTTACAAACAGGTGTAAGGGACAAATATTGACTGCAGTGACCTGTTCCTCTGGTGGGAAGTCCAGGTAGCTGCATCAAGGAGATGTTTAAGGGAGTTCCACAGATAAATAGACACCTTCCATTCCCTTTCATCCCCATTGTCAGGGAGGGAAACGTGGGAAAGTTTTGTTGTTACCATCCCTCAAAACCCTGCTTGTAATTCCTCTGTTCACACACACCATTTAGTGAATAATTTGACTCTCTGGCCACCTTCCAAACCAATAACGTTGACCAGATTATTTTGAACATGCAGATGGTAACAAAAGGGCACCAGGTGTTGTTTTATTGTAATAAAGATGTGCAAACCTTTGCATCACACTAAGTTATTTATCCACATAAATCATCAGGATGCTCAGCTTCCTACACAGCTTTTAGTGGATTTTGAATAAGAGGCATCAGCTGTTTTCAGAGTGTGCCCTTCTCTGTGTGCCACAGATATTTGGCTTTGGGCTTATCTTCCACACTATGACCCATAGAGGCATTCAGTGGATCTTCTTTTTGATTTAAATGATTACTGAGTGATTGGAAGCCCAGATGTTCAGTGGCTTAATTGCTAAGTGTTAGCCTGTAAAAGAGAGAAGGCAGTTAGTATCTGAAGGGAGGATTTTACTACATATAAATGTTATTTGGTACATTAAGTGACATTATTTACATCCAATTTCTTTCTCTAAGGTGGCAACCCGAGGCAGTGAGTTGCCATGATGGAATAGCATTTACTTTCACACATATTCTATGTGTGACACAAAATGAGTCATAAATGGAGAGCAAGACAATATGGGTCATCAGGATAAGAGTATCCTAATACCCCAACAGACCAGTGATTACCAAGTTTCCTGGGGGCTTAGGGAATGGCCAAGTTATATCATCTATAAGAAGGTCTTAAAACTCAACAGCAAAATCACAAATTTGACTCTTGTAGCCCTCAAACAAGATCAGGGTTTGGGGAGATCACAAGAAGGAAATTTCCATTTCTTTCAACTGCCACGCTGAGGTATGAGAAAGAACTTGAGCACTTGACATTGATTCAATATCATTCAGAGCTCTGCAGTAACTGGAATTTCTTTCTGTAAGAGAAGAAATTAAACTGCTGCCTTCGGTAGTTTAAAAATGGGGGTGAGGACTCTCTGAGCAGGTCAGAAATGGTGAGTGATGGCACAGCTCATAAATTGTTCAATATTCAGGTAAAACTTACATCTACATCCTTTGATCTCTGTGCAAGTGCCTGATCATGCAGGAATCAAATACACAAACTGATTTTCTCTTTTGTCAATTCCTGTCACCTGTTGGCATTAACCAGTCTAGGCAAGGGTGGACCTCTCCATGGGAAAAGAAGTGGCCTTACTAGGAAATGGAAATTTTCCATTACCAGAAATTAAAAACATTGGCAGCAGAACTCATCTGTGCTGGACAGGGACCACAGAATTGGCCCCTCTCCAATATCTTCGCTGCTGTAGCTGGTAGTTTTTACTCTTAGTGCATACTATGAATTTTGAGCATTTTGCTTGTGCAAGTTTCACTAATTTTTTACAAGATTGTGCAGTTACTGGGAGCACAGAGCACCTGGGAATGTTGGGCATGTCTTTGTCAGGAAATACACTGTTTTTATTATTTACGATTATTATTTATTATGGCATAAATGCCAATTAGAGTAAGGCCATTGGAGGACGCTGAGAATGGTTCTTCTGCCTCAGAGGATGTGGGAAAGGTTAATTAATAGTTTAGTATTTCTTACAAACACATCACACTGCTTGTGAAACCCAGTTTAAACTGTAATGATGATTTTATCTTCTAAAAT
Organism: Serilophus lunatus; assembly: GCA_013399895.1. NCBI lineage: Eukaryota > Metazoa > Chordata > Aves > Passeriformes > Eurylaimidae > Serilophus > Serilophus lunatus. Next base: position 2,397,993 of record VXBA01001096.1, on the reverse strand, counting down.
TAGAGAGTTTCCTGACTTCATGCATGGACCAGTCATCCTTTTCTTAATCCAGGACTACCATCATCACTGTCATTGTTGTTTTTCCCCATGGAAAGGAAGGCTGAAAGATGATCCATTACTAGTCACAGCACGTTGCTCTCACTGATTGGAAAGCAGTCACACACCACCAAGCATTTATTCTGTTTACTGAGATGTAACACCAAGGAACAGCAATTCACACCTGCAGTGAAGTTGTTATACTTCCCATTTCTTTTCTTTATTCTATTTTTATCCTTCATTTTTTCCTGTTCCATTTTTCCTATTTTTTTTTTTTAATCTTCTCTTCCTCTCCTTCCCTCACTGCTATGATGGGTGTCAGTGTCAGCCCTGACACTTCTCTTAAACCTGAAATGAAGGATAAATGGTCAGTGGTGCTTTCTCAGCTCTCAAAGGACCATTACCTGGCTGGAATTGGTGACTTTGCTGTGGGACAATCAGTGTAAATGCCTCTGGTTTATAGGGGAAATATATACACAAATGTATCTGTATATATTCACATCAACAGCCTAGACTCAAATCACGTCAAGAGCTGTGAAACACAAAGAGATCTCCCTTCTTAGACATAAACTTATGTGACATCACAGAATCTCCAAAATAAACTGTGGGACTGGCGTCCAGTGTGGACAATGCCATGAACTCGTCCTTCTCTCTGACTCACTGATTCACTCACAGAACCATCAAATCACAGAATATTTAAGACTGGCTTTGCAGAATTTCTGTCCTAGACAAGATAAACACAGCTGGAAAACACTGAGGTTTGTAGTAACCTTGGACAGCCCAGAAAGGAAGAAATAAAGAGGGCAAGCAAAAGAGCTCTCTGAGCCAGCATAGACTTTTGCATGAGAATTCCAGGATTATTTTACTTTGCTTGTGAGGGCCATGACCTAAATAAATAAACTGAGGCAAGAAATATCCCACTTGCCCCATACTTACCACAAACCAACCCCAGAGTTTTAATATTACTGTCCTTACCTCTACAAACATGACACTTACTAATACAATGTCTCTCAAAGGGACAGGTGGGCATAGAAATGAAATTGCTAAAAAGATTTTAAAGTAGAAAGCAATGGAAACCTGGCTGGTAAGAAAATATTACATCTGAATTGGTCTCAAGTGTTAAATAATGGATGTGTGTGTATGCAGGCTATTCAAATGTTTTTGATTTCTTATGCTGAAGATTAAAATTTCCATTAGTATTCCACCTCTTCAGTTTTGCCTGGGGACTGTTAATTATATTTTTGAAATTGCAACCAAATAAAAACTTAACAAAAAAGAAGCAACTAGATAACATAATAAGGAGCTTCCCTCTCCTTTCTTCTTCCCTGCAATGTGCAGCCCTTTGTAGACTCCTTGTCTATAAACTTATCTGCATTAGTTCCTGCACTCTTCATCTCCTTTTTTTTTTTTTTTTTACTGCAGAGCCAAAAAATAACCCTTTCAAAGTTATTCTAAGCAGTTCCATCAAAATTTTGGCATTCCAAAATGCTACTGGTGGTATCAACTCTGAAGTCTCAGGAATGAAACAACAGAGACTATTTTAGATTTCATCTAAACTTCCATAAAGTCCCACACTCAGTAATGAGAGGATTCTCTAACTAATGATGAGGTTCTACTCCACAAATCAATGTACCCAGTTGCTTTTTAGGAAATGTTACTGATATTTCATTTCTAATAGTTTCTATTTTGAGGATATTGGAAATGTATTGTTTCGTGCAGTGTTTTAATTTGCCTGAACATTGTGGGAAGGTAAGAATACACAGTCATTGCTGGGCCCCAACATTCCAGGCTTTGGTTATTTTCAGAACTATTTTCTGGGATCTGGGTCTTGCAGTGTGATGTTGGCTGCTCTCATGTTTGTACTGTGCAGTTGCGGAATTGCTGCATAAACAACAGATTTTTTTGGTAGAATTTAAAGGAGAATTTGGTGTAAAAATAAAATGTGGAAGAGTAATATAATATAATATAATTGTTTGAAGGTGGGTCATGGCACCACCACGACTCCAGCGTGTGACTAGGGTACCAGTGAATCCCAGTGAAATCCAACCTTCCTCCTGTTCTGACAGGCAATGAGAAGTGCTGAGAAAGCTGGAGAGAGCTGTCACAGTTTCATGGCACTTGCCATGAATAAAAATATACATAAAGGTATTGGATATAAATGTAGACATCAAAGTACTACTGAACTTTCTTTATAGCTTATTTCTGCAATCTTAATTGCAGTAAATTTTGCTGCACTGAAAGTAACTTCCAAGGGCCTACCTTTGCTTCCCTCATGTGAGCTTTAAATTGTGTTTTTATAATTAAGCTATAAATTTTAAAGCTATTTCAACTGCACTTTTTAATATGCCACGGGTTGTCCACTTGTTGTAACTGGGGTTTGATTGCCATAGATCATTTTCTCTGGTGTGCTGTGTGACAAAAATCTGTTCACAGGGCAGAAAAAGCCTTTCCAGGAGAATGGCATCTCTGCTTCTCTCTATAAAAAGCTTTAATAGAGAAAGTATTAGTGTAATCTGAGAAATATGATATGTTCTGAGATGATTGATATTGATAACATGATTGTGGTCTCCATTGTAATGCCACATCGAGGTGGTACATTATGAATTTCCAGCTACAATATTAACAGTTTCAGGAGTTTTCTAAAGTAGGAATTAAGGGTCACTCCCAACAGATAAATGATGGCTTTGTTAGGAAAGCAATGAACCCACAGCATTTGTCCTAATGACCAATGGATGTGTAGTAAATATGATGTGAAATTGCCAGTTAGTATAACAAAATAACACAGTTACAAAGGTGTATTTTTTGGAAGCAAATGGCCCTGGCGATGATGGGAATTGCTTTGATTGTTGGTCTGTTATATCAAAAGTAGGCAAAATTTGAAGTCAAAATATGCAGAAATTACTCTTTGCCTTCCAAAGGCTGTTGGTGGGTTTTGCATTGGTTTACTTAGTGTACAGGGATGAGTTTTCTGGGTCAGAATAGGCATGAACCTGTTTAATAGCCTTTGATTGCTTTGACTTTCTTTCTAGTTTAAGGAAAGAGTGGGTTGCAGAAAAAAGTTTTCTTTTTTTTTTTCCCCCTGGACATTTTCTTTTATAATTACAAATAATGTTAGAAAAAAGGTTCTTTGAATTAAGGCTATAAGTTCAGACTCAGTGGCCTCAGACCAGTACAATGATACAGGCAGGGAGTCTGGCAGTGGGGATCAGGTTTTTGTGTACATTATGGAAGGATGTTTAGGGACACCTCTGATGTATCAGCTCCTCCACTACCAGCACTATAGACAACTCAAATAATTTGCTGTTATGAATAGGTCTAGAGAGCCACTGTGTGCTGCACTGAATTAAATTTCTGGAGCTAAACAAACACAGAAAGACAACCTTAACTTAAAACTTAATTCAGTCTGAACCTGTGGACTCAGGTTTCATGCTTCATTTCATTGAAGTATATATGTATTTAATCTTTCTTGGGAGTGATTGCACAGTGTATTCAGTATCTCTTTCTTCTATTTTGCAGGCACAGAAGCCTGTGTGTGTTTTTTAATTACAATCCACAGTTAGATGTTGTGGAAGCCAACTCAGCATAAAATCCTTCTTGTGATGCCTCAGCTTCACTGAGGCAAAGCATGTTTGTTGTAAGTGCAGCAGAAACAACCTTCCACACAGAGAGAGAATTCAATTAACAGTTTTTAATATTATGACATTTGGACCACTTCTTCTAAATGTGTAAAAACAAAGTGTAACACTCCAGAGGAAACAATAACTTCTGTTTCTGAGAGCACACATATGCCCTTACTGACTTGAGGTTAAAGACAGACACATTTCAAACTGGAAACTCATTCACAATATTTTGTTGGCATGTTCAGCTCCTTCCAGCCCATTCCCTCCCCTTTATGCATCAGTATAGATAAATAAGCTCTCTTTTTTCTCAATTGGGCTTTTGAGAAGTGCTTTTCCCCAGTCAATTTTGCTTCATCTTTTCCTCCAGTTTCCAAAGGCACCACTAAGAGCCAAGATGTTATAAAGGATTTGGGTACTTCCCATTAGAATCAGGGATACTCCTTGGGAATGAATAGCTTCCAACAGCACAGGACTAATTGATCTCTGTTCTGTTGAGTGTTGAACCCAACATTCAGCCCCTTTTACAGGAATGTAGACACCTCTACTTGTTCATACCAAGGATGCTTGTGTGCCTTGATCATTTTGCAGTGTCCTCTCTCACTTCTAATGATATTCTCCTCTAATGACAATTTGTTAGATCAGTTTTATTTGCCTCAAACTGGTTAACCCAGTGTCCCATTGACTGGCAGAGTTACCTTATTTTCATTATCAACTTCTCCCACTGTCACCTAGATTGTAAGAATCATCCACGCACTCCACAGCAGAACAACTAGATGAGGATATTTATGGAAAATTCAGCCTCTGAGGGTGAAAAAAAGGCATATCCTCATTCATCATTTAATAATTTTTGAAATAATATGAATGCAATTGAATGAAAAACTCCAAATCCTAGTGCCAGGATATTGCAGGAGATGCTACTTCAGGCTGGATTGCACACCTTGAAGTGCTTCCAAAGGTCTCAGATAAAATACGTGTTGTCATCAAATGTATACATACAGGAATGTACTGTCATGACAAGTTAGTCTCTGTCCTAATCCAAAGCCTGGCTGTGGGATTGTGGGAGCAATTGTTCTTCCAGACGATGCCTTTTAAAAAACAGCAAAAAGCTGTTTTCCATGTTTAAGTCAATGTGGACACTAAATCACAGTGTCCAGATTGGGAAGGGACCCCCAAGGACCATCCATCCAAGCCCTGGCCCTGCACAGGCCCATCCCCAAGAGTCCCCCCTGTCCCCAGAGGATCATCCCACCCCTCCTGCAGCTCTGGCAGCCTTGGGGCTGTGCCCACTGCCCTGGGGAGCCTGGGCAGTGCCCAACCCCCCTCTGGGCAAAGGAGAGCCTTGGCCTGAGATCCCCCCTGCCCCTGCCCTGACACAGCTCCAGCCCATTCCCTGGGCTCCTGGCCCTGGGCCCCATAGGGAAGAGATGTGGGCCTTTGCCATAACTGTACCCAAAATACAGGGAAAACTGGATGGAGTTTCTCAGGGCCTGGAGCTGGTTGCAATATATGAGTTCGGAGAGCTCTGACAATTCCAGACATTTCCTTAGAGGTCACAATTCCATTCATCCACTGCAGCACAGCTTTTGATTGCTTTACTTGTATGTTTTACATTACTTGCTTATTGGCTCTAAAAGTTACTTGTGTGACCATAAATTGTAGTTAATACGGGAATTTCTCCAGGTTTCTTTAAATCTATGGGTTGTCTTTAAAATACACAGTGGATGATGTGCCACAGTTTGTTTTTTTAAAGCTTAGCAGCCCAAGTACACCGACATCAAACCAGTGTACGAGTCATTTTGTCCCAAATCTAAGCCCATGGAGGTCATTTCTGCTCCATGATTTTGGGATCCCATGCAGCTCAGGCAGGGGCAGGGTGTGAGTCTGGTGGTTGTTGCTGTGGGGTGGCTTCTGCAGGTGCAGCCAGTGCCATAACCCTCTGAACATGGCAAAGGGTTCCCTCCAGCACAGGGAGATGGAGTGCCAGGACACACTAATTGCTTCCCGACGGCCTCCGAGGCGGCTGCTCCGTAAATGCTGCGAGTCAGACCCGTGCAGCCTCAGAAATGCCTCTCTTTGCATATTTAGTCCTCAGTGCCTGCTCATTATCAGCCTGCATTGTATTCCTGTCTTCAGTGAGAAGGATGAATAATTTCTAATCTGTGTGTTTGGACCAAGAAATTTAAATTTGAGCTTTGCTGTGAGCTTACAGTATTTTAAATTCCTTCCAAGCTACGTTTGGCCTCAACTGCACAACGTATTTACTGAGGCAAAAACAAAGGGATGATAATTTTCACTAGAGCACACCTGCAATAATGGCTCACAGCATTTAATTTTTCCCTTGGTTTCCTAGTAGACTTTGTTTTGACACCTGCAAACAACCTTTTCCAAATCAAAGCGTTCTTTTTCTCTCCATGTTGTGCTGCCACCCAAGTTGAGCTGACAAAGTCCAACTAAGAGAGACAGAGCAATTATAAACAGTTTCCTCTGGTGCCTGTGCTGTTTTTAGCTTTGCTGCTCTCCCAAGAAGAAACCTGTGCCTAATGATTGCAGCTTAGCATGCAAAATTAATAAAATCTGACAATTATACTGAACAACATAAAATGCAAGTAAGGGATCCTTTCTGATGTGATTGAACTTGAAGATATTAAATTGGTTCCTTATTCTTAAACATTTTTTTTGGTTTAACACTGTGATCATAAGTATATATCTGGAGTGATAAAGGATAATTGGCTCTAGGCAGCCTTTTCTCACAGAGATAAAAGAACAGTTGTTATTGGTGTACTCCTTTCAATAAATACACTTGTAACCTGGAACTCAGCCTGGCTGCCCTGGGAAGAGGCACAATTTTGTGAGGAACGTAAAAGATGTCAACTTTATAAGAGGACATGTAGACCAAGGGAAAGGGTACTTTGGTTATTAAGGAGGTATTTTCTGTGCCCAAACAATGCCAAGAAATTTCTCACAGGAAAATGCAGTCTGAAGTTAATTTTGTACCATTCCATTGAAAACAATGAGTTTAGCATAGGTGTAAATCAGGTCCTGATTCAGATGGTTTGGGGATTAATATTCCTTATTCCTGTGAGGTTGTCTTGGGCTCACCTTTGGATTTCGAGTCATAGACCATGATATTTCCAGTTATTCATTTCCTTTCCATTTGTCTTCATGGGAAGGATTTACTTCATTTTGAATATACTGATCAGTAAAACCTCATCAGCCACGTTGTCTCTGTTTCTTGAAGTGCTGGATGTCTTACAATGATTTTTCCAGGACTGGAGACAGCTCAGTAGTAAAACACTTTATTTAAGGATAAATGTATTTCTTTATTGTGTTGCTTTCTCTTGTATAACCAAGACTGACAGGAATCAGTAGTAGATGTGTTGCTTGTATTTCTTTGGTATGTGCTTGTTCGTGTACACATATTTTCATGACATGGTGTAAAATATTCCATTGCTACTGCAAACAGACTTTCAACCACTATCTAGAGCTTCAGGGACTTAATCCACGATTTCTGGATGATCTTATTTGATTCAACACAGTTTAGACTCTGAAATATGTAATTGATCATTCACCACACTGTTTGGATTTATTATAGTTCCAGATTATTTTTTATTCTCATTGATTAATTGGTCCAGTGGGAAGGAAAAGGCAGATATGGGATATAATTTTTTACAAGGTATTTTCCATAGAGAGAGAAATATTAAAAATTTATATCAATCTTCCATTATTTCAGTTAACTGATTTCATTCATGGCTAGTCTCCTTGCAGCAAGAGATAAAAGCAAGTCTGAAATGTCTTTAAGAAATTGCTCTATCACTTGTTTAGAAAAGAAAGGGTTATTCCAAAGGGTCACCAGCTGACAGCCTAATTTAGTGACTAAATACCTATTTGAACAGATGCTCTAAGAGAGTGCAGAAGAACCTTTGGAGTATCTTTTAAGATTGACTGGGAGTCTTAATGAAGTCCAAGTCCTTGCCCTTGGCCTGCATTTCTATTGACTTCAGCAGTGATTAGATGAGTCCCTCGCTGATGAGCACTCACAGAAACAACAGCTTACTTAAAATCCTGTAAGTTTAGGAATGAAGGAATATGCTCAGCTGATTGTGGACCTGTCCTAAATATTTTGGAGGCCCTGCACTAAACATTAACAGTGCCAGAGACTCACTGCAAGAATGGTACACTTGTTGCTTCCAGCTTTATTTGTACATAAGCCACAGGGGCTGGTTCCTCTCCCCATCAAAATCAAGGTATATCTTTTTAGGCAGCCCATAGGATTTGATTATGTAATGTAGGAAATGCTCCATCATGTTCTTGTCCTGAGTCTTACGGGAGAGCTCAGTCTGCCCAGGAGATCTTGCATGATCCTCAAGGCATAGTGTATGTCCAACCACATGGATCTTAGGGCATGGGGGGACAGAGGGACAGCAAGAACTGCACTGACAGGTCTTCCATGCTTTGTATGGTCTTTGTAACTAAGTTTTGGTTGATTTTGTCCATGTTAGTGTTCAGTCTTCTGCACAGCACAAAGCATTTACAAAATATGCACTAAAACCCAACCAACTTTCCATTAACTGATTAAGAACAAAAATAATAATTCAAATATACAGAAATATAGTATGAACACTTAAGCCATAAGCACTGACCTATAGCTTTTTCTACAGCTATTTAGAAAAAACCATAAATATTAATTGAGAAAATTGCTGTAGGAAGGGAAGAGAAATCACAAGCATCTTATAAAGCTTGAATCATGTAAAACAAATTGCCTGTCTCCAAGCAGCCCTGTGCCTGAATATAAGGGACAAGGCCAAATCAACAGAGCTGAGTCACCTGGCAGGATCAGCTTGAACCTATTTGTGAGCCAACAGACATACAGTTACTATTAAATAAAGGAGACAACAAAAGATTGGAAAGAAAATGAAGATAGAAAGTCAAGTTACCTGCCTGGGTTTGTCTGATTGATATCTGGTTTATTTTTAAGAAAACTGCCTTATTTTGTATCAAGGCACTTGTTGCACTCCACTACAGAATGAGTTATTAAGAAAACTTCTATTTGGCTTATCCAGGGTATTCTTTGAAGCAAACACAAATGATAGCTTTCCAATTTTGAAGACAGCTTAGAATTTCTTTTGCCTAAATATAACATCATCCCGTTTTTTTCTGAAGTTCCTCAAAATATGATTTTTCAATAGTTTTTGGTTGTAAACTACCATCATGAACTTTTACAATGCTAGGCACAATGTATTACTTCCTAATGTCATTTATTAGCATAACTTTAATAGCTGCAAATGATCATAACATGCTTATTTTTGACTACTGGGACCCCATCTGTTATGATACTGTAGACTTAAATGAAACTTATATAGTGCATTACTGAGCAAGTCTCTTTGTACATGGGATGTGCTAGGAATCTTTATATACCTAATTTCTATTTTTTTAAATAAGACAGCTTTCATTGAGGGAAAGAATTTTTTTCAGTTATGTGAAAAGCACAATTTTTCTTCTATTTCATTCTCCCGATAGTCAATATTCTTCCTAAGCTTGGGCTGATTCCTGAGTGGTAGGCTGAAGATTAACCATGTTTTGTGCATCCTGGTTCTGTCAATGTCTGTGCTGCAATTTGGTTGATGTTCTCATTTCTTCTTTTAAAAAAAAAAAAAAAAAAAAGGTAGATGCTTTTAACAGATACAGATATTTGAAGACTCATTTTTAATTCTGCAGCTGGAGTTGACATCTCTGACCTTATTGTTGCTACAATATTTACATGTTTTTTTCCCCAGCCTCTGTGAATTTCTGAAAAGGAAGCTACTGGCAATTCTTGATTTCCTATTTATTCTGAAATCTTTTGAATAAGGCAGAGATCTAAGGGCCTGTGAAATTGTACCTGCACATAATATCACAGTATCAACAAGGTTGGAAGAGACCTTAAAGATCATCAAGTCCAACCTGTAATCCAACAGCCCATCATCTAAACCATGGCACCAAGGACGTCATCCAGCTACTCTTGGACACCTCCAGGGTCGGCAACTCCACCACCTCCCTGGGCAGCCCATTCCAATGATGGATCACCCTTTGTGTGAAGCTTTGTGTGATGGAGCTTGAGACTGAGTCCTCTTGTTCTGTCACCAGTTACCTGAGAGAAGAGACTGACCCCTGCCTGACTACAACCTCCTTTCAGGTAGTTATAGACAGCAATAGGGTCACCCCTGAGCCTCCTCTTCTCCAGGCTGAACAATCCCAGCCCCTCAACTGCTCCTCACAGGGCTTGTGCTCCAGCCCCTTCACCATCCTTGTTGCCCTTCTCTGAACATGTTCCAATAACTCAACATCTCTCCTATACTGAGGGGCCCAGAACTGGACACAGTACTCAGGGTGCAGCCTAACCAGGGCCGAGTACAGGGGAAGGATAACTTCCTTAGCCCTGCTGGCCACACCATTCCTGGTGCAGGCCAGGATGCCATTGGCCTTCTTGGCCACCTGGGCACACTGCTGGCTCATGTCAAGTCTCCCATCCACCAGCACTCCCAAGTCTCTCTCCATCTGACCACTCTCCAGCTACTCCAACCTCAGCTTATAGCTCTGCATGGGGTTATTGCAACCAAAGTGTAAGACCCAGCACTTGGACTTGTTGAATCTCATCCCGTTGGAATCTGGCCATCTCTCCAGCATGTCCAGATCCCTCTGCAGGGCCTTCTTACTCTCCAACAGATCAACACCTGCTCCGAGCTTGGTGTCATCTGCAAACTTACTAATGAAGGACTCAATCCCATCATCAAGGTCATCAATAAAGACATTAAACAGAACCGGTCCCAGCACCGATCCCTGGGGTACACGACTAGTGACTGGTCACCAACTGGATGTGACACCATTCAATAATATGTGCATTAAAAATTCCCCAATGGGGAAAGAATGGCAGCATCCAAAGAAGGGAACAAAGATGGGGAAGGGCCTGGAGGGGAAGGGTGTGAGGAGCAGCTGAGGGCACTGGGTGTGTTCAGGGGGAGAAGAGGAGACTGAGGGGAGAGCTCCTGGCAGGGACAACTTGCTGGGCAGGGGCAGAGGAGGGGCAGGGCCTGAGCTCTGCTCTGTGGGGCCCAGGGCCAGGAGCCCAGGGAATGGGCTGGAGCTGTGTCAGGGCAGGGGCAGGGGGGATCTCAGGCCAAGGCTCTCCTTTGCCCAGAGGGGGGTTGGGCACTGCCCAGGCTCCCCAGGGCAGTGGGCACAGCCCCAAGGCTGCCAGAGCTGCAGGAGGGGTGGGATGATCCTCTGGGGACAGGGGGGACTCTTGGGGATGGGCCTGTGCAGGGCCAGGGGTTGGATGGATGGTCCTTGGGGGTCTCTTCTAAATCAGCACATCCTGTGAAGGTCAGAGTTTGGTGACCTCCATGGTTACCCCAGGCCCTCCATTCTGTCCATAGCCGCTCAAATGTTCTGCTCAAGGCTCCCAAAGCAAACATTTCCCTATTAGAAGCAGCCTTTAACTAAAGCTCCAAAACTAACAAAATAAGAGCAGCTCCTTTTTAATGCAGATCTGCAACATTACTTAGTCAAATGTTAAATGTTTCACAGGCTTGTGTAGGTTATTGTTGTAACGTATACACAGCACATCAACTTATCTATTCTGGCACATCACAGCTCCATTGTCAGGGGAAAATAGTGTTTACTATGAATATGCTTTTATAAAGAAAATGTTGCCCATTCTCTCCAATTGTCAGTGATTTAGTAGAGGAATGTGTTATGGAAACGAGGCCTTAATTTTGGAAGAGTGAAAAAGGACATTATTTTTGAGTCATATGTCACATATGAGCAGGCAGCCTCAGTTGGGCCTTGAACTGGATATTTGGACAACTGGATACCGGATAATTTCTGGATAATTGGATGACTGGATACTGGATAATTTTTAGCTCTGGCTCTGGCATTCAAATTAAGATTTTCAATCCTCAATTGAGAACAGGAGCTGGAAGCTCAGAACCCATTTGCTTCATTGTTGAATGGGAGCTCAACAAATTCTAAAAATGTGTCTGCTTATTTGGTATCTAAATGGGTTTTAAGATCTCTTGTATATTTGATTTTAAAATACAGAATATTAATAGGAAGAGCCTCTTGGTGCTGCATACATAGACTTTGGAAATTGTTGTGTTGAAAATTTTCGAGGTACTAAAGGAAAATTTGGAGAAAGTGGTAATGTGCACTCAGACACCTCTGCCATGTTCCACTGCTTTTATAAACCTGGGCCAAAACACACCTTTACCAGCTGCCTTGGAGCTTGTTCCTTAGATGCTGTGAGCTCATCTTGGCTGGGGCCAGTGTGTATGTTCAAACCATGATGTGCTTATTGGTTCAAATTTTCTTTTATGTTCAGTTTTAATCAACCTCTTATCATGTTTAAAGACCTATGGGCATGAGCTTGTGTTCTAATTTTTTTTTTTTTTTTTTTTTTTTCAGGAAATGCCAGTGTGCAGCCAGTGCACAAACCTAAGAGCTGTTGTGTGTCCTCCCTCATGCAGGTCAGCCCTTTAGTGCACAGCTTTTGAAAGCCTCCTTTTCAGAAGAGTTGACAAAATGGGCTCTCTGAGGCACTTGAAAGATTCCAGCACCATTTTATCTGAAACAAGGACATAAAAAGCAGCTGGGAATAAAATATAGCTGAACAGATGAGATACACAGTCTGTTTTCTCCTAAGTAAAAATAGATTACTGTTCATTTTGAGACTATATGATGCAATAAGAGTTCACTTGCAGTGTAACTGTGGCTTATGCTCCGGGAGAGTTACAGAGATGAGAGAACTGCAGTTACTCACCTCCTTTGCCACTCTGATCTCAAGAGTTGTCAAGGGAAAGAGCACATGGATGTGCCAGGATATTGTCCAGATTCTATCTATCAAGATTTTCTTATGTAGTAGACCTTATGTCATGAAATACAGGGATATTCCTAATTCTCAAACAACACAAAGAAACCCCACAAAGATCAGGCTAAAAATGACAATTAAAAATTCCAGGAACCATAAATTTTTAAACTGTTTCCCTCCACTACCACTGTGTTGGGCTTAGCAGATGTCTTCTTTCCAGTTTTTGTACACATTTGCAGTTCTATAAGGTAGGTGAACACTTAACATTAGTGAGTTTTCTGTACTTGTAGCCATAGATTACTTGTGATTCCTTTAAATATCTTTATATGCCAAGAAATGCTGCCAAGTGATGCTGGTCAGCTCTTCAGAAACACCTTGTACGAAAACAGGGAGCTTTCCCCCTTCCCCTCCCCTTTTGTCCCCCCTTTCCCCCCCTTTCTCTCCCTTTTTCTCCCCTTTTTCCTTTTTTCCTCTCCTTCCCTCTCCTTTTTTTCTCCCCTTTTCTCCCCCTTCCCCCTCCCCACCCTTCCCTTTATTCCTCTTTCCCCCCCCTTTCTCTCTTTCCCCATTTTCCTCCTGCTTTCCCCTTTTTCCTCCTCCTTTCTTCTTTTTCCTTGTCCTTTCCCCTTTTTGCTCATCCTTTCCCTTTTTTTTGCTTTCCCCTCCCTTTCCCCTTGTTTTTTTCCCCCCCAGTTAACTAAGTCTTCTCCTCCTTGCCAAGGGATACTGCCTTTGACTCTTCTTAAATTTACCTTTTACAGCAGGAAGACAAATTTCATTTTGTGAACTCACAAACTGTTCTTCACTTCCCTGAGTCATCCCTGAACAATTTAAATTTAGGTCCATCCCTTTCTCCAGCTTTACCAAAGGCTCTACATGTCTCTGTCCTTTGCCTCCTCTCTTTCACACAAGAGGGGGGGATGAGGAGCTGGCATCAAGTGGACACACTCAATTCTTGCCAACAGAACCTGAGAATCCAAACATGGCAGGAAAATAATGAGTTTTAGGAGGTGAAGGTCAATATTTTCCAAATATCTTTTGCCGATAAAGCTGTGTTGCAAAGCACACAGATTTCCTACCATTTTAATTTTTAATTATTGTCTTTTTGTTGTTGCAGAATAAAATGCCAGTAAGGCACATTACAGACATGAAGAACATTCCAGAGAAAAGAAAACTTCAGAGAAAAGTCAGTCAGGAAACATATGCAGCCAATTTTATGAAAGTATGATTCATAAGTTCAAGCTGCAAACTTCCATTTTTTTCACCATTTTGCTGTATTTGGTTTCATTCAGAAACCACCTCTTGAGCAAGAACCTTAATTTAACTTAAAAATCTCTGGGTTATAAAAATGACGGTGTTATGTAGATACAAAAGTGACTTATTTTAGTCTTTGTCTATGTAACCACCCAGAACCATCTGAAATGACAGAAAACAGCTTTATTTTTCTAGGGAGCCATAAAAATGACTGACCAGGAGAACAGCTGATCTTCTGGGTTGCACCTGAGTATTGTGATACTGAGCAGAGAACTTCTGAGGATTGTCCAACCTCTCTATCAGGAGTACACTTTATACACTTGGATACTTTTTATATAGTTTATTGCTCCACTATTATTCTGCTGGATAGCTCAAATCAAACTGTGATGAAATTCCCTTCAAGGAAATTCTGTCAGGATAATGAAGAACACTGCACTACCTAATGATCTATTTTTCAGCTGAAAAATTGGACTTTGTATTTTCCTTGCTGAGAATATACAAAAGGAGAATAACTTTGGTCACAAAACCCAGCTTGTATGTTTTTGAAATACACTTCTGCTTGAGGGCAAAGCCAGTATTATTTGAGTTTAGCTTTGAAACTGTGTATTACAAATACAGTAGAGGATTGATGTGGGGAGTAAGAGGTTCAAAATGGAAGTAAGAGATTCACAGATGCAGGGTTGTAATCCAAAATATTTCGGTGTGTAATGGCTGGCCCAGATGCTCTTTATATCACTGCTGGCTCTGAATCCACACAAATGCAGCTGGCTTTCCTCAAAGTCCATTGATAATGCTACAAGAAAACAGAGAGTGCAACAAAATCAAACACCATTTGTTGCACTTGAAATATATATAAGGCTGAGGGGAATTGCAGTGGTGAATTTTGGGCTGGCTTTCAACCATTCTTTGTGTCATCTTCTCAAGCCTTTCTGCTCTTGGACTCTCTGTCTATGGCTCATAAGGAATTAAAAGAAAATGGCAGCTTTCTGTTCAGTATTAAAAGTCTAACAAATGTTAGCCTGAAATATTTGGTTTAATGAATGTTTTAATTAAGTGAGTTTTGAAGCTATATTGATGAAATTAGAATAAGGAGATCATTTTTTGGAGGAAAGTAAATTGCTGAGGCAACAGAAGGGTGAAATGAAGTGAGTCTCTGCCATTTCATGAATGGCTCCCTTGATAAAAAAACCAGAATACAAACACTGTTTAAATATTACAATCCTTTTTCTAATGAACACCCAAATGAATCCAGGCCAGTATGTTCATATTTTCTCCCAGATCAATTGTAGTTCTTTCATATTGTCTCCTTCCAGGCGGAGATCCCACCACTGCTCACCCAGAAGCTCCAGCATGTGTAGACCTCACAGGGTCATCCAGCTGTGTTTGTCCAGGTTGCTTTCTGTGAAACTGTGGAGCTTCTCTCCACCTTTCTAATTTTCTTGTGGCTGTTTGCCATTTTCACTTCCAGGACTACATGTTGGACGTGTGCAGCTTGGCAAGACGGGAAACAGGAATGGCATATCCATCCACTCTGCAAAGTTCATGGCAGGTTTTTGTCAAGTTTTTGATGGTTTGAGTTGGTTTTTCTCGTTCTGTACCAGTTCTTCCACCATCTGTGCAATTCCCATTAATAGTTGTGAGTGATTTGTGTGTCTAATTCTTTATGCAGAGTGTTGAAAATCTACCCTAAAGCTATGAAAAAATAATGGGAAAAGCATGTATAATTGAAAATAGTCTTAATCATTGGAATGTTGAAATCCACATGGCTTGGAAGACTTGAAAGTTTTCTTGTTTTAGAAAAGCTGAATTGAAAAGCGCTGTCATTTTCTTTAAATACATTCTCTTGAATAAAATACCCATTCCTGGTGCCAGCAGCAAGCTTCTAAACATGTTCAAGATGACATGATTGATAACAAGAATGCTTTTCTCAAGATGTTTCTAATTTCATCTCTCTGTACCAGGAATGTTAAACTTCCATCATGATCTATGATACAATAACAAATATTTAGATCAAAGATTAGTGTTTTTCTTAAGAATGGTAACTGGAACTGAATGGAAATCTGAAAGTAGGTTCCTGCTCCAGAAGGAGGGTAAATTCTAGAAGCTGCCTCAACAAATT
Source organism: Serilophus lunatus (assembly GCA_013399895.1). Lineage (NCBI taxonomy): Eukaryota > Metazoa > Chordata > Aves > Passeriformes > Eurylaimidae > Serilophus > Serilophus lunatus. Next base: position 2,382,122 of record VXBA01001096.1, on the reverse strand, counting down.
TCCTCACTTAATATTGCACTTGTTGTGCAATGGCAGGCATGTTTCCAACTTAAACGAATTCACTCTGTCCAAGTCTTTCCAGTTTGACCATAAAAGGACATAATTTCAGATCTTAATGGATTAATTAAATTTGCATTTATAAGAGAGTCCATGTATTTTTCACCAGGTCTGAGCAAGATACTTTCCTTTTTCCTTGGTTGCTAGACAAATACTATTGTTATCAGGAAACCAAAATCAAATAGTAATAAATATTGTCTCTCTGTCTCCAGACCTCAAAATTAAGTAAGAAACATTGGCTTCCAGCATAGTAAGGCCAGTTTTTGAAACTTCTAAATGGCCAGCATTTGATTTGAGATCCTCCTCCAGTTTAGAAAGTTCGGCCAATTCCTGCAGTGTCAGAATGTTAATCATGTCCAGGCCAAGAACGGTCCTTTTCCACACGTAGGGAGCCTGGCCCCAGGAAACACATCAGATTTGTCAAGGAAAGAAGCAATGGAGACAAAGGGCAGCCTGAACCATCCCAGAGAACTTTTATTGTGTAATCTGGAGTCAGAATCATCTCCAAGCATGAAAAGCTCATTTGATCTTTTCATAACTGTGTCTGAATTAGACCCTCTCAAGGTTCTTTTCTGCTCCCAGTAAAGAGGTGGCTTTTTGTTTTCCCATCTGAAAAAGGTGATTTCTCTGAGGGCTGAGGCAGATACACATGTTTGAAGGTCAATGTTATTTCTCATCCAGTGCTCACCAGCTGGCAATCTGCCCCTGTAAATCTCTGAATTAACATTGTGGGTTTAAAACAATTAAATTTCAGGAACAATATGTGGCTGATTAACGATAGTACAACTTGGTATGGAAAGGACAATCTTCCCAATTTTAATTTAAGATGTGTCAAACTACATGACATGGTATTATATTACTGCATATCAATGCCAGACAATGACATTACTGTAAATAGTATTAACTGGCTGGTTTAGGGAAAACCAAGCACATTCATTGATGTATCAAATTATAGCTCAGATTCCTGCTTCAAATTATAGTCTTGTCAGAAAACATGGCAAAATAACAAGACTGAAATGCTCATTAGTTTGAGATAAAATGGAAACTGTTCCCTGGATCTTTAACAATGCCCAGTTTGGGTCATACCCTGAAAGCTTCCCATTGGTATCTCATAGGAGACTTTATGTGGGGCTTCAAGCCCTTTTCACTGGTTTCAGGAAGAGGAAAAAAGCCTTTTGGGTCCATCAGAAACCAAATTTCTTGTAAATTTTCATTTCAGTCAAAAAATATTTCTAAGGGGAAGAAAATGTTAACCAGGATCAATGTCCCCGTCTGGGAATGTTGTGCACAGAGCTTGAAGGAGGAATGGGGAAGCTCTTGCTCTGACATTTAGGAACAGGGCCAGGTATGGAATTTCTAGAGGATTCATTTCCTGAACTGTACATGGAAGTAGGCTGCAGCCAGCTGAAGGGCAACCTGCTGAGCCCAGGTTTCTACAGAAACATGTATTTCAGAAACCATCATGTTTTTCAGTCCTCCTCTCCAGCTGTTGTGAGTTAACTCTCAAAAAATTCCCTTCCCATTAGTAAAGGCCATAACCAAAATACAGAATCTGACTAGAAAAAGACGCAAGCCACTCTCGTGAGTCCTTCCTTTAAGATGCATCTGAAGTCTCTGCAGTGGATCTCCTGCCCAGTTTTTTCTTGGACTTTTCACCTCCAACAGTGCCTCCCTATCCTTGTTGTGTTGTCAGATTTACATTCCACTGCTATATCTGCTCTGCGCAGTAACAGTTTCCACTCCTCACTTCTTCAGATGTGATGGCCTCACACCCTTGTGTGAATTAGATTAACTCTCCCTTGGCTGGGAGTGAATCAATTGGGCTGCCACTGATTTACACCAGCTCAGGATCCAACCTGGTGCTTTTAATCATTGTTACAGCACCTCTCCAAGTAATCAAAGGCATGTCTGTGCTGTGCTGAGCTGTGGCTGAGCTCCAGCCTTAGGAGGAATTCTGGTCTGGTTTATGGTGATTGAATTTTGTTTAAAGGGAGAATCCCATGTGAGCACCTGGGGCACAGCTTGGACTTTCCTCAGCTGAATACAGGAGATGAATCATCCTAAATAAGATAGATCTGTGTGTCCCTTGTAGATCTTGGCTCTCAGGAGAGTTCATCTTTATCCTCTTCAAGTCCTTGTAACCAAAGAAGAGAATTACTAAAAAGTAGATAAATAAAATGAAAGATGCATTCACAAAGGGAAGTAAGTTAAGAGTTAACTGGGTTTTAATTGCTGCCAGATTGCATCTAGTTTTCAAATGCTTTCTGGAGGAGGAACTCAGATTTCCCAGCTCCAGCTGGGTTTGGGTTTCCAAATCTCTGTCAAACTAAGCCCGTTTCCTTGGTAACTATCTCACTCCCACCTATGTATAAGGACAATTACCTCTCTGCTGAGGGGAGATGGTGGAGCCAAGGAAGGAGGCATAAGGTGAGTCTGCAGCACAGGACCCTCCACACCTCCCAGGTGGTGGGATCTCAGTGAGTTGTGTAAGGATTCCATGAGATAGGTGAGGACAGGGAGGAGCTGCTGCAGACAGCCTGCTTTCCTCCACAGTTGGTATTTTTGCTCCATCTGGGTGCAGTTTTCCATATTAACAGTTGGAATGATGAATGAAAAATGTGTCTTACATGTGTGGATGCTTGGGAAGTTTGGGATTTGTCTTGTCTTCTCAAGGCATTTTGTGATGGAGCTTGACTAGTTCTGTTGGATCTGTTTTTGGTTTGAAGTTAGTGGCAAAGTCCACCATCTTCAGACCAAAATAATAATTTAGAACTAATATTCTGTCATTGTTTTCTTCTTCAGTGTCCTAAAAAAATTTAAAAATTCTAAAAAAACCTTCCTCAAGGTTTTCAGAGTCATTCCCAAGATTTTTTCATATTATTGCTTTATCTTTTAGATAAATTCGAGGCCACTGGAATCTGTCCATCTTGGTAGAAATGATTATTTTATTCTGTACTATCAAAGACCATTTTTCTATGAAGTCCTTCTTTATCTCTGCTGTTGAAGTTGGGCTTTAACGGGTCTGTTTGTGCTATATGTGATATGTTTGTTATATACATGATACACACTGAGTCTCAGTGAATGGCTCTTTAACAGTCTGAGGATTCAATCCACTTAGATACCCTCCTTCCTTAGTTTACATTATGTGATGGAGCTGACACCTCAATTATAAATTTTGTCAAATACTAATAGACTGTCTAAACATGAGGAAGCCTAAAAAGTAATCCTATCCTCCCTTGTCCCAATTATTCATCAACAAAATGGTTTGCCTATCCACTGAATTGATTTTCTAGTACTTTGTAGAATATAAACCCACAGTAACTATTTGTGATACAGGTACTGTATCAATTATTTCCTATAATTGCTTCATCCACCCATTTTCATACATCTTTCTTCAGTTGTTCTCTTTAGTGAGCTGGGATTGAGAGTGAGCTTCATCTCCCAACTGGAGATTGGCCATTTCCTGTTGTTTTCTGACTATTTCTGGGAGTTGAGTGGAGGCCAATGGACTGATGATGGATTTGTCAGCATTTTCAGTGCTCAGTGGAGGCTCAGTTTAGTCTCGGCTGTGGAGAACTTCATCAGCTCCACACAAACCTGATGGGACAGTTGGTAACGAGGCTGGTCATTGGGGCTTGGACCTCCAAAGATCAGACCTAATCTTTACTATGAGTTGATTTAAGTGTTGTATCTATAGACTGAGACAACCTGTAATCCAGAGAACCCTGGAGGGAGTAAACAGGAGACTAATGATGCCTCCAGTGAACACATAATGCCTACTTTGACTTTTATAAAGAGGTAATTTGCAAGGCTGGAGATAATCCCACTATAGTTTGTAATTTAAATGTCACTCACTGTATGCTGACATGCAACTGATTAATAGCAAACTTTGGTGGCAAATTAATTAGTATTTAATCCAGAGGCTCTATTAAGATGTGATGTGATAAAAATACCTTTTTGTTTTTTTCCAGTAGTCATTCAATTAAAAAACACAAATGATCTTCTGAGTTTCACATATTTTACTTAAAAGCCCAATAACCATCGTCTCACTTCTGTAAAAGTTGGCAGATACACAACAGACTCCCAAGATAGAGCTTGGATTAATGTGAAGTGCCTCTGATAAAAGAGCAATTGCACATTTTTAAAAGAATAACTAATGCCAATATATATGGCTTAGATGAGTGTTATTTTAGCATCTTTTGTATAGTGTTTATATTCCTTACTCTTCCTGTGTAGTTTGGAGTCTCTCATTTATCTTTCAGCACCACTTTGTTTCTTTGCTGAAATCAATGGCTTAAAAGAATGTGACTTAACATAAAAAAGAGAGGTTGTGCTCTTGGATGGAATTCTGTATAAATAATTTATTGTCCTGCAGGTTTTTTCTGTTCTTTCCTCAGCATTCTTCCACCTACTTCTTTCTTACTGGAGCCCGTAATGATATTCTCTGGTGCAGATAAGAGTTACTCTGCTGCAAGCTCTCTGTCTGACAGAGTTGTGCCTTTCTGGTGAGAATATTAATGAAGAATTCTTGTGACAGTGGCCACTATTAAAGCAGAAAGAGTCTAAAATTTCTATGGGTTCTCTCCTCCCCCAGATACTGTAGGCAATAAAACCATATTGTGTTAAATTCTATGTCAGTCTAACCCAAGATTTATTTGTGACTCTATTTTTTTTGTTTATTCAGTAGAACCTCATGTTTTAATGTCCACAATCAGATGTGTTCGTGTTTTCCCAAGAACTAGATTTAAAAAACCTCTCCTCTTCCCTATCCAGTCTTTCTTCAGCAGTGTCTTTCCAAGGAAAACGTGGCTTTGAAAATCTCAGATTTGGTCAGGATTTCCTGTTCAGGTCCTTTGCTCACATGTCAAAACCCGTGTCCAAAATGATCATAAGTCAACTGAGCTCAAACCAAGGCAAGTGCCACTCATTTGGGCTCAACCCAAATTAAAAATCTTTGTAAATTGTGCCTTGAGATTAAAAGAGGTAATGGAGTTTTTATACCTGCCAAGCTGCTGATGTACCACAGGGTGGTTACCTGTATTCCAGCACTGGGAATAGATATTTCACTACTGGAACTGAAAAATTGCTCATGCAAATATTGGTTAATTTTGTGTCACATGTTCATAGACAGAGAGTCCTTTCCTGCATCGTTGTTTCCCAGAGCACCTGTTTAACATGAACAGGCAGTATCAAAAAGGAATGGGGGACCTTAAATCACAGAATTGTTTTGTACAGATCCATCTGTTATGTTTGCTGGCAGGTTTTATCATTACTTGCCATCAAAATCACTGCAGCTGAAATACCCTTCTGAGATCAGAAACTCCTGGGAAGTTGGATTTATTTATTCATTTTAACTTTATAAATGGATTTATGTCTACCACCATGACATATCTTCTATCTCTGGAAATCTAATAATGGACTAAGAATTGGATATTTTAAATCGAGGTGGGTTCACTTAGGACTAAGCCAGCACACAAACTGAGAATCTGGTCTCCAAATTCTCACCAAAGTGCAGAACAGTGGGTCCTGGCCTTGATTTGCAGTCACCTGTTAGACATGGAAGAAGTTCCCACAGTCACCTTGTTCCCAAATCAGTACCTGCTTGTCATTTAAATAGCATTTGCTGTGTTGCTCTTCTTTGTATTTTAGTTTCTCTCTTTGCAGTGCTTCCCAGATACTGCAAACTTTCTTCTCAGCCTTTCTGGCTCCCTTTCAGCACTGCAAGTCAGCCTCCTGTTGCTAAATGTCAGTGATGCAACCACCCACACTAGGGCTCAACACCTCCCTCCCTCTGTCTGTCTCCTTCTTCCATGTGGTAAATGACAAGTTTTCAGGAAAAGCACAGCAGGTGCTTGACTCTTGTGTGTCTCAGAGAGCTTCCAGGACCTCCTAAGATTGAATGAAGGTGATATTTCCCTTGAATATCCTCTTCATCCCATTTCCAATATAAAATAAGCCAGGGATTGACACCATCTGACAGAACATTATTCTTGTCAGGCTTTTAACCTTATTACTTGATGTAACTTAGGCAAAACCTTGCCCTGGAGTCAGTGAAGGGCCTGGATTCTCTGTGAGGTTTCACTCCCACATGAGTTGTATGTTTTAGCATATGTATTTAATGTGGAATCCTACATCCTCATTCTTAGTGGGGAAAAATTGTCCTCACTCTTAATCTTTATCCCTATACCTTTGTTTTGAATCCTCCTGCTTGTGTGCTTGAGCAGCTTCCAGCAAAAAGCAGCACTGTCAGATGTGAAGTGAATGTCTGCTTTGCTGGATTGAAGCATCTCTTGGCTGGGCTGAAGTGGAGGGAAGAACCTCACGGTTGTGGTGCTGTGCTCAGTGGTGGCTGCTGGTGAAGTCTGTCACCTCTGTCAGAGGCAGATCCCCCCACAGTGCTGGGAGGAGCACAGCAGGGCAGCATCCTCAGGAGCCCCCACACCTCCCCTGGTGGCTCAGGGCCCACTTTCCCCTCCTGCAAAGGAGGAATGTCATCATGGCAAAGCTCCTGCTGTCTCACTGTCCCACTTTGTAGTGTAGCTATAGGAGGGACCAACCTGAGACAGCCTCAAATGGAAGTGTTTGGGAGTCAGTGCCACAGCCACTGCAGGACCCCTGAGCAAAGCATGGGTGGAAAGTCTGTCTGGGATTTGAATGAGACTTGCAGCTGGTCTGCTGCTTTTCACGGGATCATGTAATGGTTGGTGTTTGAAGAGACATTGAAGCCCATCTTATTCCACCTCCTGCCATGGACATAGACACCTTCCACTATCCCAGGTGGCTCCAACCTGGCCTTGGACACTTCCAGGGATCCAGGGGCAGCCACAGCTTCTCTGGGCAACCTGTGCCAGGGCGTCCCCACCCTCACAGCCAAGAATTTCTTTCAAATATCCCATGCAAACTCTCTGTCAGTGTGAAGCCATTCCCCTTTTTCCTGTCACTCCAGACACTTGGAAATAGTCTCTCTCCATGTTTCTTTCATCCCTTCAGGTCCTGGGAGGCCACAATTAGTTCCCCCCAAAGCTTCTCTTCTCCAGGCTGAACAATCCCAGCTCTCCCAGCCTTTCCTCTCAGCAGAGCTGCTCCATCCCTCTGATCATCTTGGGGCCTCCTTATGGAAATATTTTCATGATGCTCCTTAATTGTTTTCAACAGTATCTGAACTTGACAGTACAAGCTGACATGGATAAAGCTGAGCCATAGCTTTGACTGCAGTATTGGCATCTGAATTCTGCTCATTGATTTTTAAGAAGCTGCTGTTTTGCAGCTGCTGGGTGTGATTGAAATAAGAGTTTAACATTCTTAATATATCAGGTGACCCTATTGCTTTCTGTACTGTAGTACTGGAGGCACAAGGTAATGAAGGATCTGATTATCAAATAACACAGAAAATTTTAATATTTTGTTGGATTTTCAAGTGGGCAAAGATAGAGCTCTAAAGTCTTTCCATTTGCTTTGGTTTTGCTGTACTTACATGCATAAAAAGTAATGCTGATTGTTCCAACAGCTTGGATTTGTATTGCAGGAAATCTGCAGCAATCTTAGTTGGAAGGCTCTTCCTAATTTGATAATTTTTCTTATTCAGATGTATTGCACTGAGCAGATATTTAGAATTCATCTGGTTACGTAATGCAGAAATTTTCTGTCATGGGGAAATTTCAAGATCATTATTTTAGAAGTCTCTTCCTTTGATAGAAGAGTGATGTTTGCTTAAACACTTAATGGAGTCATTCCTTTCATGAAACAAAGAAATTCCTTGATCAGATATTCAGACTTCAGCCCATTACAATGCATGTGAGTACAAGGCAGTGCCATTTCTTTAAGCAAGGTTATAATTCATCAGAGCTTGAGTTTATAAAAGGATTTCCATGGAGTTGATCAGATACATGCCTGACTTTGCTGACAGACTGAGTCAAGTATCTTTTCACTTGCAGATTGATTGGAGTGCAAGATTAATTTAGTGTCTTCCACCACTTTCCAACAAATCCCTTTATTTTTTTACCCCCTGGTTGCCCTGAAAAAAACCATGTCATCTTTTTAATATGATGCATAATTGAACAGTCAAATTATGACTTTGGGTAGGGTTGGTACAAAGGATATATTAAAACATGATCAAGAGATATATAGAAGAAAATGTGCTTTATTGATAATAGTCAAGGTCAGAGGAAAACCACTGCTCTGTAATCCTATTTGTGTTTCCACAGTTGTATTATTGTTTAAGGGATCTAAGCTTTTTAGGCTTGGGTTAAGAAAAGGCAGCAACTGCTAAAGGGTGTCTGTGAGTGAGCCCAAAAGTTATTCAAATAAGATTACTAGAATAAAATAAATACTTTTTCTTTGGGGCTCTGTCTGAAATACCTGAGATAATGACTATCTGCTCAGCTGCTGCAGGATCAGGGCACAGGGGTAGAAGGTTGGGCTTCCACAAGAGCAGGAGGCATCTTGTCTTGAGTTGAGTGTTGGTACTGGGGATGGAAATAACTGGCAATAAAGATTGTACCTTCCAACTGCTGGTGTGTTGAACAACAATATTTGGAATGAATAACAATAAATGACTATTTTTCCACTGGCTTGAATACCAGAAATGTTTAAGATAAAGTACATTCATTTCAGGATCTTCAATTACCTGAAGTGGTACAAGGCTTTTTGTGTCTATTTTTCCTGCAATAAAGGTGCAGGAAATATTATCTTTATTTCTCATAGTGAACAAGATTTGCTGGTTTTGAGTAATTTGTTCCAGTATCTGAAATTCTTGTTTCTGGAAGATGAGGAATAAGGGCATTTTGTTTGGATTTTTTATAGCTTTTGCATGCTATAATTCTCTAATCTGCTTCAATTGTTTCAGTTCTTTAATTGTTTCTGCTAACACTTATATGCTGTACAACCTCTACGAGGAATGTAGCTATTTTAAGAATATACATAAAGGCTGGCAATTACATTGTCTTATCAAGTTTTTGCAGCCTATTAAGTTGTTCAGTGGTACTGGAAATGATTAGACTCAATACTGGAGGAATGAGAGTCTAAAACAGGAACCTGGGCTTTTAAAGCTGTGATATCTTGGAACATTCTACCTGCTGAACGGCTTTCAAAGACGCTGGCAAGGATAAATATGTTCAGGGCGGAACTCAAAACGTGCCCAGGATTTAATAAAAGCAGGCATTAAACACTCCTGGCTGTGGAAGGTGATGGCCAGATCTGCCGGCTATTTTGGGAGGCTCCTGGGGAAAGCTCCTCTGCTCTGTTGAAGTGATGACTTAACGTCTTCAAGATGAGCCACAGGAAAGGAGACTGTAGCCCCTGGCTTACAGGCAGCAAATGTGATCCTCATTTCCTTCCTGGACAAGATCCTGTGCCAGGAAAGGGAATGGCTGCACTTCTGGCTTGAGACTCAACTTCTAATTTCTCCTTCTCTCCTCATCTTTTAGCTGATCTGGAGTGGTCTTGGTACAGCTGTTCACCACTGAAGGATTTTGTGGGGCCACACTGACTTGCAAGGTGGAAGTGAAAAATTAAAGAAATTAAAATACTTTTGGAAACCTATCAAACTTTAAAGCCCCCAGCTCTTTTAATCAAAAAATCCCAAGTGAAGCTCTGGAGGGTTTATCGTGAAAAGAAATTATTTGATTTGCAGAAGAGACTCAGACATAAAATAAACAGACCTATATAAATCACGAAAATATGAAGCAAAAAGATCAATTATGTGTATTATAAGAAGAAAAAGTGCTGCATTACCCGTGCTCTTGGAAGTAGTGGGAGAGGACAGGCAGTAGAACCATCCGCTGGCCTTTGTTTTATCAGTGCCTGAGCGCCTGGAAGCTTTTCATTTGCACAACTCCTGAGTTTATTACGTGTCCTTCTTATTTATTCTTTCTCTTTTTCCAAATTCGAATTCTGCTGGACAATGCTGGGACACAAGGAAGGATTTCTGCAGGCAGGTGGGACTGTCCATGTGCAGGATGCTGAGGAACTCAGCTCAGTGTGCTGGTCCTGTCCCACTTCAGTCTTTTGCCTGCAGAGGAAAAACTTTACATTTTGTAACGTTCTGATGGCAAAATAAACCACTCAAGAACTTGAAGACATATGTTGGACAGCTGCTGGGAGAGAGCCCAGGGTGAGGGTGGAGAGACTGTTACTCTCTGAGTAGCTGTTATGTTGCAAGAGTCCAGAAAATATAAAAAAGTTGGATGTTGGTTTTAGCTGGAAATTTTCTTTGCCTAAATTAGTCTTCCTAGATGCTACAGAATAATTCAGTGAAGATAAATAATGTACAGAAAGAAGAGATGCTTCTAAAAGAGCTTTGCAGTAGAGTGGTTTCAAATGTGTGTATAAACATACATATATATGAATTTAACCAAATATTGCAAGCTCTCTCACAGCTAAGGATTTAGAGTTTTCTTGGAGAAACCTTCATTATGAGTAATTATTGTCAAGGCCTTGATCTGGAGAGATAAATATATAGCTGTATATTTGTACAACATCTGATTTTGAATAGTTTTTAAGAACATATTTCTGAACATCCCTGTTTGAAGTTACAAAAACAGTCTCGCTATTTCTTTTTAAATAGTTGCCAGCTGTGTTATTTTCTTTCATTCATTCAGCTAATTTTCCCCATATTTAAATATCTTTAGAGTTATGTTAAGGCTTCATTCTGTTCAAAACTCAAATTAAAAAGCTGATTTCTGCAGTGCCTGGCATTTCTGACTAGCACTTTAGTGACTAGCTCTGATCTTTTTATTAAGGAGTTTACATGACAGTTGCAATTTTAGAGAGAAAATAAAAATAAGCAAACAGCCTTTTCTACCACGTGGCTGTTTATACACAAGGTGGCTGTTTGCCTCATGTTCATGACATAGTCATGCTTTTCCTTTGTGAGACAGTGAGTTTTACTTGGAATATATTTAAAAAGAAATAGTTCTCGGCGATTTTTCACTTCTCTGTTTTCACAAGTGGAATGACTCCAAACAACTGCTTTTTCCCATCCAAGCTGGTTGAGGAGATGCAGGTAGACATATCCTTGAATTCTCTTCCTCAAATTTCACTTGCCATCCAGGAGCCACAAAGAAATATGAGGCTTGTAAAGTGTGGGAAAGCAGCTGCCTTTGACAAGCAAAAGGTCCAGGCCGGGTCATTTTCTTTGACTCCAATAAGATTTGACTAAGACACAAAGGCTGGGACACAGCACAGAAAATCTATCTTTGTTCTGAATGTAGTTTGAACTACTGACCCAAGACATTTGCTACAAGGGATTCTGGAGCAGCCCTGAAGATTTCATGCCCAATGTTGTTGCTCCTGTCTCTCCCAGATGTCTGGTAAATCAGGATGGATGCTTTACTCAGTTTAGAGAAAATGAAGTGCTAACACAGAGTGCAGGAAGAGAAGATTTATTTAAAGTGCTTGTCCCTCTTTGGAAGACAAAGCAGTAGATTAAAGTTAAAACTGCCAATATGGATCATGCTGAAGATAAGCAACGTTGAAACCGGCACTGTCAGCCTTTTGCAAACTTGTCCTTGGGCTTGTCTGAAGGGGTGGCAGAGTGGAAATGGCTCTAAGATCCTCGCCTTGTTTCAGTTTCTCAATTCTATTTCTCCATGAAAGGAACTCGCAGACAACCCGAGTGCTGATTAGTCATTAGAAGGTTGTCGTCATTTCTGAGAACACAGCCCTGGAGGGGGTTACTTATAATGCTGATCCCTCTTTTATCTGCTCTGTGTACCGAAGTGTGTGCTGAAGGGAAGGGCACTCCTGTGGCCTTGTTGGAGGGACCAGGAGATGGAGACTGAGAGAAGAGGCCTGGCCGAGGCTGGGTAAGCCCTTAAGTCCAGCCTTAAGGTGTTTTCGTTTGTGCCCGCAGGTTCTGTAAACGACAACCCTGCTAAAATCATTCGAAGAAGAGAAGCAGCCTTACACAGAAGCAAAGAAAGAAGGTCTGTGTTATTAAGCCAAGAGTGAATCCTTTGATTTAGATTTTGATGTGGGAGAAACCCAGGAAAGAACTAGAGATGGCTAAAATTACAGTATGAAACTATAAATGTTTTCAACATCTTGCTGTTCAGCCTGGAGAAGGGAAGCTTTTGGAGGAACTAATTGTGACCTTCCAGTACTTGAAGGTGCCAACAAGAAAGATGGAGAGGGACTGTTTCCAAGGGCCTGGAGTGCCAGGACAAGGGGGAATGGCTTCATGCTGACAGAGGGTAGTGTTAGATGGGATACTGGGAAGAGTTTCTTCCCTGAGAGGGTGGGGAGGCCCTGGCACAGGGTGCCCAGAGAAGCTGTGGCTGCCCCTGGATCCCTGGAAGTGCCCAAGGCCAGGTTGGAGCCACCTGGGACAGTGGGAGGTGTCCCTGATCATTGCAGGGGGCGAAATGAGATGATTCTTAAGGTCCTTTCCAACCAAAGCCATTCTATGATTTTCAGGTACCCCTCACTAGCCCTCCATCCCTGCTAACCACTTTTCCTGGCTCCTTCTTACCTTTTAGCCTGTAGTACCTCCCTTCCTTCCACCTGCCAGTTATTGCCCTTCCCCACTCTATCCACCAGTTCTCTTTGCCTGATGTTGCCTGGAAAGAATAAATGATGTTGCCAGGCCCTGAGTGCTTGTCATGTTGTCAGAAGGGTTGTCAACCCAGGCACGGCTTAAACTTCCCCAACATCTTTAAACCTGAATGAATAACCTGAATTTTTATCTTGAGGTGGACTGCCTGCCTCTTTGCTCTGTCTGGGTGTTGGCCAGGACTGTTCTCCTCTCTCTATGTGAAGTGTAAATGGAAAATCGTGTAAGTTAAAAAATAATAAAAAGTTTAAATTTAAGTTCATGAAACATTTCAAGGTGACTCTTGAACAAGAGTAAAGATCAAGAGAAGAATGTGTAGCAATATAATAACAAAACAGTAAGAAAAACAAATGAAGAATTTTTTTTCACAATCTTAATTCTTCTGCCATTTACAATTGATTGTGCAAAGAAGAGACTTATTTAACATAGTCAGTTGACTTTGTGATGTGAAGTGATGCTGTCAGAGATGCTGACCTGAGCAATCACAGGTCTTACAATACAGTGACATTTGTTTTAACTAATAGAAGACAGAAACAAGAGTGTCTGTATCAGATCTGTGATTTCATTTAAAGTTTTGATGCCACTGCTCTTTTTATGATGTGCATTTTCTAGGAAGAGAGGGACTAGAGGCAAGAAGAGAAACTGCTTTGCCTCCACCTTTTGACTGTGAACAGGCTTGGTTGGATTCTGAATCACAGGGAGGAGACATTGCTGCACATATTTTAATTTCTAAACATTTTATTTCAAATTCTTATTAGGAAAGAATTTAATAGTTAACACACCAAGCTCTTGCCTGTCCAGGACAAAGCACAACACCTTGCTTTGTTCATAATACCAAAGGAAAACCTCTGGACCTTAGACTGGACATTTATATTCATCTAGATTATAGGTAGTAAATTAAACTGGGCAAGATGAAAGAAAACAACTCCACCCAGTTGTTTGTCCCTAAATGCATTTTATTCTAGAAATTCTTCCTGAATTGTTTTATTTTAGGACTTTTGTCCCAATATAAGATAGAAGGTTTGTAAGACTTCGCCCCCACCACAGGAAGAATATCCCTTTCCCTGGCACCTCTGATAAAAAGTATAATTTAATCTGCAGTTTTGATAGCACCTAAAGGAAAGATTGGAACAAATATGCTCATCCTGCCTCCATTTCCTTGCTGTGATCCATCAGCTCATTATGTCAAGGTCAAAGCTAAAAATTTTAAACTGCTTTTATTTTACAAAATGGAAAATGTCAGAAAATGCCAGGATTAGGAACAGTGTTGACAGAATCAATGCTACAAAGCATCATTTATGAGAGCAGCAGAACATAAATGCTGAGGAGCTCTAAGAGGAGAAGGTGTTCCTCCCCAGTAGGCACTAATATTAATACCAGGCAACATTTGATGGCACCTTAATTTGCTACCAACATCTAACTGCCCCTAATTTAGATTTGTTGTGACTTCTCCCTCTCTCCAGTACATTCCTTCTGTCCTGTGTCAGCAGCTGGAGATCAGTTTAAACCACCTTCTGCCCTTTGGCTTATTTTCTCTCAGAACATCAGACAGATGGAAAGGCCTTTCCCCGGAATGCAGTGGGTCGGTAAAGGATAACCCCCCTTTGGCCACGTGTCCTTGCGCCTTGGAGTGTTGCTGCAATGAAAAGAGAAAAGTCACATATTTTGTGGATGAAGTTTTGTCTTACTGTTTGCTTTCACCTTCTTAATTGAATTAAGTTTGCTGTGTATTTTTTTGGAAAAGCAATGAACTGAGTTCAGGCCAAGTCTCAAGTAAACAAAAAAGAAAGTAGAAGAAATTCTTCCATGCCATTGAGTACTTAAGCACATACTTAATTTTATTTGGTATTGCAGTGAAACCTTAGCAATCTTTTAAATATCTTTCTCAATCAGTTAAATAAGGTAATAAATTGCAAACAAAGGAGACAGAGGCAGCCCAGCATTTTAAACAGCCTTCATCCCCTGCCAGTCCCTCTACCACCAAACCTGCAAACAAACACACACTAAAGCAGATGTCTGAATTCTGAGCAAAATATTTTAAAACATAACTGTCTGGCTGACAACTTGGAAGGTGGCATTGATCCCAGGAGAATTCTTTTGGTAGTGCTTTTTTTTTTTCCTCTTTAAAAATTCATCCTGATTTAACCTTAATTAATTCACAGACGTTCAACTATTCATTGAACTTCCTCACAGCCACAATGTCTGACTTTTTCTCCCGATAGTGAATGAGTTATGCATTTTTTAACCTCTGTTTTTCCAAGCTGAGGCTTTTGTTCAGGAATACCATTAGAAGTACTTGTTAATTTTTTCCAGGTAAGTCACAATGTTGTGGCAGTTAATTGTAGTCAAAAACTTCTGCCATAGACTTAGATATTGATGTATAGCTATAATTATACTATAATTAATATAGATATATTATTGCACACATTATAGTAATGATATAGTATTTATTATGTTAAGTATATTTTATACTGAATTATATTTATTATATACTATATTTTATTTTATATTATGTTGTACTTACTGTATTATGTTATATTGTATATAAATATCTATATTTCCATTTAGTGTCTGCAGTGGTGACATTTGAATCTTACTTTTACATTCTGAATAATGGGACTTCCTAAATTCCCATTTTTTGCTGGATGCCTGTGCTGCTTCACACAAACTCCAGTGTGCCTCCCAAATCTGGTGGTGGGCCCACAGCCATTAATACAATACAGGAACTAAAGATTATTTTGCTGACATGAAAACACTTCCACCCATATTTCCTTTTTTTATATGAATTGTTTCTGCTGCTGCTACCAAGCCCATGACCAAGCCCTTAGAAGCCAAAATTCTGGGTGTTGGTCTCCATTCCCTCTATTTTCACCTGCTCCTTTTGCTCTTTGTTTTGTTCTTATATCTCCTATATCTTTTTGTTTTGCCCCAAGCAGATTTTTATTCTTATTGAGTTTTTAAATCTTTAAAGCTTTATTGTCATCCTGTTTTTTTCATGAATTTATCAAGATTTTTTTATTATAAGGCAGTTTTGCTTCACAAGATGCAGAGTTCATTCCCTAAGAGACTCTTCCAGACATATGAAAGATTTTCCAATCCCATTTTAGTATTCTCATTCTTGTTCTACTTGTGATTTTATTTCATTTTCTCACATTCTCACTTCAATTTACTTTTATCTCTTTAAGAATTCATTCAGAAAGTGGGTTTGGACAAGATATCACAACTGTAATCCATGGACTCCTGCTTAGGTATTTTCCATTTCTATGGAAGACACTAATCTTTCTTTACAATAAAACAACTTAATAAGCTGCAGAAAATTGATAAGGCCATTTAATTGCCAGTGTTTCTGTATTTTCTCAGCACAGCTGAAATCCCACCAAAGGTGGGATACAAGTGGTACCTGGAGCTCTCAACTAAAGAACTAAAATAATGGGAGCAGATTAGCAAATGCATGGAAAAAAAAAATTGACATCTCTAAAAAGTTTCTTTTATTTATTCAACTTTTACAAATATCACAGAGAGTGATAACTTGGGTTAGAAATTGAAGGAATAAAGTGAATGTGCCAACATGAAAAAATATAAACAATTATATTGTCAGTCACTGTTTGAATTATTCATTTGAAATATCTTTTAAGAGTTTTTCATGGTGTCTGTAAGGCAAAGAAACATATTTATAGAAGTAAAATGTACTAAATAATTATTGAAGTGTGCATCAAAGAATTCCTTTGATTATTTTAGAATAAATATTCCAAACTGCCACTTTTGATTTTATTGTCAAGTGAGGGAATATTTGATGTTTCCTATAAGATTTCAAACCTGAGGCAAACAAATGTATAAAAAAGACCAACTTTTATCTTTCAAAGGAAGTGGAAGGCTGTTGTGAGTCACTCAGAAAATATAAATACAATTAACAAGTTGACAAATAGCAAGGTAATGAAAAATGCATTTCAATTAATAGGAAGCAATCCAGAATTTGAGATATTTGTATTTTACACTCCACATCCTCCAGGACAGTTTTTCCATGGAACTTTGTGCTACCAGATATTTAGGAGGGTTATGAAAAACTCCACTACAAATGCACAGATAATATTCTTTCTCCCTAAAAGCACACAGTTGTTCACCAAAGTAATTCACAATTTCTGTATGAGGGGGGGGACAAAAACTTTGCAGCTTCTGATGAGCTTTCTGTGGTAGGAAAATTTGATTGCACTGGTTGAACTTGGATAAAAGTTAATTAAGGCTCACTCAGTAATCAGCCAAATTACAACAATAGCAGAACTGTTTTTTTAACTTAAAAAAATCCTACTAGGAAAGCACTTGGAAAATAAAAGCAGCAAACCAGAAAAACACCTCATGAAATACCCAGAGCACGTAGTAGAAGTTGGTTCTAAATTTTCTGAAATAGGAAAAGTTCCAAACCCAAGTTGGAGGGAATTTGAGGCAATTTTTGAGAAGGGAGTAAGAGAGGCATTAAACATTAAATGGGAAGTGCAGGTAAGAAAAAATAATAGCTGTTTCAAGTTGTCTCATGGTGCAAGATTAAGTCTTATAATGAAATATTCAGGGCACATTCAATAGCTGTAACTCAGATCAGACACAGTCCCAGGTCTCTCGATCCCTTTGCTGTTAACAATTAACAGGGTCAGGATCAAGAGACCCAATTAATAAAGAATAACTCTCCAAAAGAAGAAAGATTTTTGCTGCTGACTGCAGTGGATGAATGTTTGCTATCTGGTTCAATATATCCCAATTCAGGCAACATAAAATATTTGAAAACCATCATAGAAATATTGTGTAAGTATTAAAATTGATAAAATAGAAAATGATCATCACTGAGTCCTCAGTTTTGACTCGTATCTTTCATCCTTTCAGTTCAAAGTCATGATTTTTTCCACATTTGTTATTAAAAGAGAACTCAGTATTCTTTTATAATGCAGTGGATTGAATTTTTTTCTCTTTCACTTAAACAGGTTTGGATATAAAAATATCTCCAATTATGTTGATAGTCCGTTACAGCCAAAATAACGGGAAATTAAAACTGAATGTCTTTTTTATCTGGCTGCATTTAACTATCAAACAAATCAATTAGTTGTTAAATCTTGATGACTTCAAAAGACACATCTCAGGTGTTGGGGCCCTGATGCCCTGATCTGAATTGGGCTGCACTGAACTGCAGTGGCTTTAGTCTTGCCACCTACTACTTTTATTCCCATAAATTAATGAAAGGTATGATACATTTTGAGAAAGTAACCTTTTCAAAATAGTTTTACATTTAATGTTTTAGTAGACTCAGTTGGTTTGTAATAATAATGGTTTTCCCCTGTTCCTTGGTTGTAGGAGTTGTTTCAAGGCAGTGCTCAAGGAGCAGAGGGAGGGAGTGGAAATGTGATGGCACCTGATTTCTACATTTTCTTACTAAATATGGGAGACAGAATCCCGAATCGTTTGGTCAGGCAAGGCACCATCTAAGCAAAGGGTGTTTGGTTTGAGTGTTTGGTCTAGCAGAATTTTGTTAAATTCTAAAAGTGATGGTTTGAGGCATCACAACACGGCAGCATCCTGAGCAAACAGAAATGACTCTCACATTATTTATCAGTTAAAAGCATTAATTTCCCATTATTTGCTGATTATAATTTAAGACTCTGTGGTAGAATTGCAAACATTTAGACACAGTGAGAAGACAGCTCACAGCTCCAGAACAAGGGCAGGGAGGCAAAGGAGTGAGGTGGTGAGTAAATAGGCTCTGGGAGGCACTGGGGGAAAGAGCTCATGGCAGGATGTCAAAGAAATCCTGTTTAGATGCAATTCAATATGTGATACAATATTGTCCAAGATTTTTCTCTCAGATATACACAGGGTATATTGGTTTAAATGTCAGATTTTAATCAGATATTCGAGTCTATTTACCCTAAAATTTAAGTAGTGTTCTTTTGACTAAAACCCTTTTAAGATGTGTATTATGAGGTGTGTTGAATTTTTTTTCTTTTCCTGAGGTATTTTTTAAAAAGTGCCTGTGTTTTCATACAGAATACCGAAAAACAAAGGGATTCTGTGCTTTGGAGACTGTCAGCCTCTTGTCTACATGAAGGGCATTAGAGATCATAACAAAGTGAACACTTAAAAGATCATCAAGTTGACACCGGCAAGAAAATAATTTTAAATTTTTGCTTGAACTTGTCTCCTCAAGGGTCTCTTTTTGCCTGCACCTCTCACTTTATTTATGAAACCTACAGCTGTGGTGCTTCACTTGTTCTGAAAACTTTAAAAATGCAACAACAAAGGAAAAAAACCAAAGCAACAGCATTGAAAGAGAGCACAAAATAGCTGCTGTCCTGATCCCTGGGCTCTCTGCTTAAGAGTTCTGCTCACTTAAAACAATTTCTCCCTTCTGAAACACTTGATTAAAGTCAATTGGGAAAAAGATAAGCTCTTAAAAGTGCTAATTTGTGACTTGGAAAGCCCGAATAAGTCTAAATATGAAATTCTCTGTTGCTCTGTATTCATGACATGGGGTTTGTTTGGAGGCCATTTGAACACTTTGTGGCCCACACCTCTGCCTTGTGTGGGGTACTTGTGAGGCTTTCCTTAGGACAGTGTCACAGTTCAGCTCTAAACTCCCCTGACCTTTCAGTCTCCTGGGATTTTAGGGAGTTTCCTTCAGATCAGAAGCCAGGTGTGATCCCTTGGCTGTTTCTGGCCATAGAAGCCCACATGGAATCCTTGACCTCATGTACCAGATCATCAGCTGAGCTGCTGCTCTTGTTTAATTAAAGTCCTCTCATCCTTAGGCTGTGGTCATAGGGGTGAGACGTAAGAATGGAACCAGAACAAGTCGTGCTGTGATGGATTTGTGCAAACAAACAAGCTCTGAGTTGAGAAGGTAAGAAAGGAGGAGGTGAAGCAGTAGAAGGTACTATTTGAAGCTGACACAGATCTCCCTGCACCTCCCAGAAACAGCTTTGCTACCATTGGAGCAGAGAAAAATGAATTTTTAGGGACCATACCCAGCATTCATAGCTTTTGTAAATTAAAATAGATTATCTTTCAGTGTCTTGACTACTTCTTGTATCAAACCTAACTTGTTTTTCATCCTGAGCATCCTCCACATACTCCTTTTGCACCCACTTTGAAGGTTATTAAAAGTCTTCTAATCTAGTAATTCCTAACTTGTCTCTTTTTGCAGGAACAGAGTTATCACTGCATATCTTAGAGATAACCCTACGCCTTGTCTCTCACACCTCCCTTCTCCAGGCAACCCCTTTTTCTCATGGTGTATTGTGAGAATTCTGATAGAACAGCAGTTTTCTGCCTTGAGATGAGAATTCACTCCTTCTGGTCTGCCCCTGGGCTGCTAATATAGTCCTGTTGTATAATACACAGACATTTCTGTTCAGCCTACAAGGGAACAAACAGGCTCTGGGGCACTTGGAAGCCTTTCCAAGCTCCTGAAAATGAATATTTAGTTGCTGGGGCCTTAGACCCCCCCCTCCACCCATAGGCACCATAGCAAATGAAGAGCTGCTTCTGAAATGATTCTTGTTATGCTGGTTTGAAAAAGGTTCTTTTTTTCCTCAGGCAATTGTGATCTCAAGTGTCAAATCTCTTGCTTTAGTGTTGGAGCTGATTTCAGAAGTGCCATAAGATTTTTGATATTTTAATTCTTGGCAAAGCAATGCTGTGCCACTAATGCAGATGTGTTGACACAAGATTGCCAACTGCATGGATTAAAGCTCTTCCAGAGTCCCTGGATTCCCTAACAAACCCATGCACACAATACAAGCACTAACTCTATATGTTTCCATATTACATTCCATAGCTGCTGGACTTTCAGTGTTTTTTATCTATCTTTATATATACATAGAAAAACAAATAAAAATTTGGTGTATGATGACATCTAAATTCACTCCTGAACAAAAGAGTTTAGCTGTACAAAGCATAGGCATCTTCCAGAGATGGTTAAAGGAACTGGAATAGCTGCTGATGGCTGTTAATAAATGAAACATTCACACCAGTGCCAACTCCCCAAATAATTACATGTTAAGTGAATATATAAATGCATAAATGAAAATATACTTTTGGATGATATTTGATTTTTATTCATAAAAAATTAGTTCTAGAGTTTATCTGTGTGGTTTAAATAGAACTTAATTAGGTTCCTATTTTGTAATATTTTCATTGAAAAAATACAGGACACAAGAAAGAATTGATTACTTGGGGGTGTTGGGCAAAGGAGGATGGTCAATATAAAAGACACTAATGGGGCAGTGTGGAGTGTAACACAGAAATATTGAAGTATTTCAGAGAATTAGATCTCTGTTAATCTGATTAAAAGGTTGAAAGTCTTTTCAGAAACATGCAATTTCTTTAGACTGAGAAATCAGGGTCACTGGCTTGCTTTGTTTCTATTCCCATGATTGTATTGCAGTGTTCAAAGGACCGACCTTTGCAGAAATCAGCCCATTAATTGTGTTATGACAGCTAGAAAAGGAGAGTATTTACTCAAAACCTTGAACTAATGAGGAAGGCAAGCATCCCAAAATACAAAATAAAATAAAGAAATCTATATGACCTCCATCCACTAAGAGGTAGCACAGAACCAGGAAAGAAAAGCAGAGACCTGGGCTGCCTGAGCTTAAAGAACACCCTGAAGCTGCTCTGGAGGAACAGAACCACTTTGAGATGGGAGAGTTCAGGTAGAAAAGCATAAGAGCACCAAAGAAATAAATTAACAACCAGAACAACAGTAATAAGTGACATGTATGATACAATAAAAAACCTCTAGTGCAGACGTAGCCAAATACTAGTGTGATACATTTGTGCTTTTAAGAAGAAAAAAACCATACACTGATATTGCTCCTTGGTTTCTCCTGTCTCAGAAAGGACTCTGAGCACGTTGACACAATCAATAAAAACGTGGTGATGTAAAATACGTCACAGATTCAAAGGCTCAGGGATGCTGAGGTGGAGATTTGTCACTGTTACACTGCACATCCCCCACTCACTGTACAGCCAAGGAAGGGACAGGCAATTCCAGAAGGTAATTCTGATCTGAATCAACTCTTCATCTCCTAAATTGCTGACTATGGAGTGGAAGGTCACTAAGCTATTAACTTGGGGCTTCAGCTCTCTTTGGGCACATACAAGGCCTAGGAACTTAAAAAGCCTGATAATTATAGCACAGGCAAAAGTGACTTAGTTCA
This sequence comes from Serilophus lunatus, assembly GCA_013399895.1. Taxonomy (NCBI): domain Eukaryota; kingdom Metazoa; phylum Chordata; class Aves; order Passeriformes; family Eurylaimidae; genus Serilophus; species Serilophus lunatus. The sequence goes on along the minus strand of VXBA01001096.1, from coordinate 2,360,315 downwards.
AATGTGTAATTTATAGATTGCAATGCTCATTAATTTTAGTGGTAGAATAAAGTCTGAACACCTTGTGTTGTAAAATAATTTGTTTAATGGCAAAAGTAATTGTCCTGTTAAATGCCCAAAGTTATTTTTTGTGAAGAATCCCACCTTAAATGTACGTGCTGCAGTTTTGTGGTCTGGTTAAGGGCATGTCCTGCAGTCAAAGTGGTTTATTGAGATGAACACTCTGGGATTTATAGGTTCCTCTGCCCAGTGGTGCCACTCAAAGTGTGGATGGAGGAGTGGCCTAGCAGAGGTTATAGCTGAAACCTCTGAGATACAGCTCCTGAAGATACAAAAGATATTCTGCCAGCCCCACAAAAATCACAATTCTCTTCTTTTGCAAAGTTTAGAGCCAAAACTCCTCTCTGGCCACCCATCTGTGCTGCTTGTGGGTAAAGGCAGGAGTGAGTGGGGAGGAGCTTTGCAGAAGCATCTGCACGAGTATTAATGACTCAAATTATTTGGGGAACTTATTGAAGTGTACCAATACTGTGTGTTTGTTTATTTGAAGATGAATTGACCTTCAATTGACTTGGAAAATTGTACTCAGTTAATAAAAGCAGGAAATATGTCACAGATTTTCCTATTTTTGCCTGTCACTTAAATGTGTGTTGGCCAGTAACACTCTAAACTACACAAACCTCTGTCTTTAATACTGCCTTTGCTTTCAGCCCCAGAAATTATTGTGCATGATGCTAAATATGATGTTTCAGTATATATTCACAACTCTTTTGCTGGGATCTTGGGGGACCTTTTAAGAGATCAAGATCCAGTCCAACGTTTGATGTTTCCCCTGAGTGTGGCTGATTCTGTCCTATCTGGAGTTTCCTAAAATCTGACTTTCCTTCTCCCATTTGATACATGGCAGTAATAAAATCAAATACAGTAGTGACAAACACACATTGTGTCTTTCCAGAGTGATATAACACTTCTACTACAAAAAATTCCAGGGAAATGTGGTTTCCTATTTTCCTCTTTATGGACCACTGTGATATGTCAGCTGTGTTCAAAGCTGTAAGAATAATATTTACTACCTCTAGTAAATACACTGTATGTGGGAAAAGATGAATGTAACAATGATAAGAGGATAACAGTGTAGGAAAAAGGTAAATTACTCTTTGTCATTCAGTCCTAACAGAAAAAAATTTGAGAAGGCACCTTTCTTTTTGTATTAAAAAAAAATGTTTTAAAGGTGTTTTATAGAATTTGAGATTACAAAGTGAATGAACTTAATCCAAAGAATTGAGAACATAAATATCACTCACTGATCCTTGTCCCAGAATTACTTTTAAATGTGGGCAAAATTCATGAGACTTAAGTACTTCGATTTTGTTAGTTCCCCTTTACTTTTGATAGTGGGATATAATGGACTGATTGGTGCAATTTTGTGTCTCACGGATGAGAAGCAAGGGCCCAAAGGAATGCAGTTATTTTCATACTCTGGAATGAATCTGCCCCTTCCAAGACATGTGCAATGGGAGAAGACAAGTGGAAATAGGCTGTGACTACAAGGAAATTAATTCTCCCCACTTTTTTTTCCTTTGGATCTTTAATCCAAAGAAAATGTGTCTTTTTTTCTTCATGTGAGACAGGTTTTTATGCTGGAGACTGCTATGCCACGAGGATGGTCTCTGGCTGATCCTGCTGCTTTTTCCTGTTCAGAAGAGCTGGAAGATTGAATGCACTTCCTCAGTATTCAGACATGGCAAGCCCTGGTAATTAGCTGTCCCAGAGCTAGATTATTAGTAAGCTATAAAAATTCTCTAATTTCCATCAACAAATACAGTTTCCAGTCATTATAGTCTGCAAGAATAGCATCAATTTATTTGAGATTTTCCTCTCCTAAGCATCAGTAGGAAGAGTTATTCCCACATGAATTTAGAAGGATGATTAGAAAGAGACTTTTTCAAGATGGCTTTAAAATGAAGCAGCAAGACCTAAGAATGTAAATCATGTTCTATGGGAAGGAAAAAAAAGTAGATCAGGCTAGGAATGCAAATCATATTCAAGAGAAAAATTCAGATCAATATTAGAATCTGCCTTGTGCAACTGCAGTAGCATAAAATTATGTGCTGAGCTCCCTGTAAAAATGACAGTAGAGGGAAGAAAAAGATTTCAGGCAAAAATGGTCTGCTGATAATTTGGCAAAATTTGGCTAAATTGTAACCCAAATTGGGGGTAAAATATTATATGGAAACATGCAGAAAACTTGAGAAAAATGTCAGGCACCTACTTATTTCATTGTTGTAGCAAGATGGAATATGAGATGTTTGAGAGGTGAGGAAAAATAACTTGAGTGGTGTTGAATTCCTGAATTTTCCAGTGTCCAATTAGGAACAAAAAGTCATTGATCTCGTTTTTCCAAGGTAGTGTCTCTCTTAAAAGGAAAGATCCCAAACTTTGGTAAGTGTATTCTGGGGAGATTTAATTTCTGAAAAGTTTTCATTATGATTGACAACATTAAATGGAGTTATTACGAATTTTTTGGGAGGAACATTTAGCATAACAGGTATTAAACCAAACCAACAAACAATCATTCAAACAAACCCCTATTTCAGCTTTAGTTTTCTGAACACGAAAGGGTTCACAGACTCCTCAGCCTCCAGTTCCTGCAGATCCCACAGTTCCCCAGATTTCACAGGATATCTTTTCTGTGGGATAGAGCCTCCTACAAGTCAGAGAGCCTTAGCTCCCACTTCCTGGATGATGCTGATAATCCCTTTTTTTGAAATTTGTTGTCAGACACCAGACCCTGAGAATCCCAGTGTAAGATTTTGGATTCAAATTCCTTAATATTTATTGCTGAGCTCTGTCCTTCTCCAGCTGCCTGCACAACCTGACCTCTCTGAACTAGTAAATCTCCCCCATTCTGGAGTAAAATGTGTGATAGTACATCCTGAAGTTGTAAATTTGCTGAAGTTAAGGTAGTGATGTGAAACATTTGCTAAATCAATAGTTTTTGAGCACCTTGTGGGGGATTTTTTTTTTGAAAATTGGTGACAAATATAATGATAGGGGTGGCTGAATTGAGTCAGTTTTGAAAGATGCACATTTTGAAATGGGAGACAAGATTTCCAATATATTTGTCTAAAATTTATTAAAAATTTATTAAAAATACTGTTTAAAACTTTCTATGTTAAGGGAGTGGAATAAATAATTTTTTTAGTAATGTAGATGAAAAAAGCTTGTTCTTTATATTAAATATCCTTTGAGATGTCCTTGTTTTTAGCATTTAACATGATGGCAGCAGCATATTAATAGGAAAAGATAGTCTTGACCTGTTCTGTGTGAGCATTCAGTGATCAGACAATTTTGTTCACTAATTACCAGTGAAAAATCATGGTTGCATGACACTGGATTAATAAAGAGCAGATCCTGTGTGTCTGAATTAAAAATATGACTTCCAATTTCTCCCTCATGGAAAGTATTCAGATTCCATTGTTTAATAAATCATATGACAAAAGTAAAGAGCAGGAGGTTACTTTGGGTGGTTTGAACATCCTGAAAAGAGCAGGATGGTTAAAATGTCTTTTGTTGAGCAAAAGGCTGTGCTTTGCAGTGATTTTCATGGACTGTATGTGATGCAGGAAGCAGTGAGCCAGAGTACATGGAAATGGAAATTGGGAATGTCTGGCACCTCTGTGATTCCACATTGCTGCTGAGTGATCACTGAGGCTGGGCCTTCAACTTCGCAAGAACAACTACTTAAATCTTCAACTACAGGCTTAGAATCAAAACTATATCTTATAAAAACTGATTTTGCTTCATTGCTGCTCCTTTTCCTTGTTTACTTGGAGAGTGATGTACTTGGAAATTCCTGATGGCACAGACAGGGCACGGTGGGAGAGCCTAGGGAAGAATCCTCTCCTTTCCTTACCATACCTCTGTTTTTAGAAGTCAAAAAGATGGAAATAACCATAAAAATGGAAAAGCAACTTACTCTGAGAGAGCTGAATATAAGCACAGACTCAGGAAATATGACACATGTGAAAGACGTGGCCATGTAGGACTAGACTTCACACCTCCCCTTAGAGAATTATAAAAATTGCCTCAAACAAACCTTGTTTAATTTCTCTACATTGGAAATGAAAGCTGGAATGGCTGTCTGGATAAATGAACCTAGGGAGAGCTGAGAGGTGATTTTGTTTAAATTCTTTTGATTGCAGCAGAAATCAAATTTATTTTGCTGGAGGGTGACTTACCCAGCAAAGCACATTAAATCACTCTGCTTCCAAGGGAGGGTGAAGCAGCAGATATATATCCATGCTGGAGAGGTAAGATGTCTGTTACATGCTCATTACACATATTTATGTCTCAGCTGCAAACTGAAAGAATTCATGAATTTTATATATTTTAAAAGTGTTTCCAGGTATGCCCTTAGCTTTTCAGGGAGGTCTGAGCTTGTACAAACTGCAGAGTCCCTTCCTGCCTGCTGTACTGTTTAATTTTCCTCCCCTTGGGAAGTTGTGGGAGTTTTACCACAAGGCAGGAATACAGAGATGGCAAAAAGCAACCAGGCATGTGAAAGGATCGAGATTCAGTGCTAACAGCACAAACAGTGACAGGTCTTTGCAACACGAGGCCTGGGAAGTGTCTGATCTGGTTTTGTAGACATTGAGAACATCATTGTGAATTCACATTTTGTATAAATGTTGCAGAACTTGCTGGCTTGTGTTGTTTTCACAGAATACCAGGATATGCTGAGCTGGAAGGAACCCCCAAAGATCATCCAGTCCAACTGGGGAGCCTGGGCAGTGCCCAACCCCCCTCTGGGCAAAGGAGAGCCTTGGCCTGAGATCCCCCCTGCCCCTGCCCTGACACAGCTCCAGCCCATTCCCTGGGCTCCTGGCCCTGGGCCCCACAGAGCAGAGCTCAGGCCCTGCCCCTCCTCTGCCCCTGCCCAGCAAGTTGTGGACTAGATCTACTCATTCCCACTCTTAGCCAGGATAACATTCCTTGTGTGTCCGTAAAGGGCAGATGCAATGCTTGGTCATTCCACAATACTCAAGCCTACTGTGTGCTCTGTAATAAGCCACAAACTCTTTGTGGAAAGAGAATTTACAGGGATGTCTCACTGGTGGTTTCCTGCTGCATTTACACAGTGCATTATTCTTTCACATTCCTTTTCTTCCCCCCAGAATAGACACATTCATGTGTACATTTGGAAAATCATATAACAATCCATGGCCAGTCAATACAAAACCAGCAGAAAGACAATATCCTTGGTCTGAGTTCACAGATCTGATGAAGTCAGTGCCCTCAGTGCTACAAAAACTAAGTAAGGCAGTGCTCAGGTGGTTTTCCTTTTAATTGTATTGTGCCTTCTCTATCCTCCTTAGGAACCCAAAAAATCCTGCATTGTCACTCTCTGTGCCCTTTCCCTTTACGGGCTAGAAAGCTCTTCTGCAGCATATTTACACTTCCTAAACAAGCATTCTGAATTAAGAGCACTTAATCAAAACCTTTTTTCTGATTAACTGTACTTTCATCAGGAAAATTTTAAACATGTTTTACTTTTCATCATGTGAGTGTTGACAGATCTCCTTTATCAGTACTTTAATTAACAGCAGGTAAGGGAGGCAGAGTGAATATGACACACTATCACTTCTGCTTGATTTCAAGTCTGCTTGTGAGACTTTCTCTCAGCTCAGAGTTGAAATTGTCTTATCTCATACATTCCCAGGATTACTGTTTCATGTAAATGTCATTTTTGCTGTCCAAAACATTAAAAAAACCCCACACCAGTGTGCTATAACTCCTGTCTCTTTCTGAGAGACATGAGGGAAGCTGGATGCTTTTGATCAAAGACAAGATCCCCACTTCAAAGTAACACCTCATCTGTAAATATATTACACAGTGCTCTTAGTAAAGGAAGAGGGACTCCTTGATTTCAAATAACCCAAGGCTAATACTGTGGGATTCGCCTGCATTCACGCAGTTTAATCTTCTTCCTCTGAATACAGACTGAAAATTAAACCAGAAGGTTTTAAAGACCTTGGGTTCCAGTCTCCTCTTATTTATTTAAGTCAAATAAACCCTAGTCCAACACTTCACTGGAATATCACCCAGCTTATTGTGAGCTGCAAGAAGAATATGGAAAAAATTTACAAATTTCAGAAGCATCACAGATTTTTTTTTAAACCTAAGTCTTCCAGTGACAGAAAGTGGTGCTATGTGGCTGCAGAGGCTCTGCCACTAATTTGACTGGGATCTTCCAACACTTTTTATACCACCACTCGAGATGTTTTTACTTCTTTGATTGCTGCAGTTTAGAAAAGGAAAACAGAATTCCAGGTTATCTTCACAGGCTTGAAGTTATTGGGAAAGGAACATTATTTGATTACATGTTAATCAGAATGGATCATTTGGGTATCAAATAATAAATACATTAATAAGTATCAAATTAGTAAATATTGAATGATATTAACTGTTAGATAGCAAGCTACAAGTAATTGGACCTGAAAAGAAGTAGTTTGAAATAGGCATAATTTTACCACCAAAAAATAGCACAATCAACAGTGTGAGTGTGTGAGTATCACTCTAATTCATATGGAGTCAACAGGAATCCATGACAATTTTCTGCATAAAACCTTATTTCTCCAGAACAAAACAAAACAAACAAAAAATCCAACATAATTCAGTGATCTAGGTATGGCTTATAAATCATATAAATTTCATTACATTTTAAAAGAAAACTCCAGCTATCTGAAAGAATCACATTTTGGTCTTCAGGAATCTAAATTTTGAGGTTATTTTAAAATGCTCTGTTGTTTTACTAAAACCTCTTGTGTATCTCAAAAGCAGAGAAAAAAAAATCCATTTACCTGAAGTGAATGTGCAATATGCCAGAGAAATGTGTAAGCTCTTATTGCTAATTAGGGACTAAAACCTCTTGAATGTTCAAGACTGTTAATAAGCTGAAAGGAGTCTTTGTTTCTGCTATATTTCCTCTCAAGGTGTGCTGCTTCTCTTGTTCTCCAAATGTAGTTGCCTCAGTAAACACACAGCAAAAAGAGCTTGGAGTTCCTTCTCTGGGTCAGCTCCTTCCAGGTTTCTACATTAATATTTTTACTATGGAGCAAAGAATAATCTTTATCCAGAAATTTAAAATTACAACCTGCTCTTTTTTGGTGAGAAACTTAAGGTACTTTCTCTCTCAGCAGTGCTATAATTGTGCTGTGGGCATTTAGGCTGGGTGGCAGAAGGTATAACCAGGAATGTCCAGTCCCACATTCCCAGCCTCTTAACATCCCAGGTGGAAGAGTGTTTGTGTTTTTGTGCCTGAGATGTGACTCCCAATAATGATTTAGAATCATTAAATACCGAAACCAAAATGGGAGAAGTATGATGCCTACCCAATCAAATGGCTGCTTGTTGAAAAAGGGGAAACTAATACCTAATACTAGAGAGAAAGTGCAGTCAAATAGGAGAATAAGGTCCAGTAACTTTCATTTCTGGGTAAAAACTGATTATAGCCATGCAAAGAGTGCTTGGATCCCAGAACTGGACTATCTTGCCTTCCATAGAAATGATTGAATTTTATATGTTATATGAAGCCATATACCTGGAATTTTCTGTATTACAAACTTCTTACTCTTAAAACAATATTAAAGAAAAGTACTTTAATTAAAGGAAGACACTCCTAAATTGATTTTTTTAGGCAAACTTGGCCATTCAAATAGCCACATTTCTGTAATATGTAAATCAAACTCTACACTCAGCTTTGCACAGTGTTTATAATGTGAAGTGATACAATCTGGTCTTTTTTCATTTCCTTCCCAGGATCACATCCCTCTTGTTCCATGACTTCAGTTTTCACTTTTGAATTATCTCTAACAACCTCAGATAAATAATCAAAGAGAAAACAAAGGTAAGGGTTTTGTCCCTATATCTGACAGGCAGCACTAACAAGATATTTCTAGGTTTTCACCATTTTCCTTTTCTTCACCTGTCCTTTACATTTTGGAATGAGAACTAGGCCTATGTTGCACCTAGTGTTTTTCAATTTGGAATTATATTATCATACTTTCATTTATTTTGAATGGGATTTTTATAATCTTGACATCAGAATTGAATAAGGAGTACCATTACTCCCAACTACAAGTGGAAATAAATAACAAAGAGAAAATAATCTCTGTGTTACTGCTTATCTTTTTCTAAATAATCAAAAGAAACAATTATTTTTCTGTCCAACACCATAGTCTTCCCTCGAGGGAAATAGGAAATGTAATGAGACATCAATAATGTCAAAACTCAAGTCGCAATTAAAAAGCCTGGGAGTGTAAGGTCCCAGAAATGCCGGAGAGCTGTTGGACCTTCAGTTTGCACTTCACACACAGAGCACACAAACTTTCCCTCCAGAGCTGGAGCCACCTCTACAACTTTGTCATGAGAGTTCACAGCTAAGAGAAACAGCTTTTGATATTTTCCTTTTTCATATCAGTCCTCTGGCTTTGTTTTTCTTCAAATGCTGACTCCTTTCTGCTTCTGGTGCTCTGAGAAGAGTAGAAATGTGAGATGCAAAAAGAAAACCTTGGAAGTATTTTAACAAAGCAACTTTGGTGTCTCAAACTCCTGCCCAAATGTATGGGAATACAGAGTGAAAATACCGTCTTTGCATTATTAATAATGGTATCAACTGAATATCGTGGTGCTTTATAACTTTATAACCTTCTTCCAAAATTAATTCTGCATTCTAGAAAATTAAAATCAGTTTAAGTCAGTGGAGCCATATAGGCCAAATTATTTCTTATTTATACCAATGTAATTCCTCATGTAAATTATAATGAAATTTATCCCTCAACCTCCTGTTGTTCTAAAAATGAATATCATCAAAGGTCTGTCCTAACTACAGAATGGTGGGTGTGTGTGTCCATCCACTGGTAGATAATATTTTTTAAAATACAGTCCAAATACTTCATAGAATCCCAGAATGGTTTGGGTTAGAAGGGACCTTAAAGCTCATCCACTTCCACCCCCTGCCACGGGCAGGGACATTTGCCACTATCCCAGGTTACTCCAAGCCCTGTCCAACATGGTCTTGGTCCTTGCACTTCAAATGTCAATTTGGTTCCTTGTTTGAAATTAGCAGAGTCCTGTAAGTATTTAAAGAACGTACATGCCCAGGATGGTTATTGCTGTTCTCTTTGTTACGGCTGAAGTTGTGATATATTGAATCATTTCTAAAATAGAAAAGGGTTTGGAAAAGAGACACAATGCACTGAGGCAAAAGGATTAGCTTTATTTTGTGTAATTTTGAGCAAGTGCATTGTTACAAGATGCATGCTGGAGAGAGCTAGTGACCTATGCACACCTTGAAAATTAGTACAAGGCAAATTAGCAGAGAGTCACAGAACTTGCCAAGGGCACTCTTTTTGAAGTGTTTAGAGAATTAATAAAAGGTGTAGATGCTGTGTGAGTAACAGGGAAAGTCGATCACTGTTGTTCAGCTAAAAAACCAGCTGTCACAGACAGACTCTGTTCATGCCTAAAGACAGTGTTAAAAATTGATGGGTTTATAAAATAAAAAAGCTTCCTTGCTATTTAAATCCATTGCTTGGTTTGACTTTGATTGCCAGAGCTCCAGGAGGGTTGGGATGATTCTCTGGGGACAGGGGGGGACTCTTGGGGATGGGCCTGTGCAGGGCCAGGGTTTGGACTCCAGGATCCTTGGAAGTCCCTTCCAACTTAGCTGATCTGGGATTCTCTGATCCTGGAGGTTTAAGAAGAACCAGTGTTTTGGACCTGGATATTTCCCTTCCCTGCTTGGCTCTGGCTGCAGCCAACACTGATGGGTTGCAAAGCACTGATCCTATGAATGCCACAGATGCTCCTGTTTCTGAGGAACAAGGCCAATTCTCAGGATGCTGATTTTTCAAACGGATCAAACATAGAAACAGCAGGGAGGAAATATCAAAGATATCTTTCCTTTTTAATGCAGGCTCTTGGATGGTGGAACCATCCAGAATTAGATTTCAGAAGCATGATCCCTTTTCTTCGCAGAACGAAACATTATAGACTCATGATAGCAGGGGAGAAGCTGGCTCTCCTAGTGCATGCTCTGTTAGATAAAGTGCTCAGACAGCTGATTAATCTATGGGAGTTGGTAATCATTTGACTCGAGATATTTTGTTCAAATGTGTTTTTTAGAGTGATTCATGAAGCCCTCATTGGAATTCAGCAGCTCTTCACGAATCAACCAGGAGCTTAAAAAAAATTAAAAAAATTAGCAGTAATGAGCTCATTTCCATAGAAATGGAACTAGGCTCACTGGTGGGTCAAACTGTTTTTTGTGCTTTTTCTTTCCAGTATTTTCCTCAATTCTTCTCCATTTATTTCATGCATCATTATCTTCCATTTTGTGTACATCTAAACCATGCCATTTGGATTTTTGTCCTCTAACCAGCAACTGCCATTTCAAGGTATCTCAAATGGTGTTAAAAAAATTACCATCTGTATTTCACTTGAGAAAGTCTAAAATTCATTGTCATATTGAAAGCCATTAGTCATGACAGTTTCCTCAATAGATTACAGATCTTAGTTTGAAGTAGCATGGAGCAAAAATTTATAATGCACCAGCCTCTCCACTCCTGCTGGATTAGTAATGTGTTTTAATGATATTGCATTTGTATTCTTCCAGTTTTCTTTCATGAGACATCAAAGAAGCAGCAGAATGTCTCTTTCATATTCCAGACATAGCACAATACTTTTCTGTTTTCCCTTCCTGCTAACCAAGATGAAAGCTAAGGTCTTGTGAGCAAAACTTAAGCCATCTGAAAAGAAATGGGCTCCCTTTGAGGCTCTCAATTTGTTGGACAGAGGGAATTGCTTACAGTTTCATACATCGCAGCATAAGGCTTGTTTTGGCGGGTTCCGGAGAAGTAACATTGTGGTCATGTTCGACAGGTCACACACTTGTGCTGGAGATGTTCAGTTTGTTTTTGGATTCTCATCCAGGAGATGAAGAAGGAACAAGAAAGGACGTTTTATTAAAGTCACATACATGGAGTTCCTACTGAAGGCTGTGCATGTTGTCAAGGAAAACCAATAAAAATTGTAATAATCAGCCTGTGAATGGACTGAATTTGTTTTAGGGTGTGACATAACATAAAGCCAAGGTATAAATGTGAATGTTGTGCAATATCCAGACACATTTATTTCAATAGCACTTTGTGCACAAATGCCTGATGCTCACATATGACGGAGAAGCTTCTCAGCAGCTCTACATTGTACAAATCTGTGACTCTAGAAAACAAGAGTGTGAACAGGAAAACAATTTTATTGAAATCCCTTGTATGAAGGAGAAAAACCTCTTGAGGAAGTATGCCACTGGAAAGAAATGTCTTTTTCCTAAATTTATCAGGTAAGTGTACATCCAGATCTGAAGATGAAGGATGGGTTCTGCATCCATTAGAGCTGTACCTCTCCCAGGATAAATCTGCTGCGTTGCATCAGGAGAGTGAAGGGAGAAGTGAACCCTGTCCCTGATGAACTTGCCTCCATCTCCATTCTGAAACAGGTGAGAATTTTATGCCAAAGGAAATGGCTTCAAAGGAAAATAAAAACTTGTTGTGGAAACAGACTTTCTACCCAAGATAGTGGGAGTGTTGCCAGAAAGTCTCACTGAGCAGAGACCTGCCATGGAGCAGGGACAGGAGGATTCATCTTCTTTTTGGGAGACACGGTATTTTCCTAGCAAATATTCCAAGTGACATCATAGTGTGAGGCAGCCACTGCTTCGCTTCAGGAGAGGGAAAGGGCCTCATAGTCTTTCCTTTTCCTATTTTCACCGTACAGGAGAATACATCCAACAAAACTTTGGCCTGCTGACTCCTGTATCACATTATCTATGAGAGCAACACTACGGGGAACAATAATATGCATATTTTAACACCAGGCAAAAGTGCAAATGGCTTTAAAAAGCAATTAGACAAAAGCTCAGAGCATAAGGTCGTTAGTGGCTATTAGACAAAATGGACAGGGTGAAGCAAAATGTTTAACTCTCCCAACTAGTGATTGCTGGCAGCTGCCTTCTCTTGAAAGTGTGTCAGAGCAGGGTGTGCTCTATGAGCCCCATTTCGTTCACTCTTCCCTGACATTATCTGTGCTCTGGAGAAAGGAGCTCAGGCAGACACTGCTGGAGCAGCAGACCTTTGGGATGTAGGAGGAGAAATACACCAAACCCCCCTTCCTTACTGTGTCATGGAATGTGACATAACCAGGATTCCAAACTCCTCCAGGAAATGTAGTGTTTTTGTAGTATTTGATTTGTATCAAAGGACACAACAAAAGTAGGTGCTAACTGGGATTTCCAGGCTTTTAGAACGAAAGCAAGTAAATATCTGTTGGGAAAGGATAAGAAATCTCACAACATAAATTAAAGGGCACACTTTCACCTGTAAGAGACAGCTCTGCTCCTTTTCTCATGGTAAGTGGGATCATTTTGAAAGCCACCGTGGTGCCTGTGTGATGGATTGGAGATGAACACATGCAACAGAGAGAGTGAAATCTGCTGCAGACTATATTGATGATTTCTTTAGTTCCTGCTCTGTTTAGGTTGTCTTAAGTAGAGATGATCAAAGAATACCCACTAGTCTTTTGAGAGGGAGATTTCTACTTTGTCTTTTAGAAAGAACAATGGAGACTGTCCAGGATCTAAACTGATGGGACAGTGCCAACAAAACCCATGCCAAATGTTTTGTTTTATTCTTGTTTCTTCCTCTTGAAGGAAATTCTGTAGGGACAAGTGTAATCATACAAACCTGTAATAATTCTTCCACATTCTTGCCTGCTGCAAATATTCCTGGACTTCTTATAAAGGAAATTGGGAACCCTCCTGTTGGAACTTTTCAGTGACCTGTTTTCTGGTTAATTGTCAGATGATTTTTTCTAACACTGATCTGTAATTCCATCCTTCTGTGAGGGGATTTTTGAGGATGCTTTACTGAGCACAGATGAAGGAAAGTTTCCTTAGCAACAGGAGTAACATGGAATGCTGAAGTATTCTCTTGTGACTCTGCTTGTTTCTGTATAAACAAAAAAGGGCCTTTTTTCCTACTTTTTTTTTTTTTTGTTAGAATATAAAGACTCAGACATACAACCTGACATTTCCTTCCTACTTTCAATTTTTCAAGCAAATGAAATTAAAAAACTTCGGGCAATGTTCAAGTAATTCTCTTAGTATGCCCAATTCCTTCATTAATTAATTTTCAAAGCCTATTAACATATTGGAAAAGCATGATTTAGCCTGACTTGTATCCAAGGAGAAGTATAGAGCTAACAATTGAGATGATACTTTGCATGTCTGTAACACTTTTGTAGCCATGCTTTACCAGCCTGGAGGACTTCCAGGCCTGCTTTCAAATGCATTTTGACATCTACAGATGCAGAGAGGTGCCTGAAGAGTTTTCAAAAAGTGATTTCAATAATCCACCAGTTATGTGCTCCCTCCCTTGTGGGAGACAGCAAAATAACAATCCCAGTGGTGCAGAAGATTGGGAACAAACACAATAAAGCTGCGAGAGAGTTAAGAGAGAATCCAACCTTCTGATTCCTACCACTGGACTTTAATGTTCCCTACAAGGCATGACTGGGTAATTAATGCAGTTTTGAGAAAAAAAAGAACATTGTTTTCCAAGCCTACACCTAAGCGGTAGGACATCATCTGGCTCTTGTCCTGCAGAGGTGGAAAGAGGGAATTGCTCACACTTCCCTTGAAGGAGCCCAACTGCTCACCTTGAAGCTGCTCTTTGGCTCAGTCCACTGCAACTTCATCCCTCAGCCCTCCACTGCCAGACAAGCCTTGTGGGACAAGAAATCTATTTGCTGGCAATAATTAGGAGCCACATCGTAGCTCCTTCCATATCTGACTCCAGCTCCACCTTTAAATACATTCTTTGGAGGATTAGATTTCACTTTTCCACTCAGATATGCCTGCCCCCTATAAATAACACTCTTAGCCTTTGATTTGCTAAGACTAAGCATGACAAAGGTTTTATTTTCTACAATAGCTCCTCCATCATTCCAGTATTCCCTGTCTCTGCTTATTTTAGTTTGATTTCATCTTTCTAGAGTGTGGAGTTAAAGTGCATGAGAATTCCAGTAGAAAAAAAAATGTTCTAAGTCCTCAATAAAGTATTTTTTGCCTCCTTCTCAAATGGGAAATAGCCAGAAATCTCTATATCTCTATTACCAGAACTACTGGAAAGAAAGATGGGATTAGGTCTGGAAAAATGAAAAGTTTTCTTTATTCTAACCCTAGAAAAGAAGTTTTGGTCAAAAATCTTGCTGGTTGAGTTTTTTACTATTTCTAGCTTTTTACTAGTGTAGGCAATGATACATTAAGGAAAGAAAGGAGATTATGAAGACAAAACCAGCAGAATGTTAAATAATACTAGCAGAGCAGTATTGCTGGCTGAGGGTGTGAATTCACAAATGCTATTCTGAGAGTACTACAATTTCATTGATTCTCTCAACTGGGAAATCACAGCTAAAAATTTCCTGCCAAGGCTCAAAATATCTATTAGATACAAATCTAGTACTGCAATGAAACAGGGTGTATTGGTTGAGAAATACAAACAAAGAAAAAAAAAGAATTTTTTTGTGTGAAATCATTCTATCACGTTTTTATGCCAGTTTATATTTCCAAAAGACAATATTTAAAAACATTTAGAACAAGTGAGTATACCTAATTACATTTTTTTATACATTTATTCGCACTTTTTACTGTGCAATAATAAAATGGCATAGCAGGAACATCATTATGATCAGAAAAGATTTAATTGTCTTGCAAGTTTAATTGCCATGAATAGCTTACAACCATGTTATTGACAACACAATGCATTTGATATTTTTACATATTGGAGGGGTGCAAAACTGAAATATATTTGCCAGTAACTGACAAATGAAATTCTGTGTCAGAGACTGGAACAAGCTGTTGTATCTCATGGTGAGGTGGTGAGTTTTGAGATACAGAAACCACTGCAATCAAGCATCGGAGTGTTTTACATTGAATCTCTCATGACAAGATGACATTTTCCACCTGTTAGAAAACCCAATTGCATTGCACACCTGCTGAATCTCAGATAAAGAACACAAGAATGACAGCATTGTGGTGAGGATTTCACCTTGTGGGCCTGGGTTTTTTGTTTAGGCACCATGTGTGTTTGGCAGCGCTCTGAGCTCCTGCCTGCTGGCATTTCTGAGGTGTGTTAGAGGAAGGGATGCACAGCCTGGGACAGTGGCTTCAGACTGATAAATTAGGTCTGGGGATAGACTGGGGCTCCATTGATACAGGAAGTGAAAAATCAAGGAGAACTTGGCCTGATGTTCCTTTTTGGATTTCCAGCAAGTCCCTCTCCTTGGAAGGCAGCTTGGCAGGAGTTGTGAGTGCAGGGATAGCAAAGCACCTCTGTGAGCTGAGCTGTGTGGTTTAAAGCCCTCATACAGCGTCTCCCAGGCACTATTCGTGCTGCACAGTAAACTCTGCCATTTCTTTTCAAATTTCTCAAGTGGAAAAGTGGGAGTGTTGTGCAGCCCAAAATCTCCATGGGAGATCTCCTGAGAAAATACACCCCCGAGGGAGCTGGAATTACAGAAAAAGTACAGAGAGCTTTGGAAGAGAAATACAACAGACAACATCGGTTCTGAAGCAGCTCTGTGGAAAAATTCATGGATGAAATTTCTTGGGCAGAAATTTTCTCCTCCTATGAATCCAAAGTTAATCACAGATTAAAACCCCACAAGCGTACCCGGCTCTGTAGCTCACCTACAGCTATCAATGATTCCACAGCATATGCAGGACTTTCCTAAGGCACAGCAGATTTTCTGCCTCTTTTAATCTATTTATTCCATGTAGCACAATGTTGTCACTAACTCAGGAAAGTCACTGCTACTTTGGGATTACCCAATGGCCAACTCTATTTGCTTCACTTGTGGTGAGCCCTGGTTAGAGCTGGGGGAACTCCCTGTATCACAGCTTTTGTGGGCAGGATGGTGCTGGGATTTCACTGTTGTCCCTGCTGCAACAATATAGTGACTACATCTTCTCCATAAATGCAGGTTTTGGACAATAGGGAGTGTTTACTGGCCACCAGCAATGCTCGAATGTGGATCCTGTGAGCAACCCAATACACGTACACCAGGTTGACATGAAGTTATTATGTGACTGGTGTGCTGAGGGAGGGACATGCATTGGCTGGAGCCTGTTTCTGACTAGAAACTCACAGTTACTTTACTGCAAATCTACAGGTATGTCTTAATTTGTGTGAAATCGAAGCTGATAGCTGATAATTTGGCCAAAATAAAAATTAACCTCCACCAGATGTTTCAGCTTCCCAAAGTCTTCCCAAAATCTTGTATTTGTAATAGAGGCAGTGCTAAAGAAACTCCCCTGTCCCATCATGCAGGAGCCCCTCTGTCAGTCCCACTCCCACCACCTGAGCTGGGACTGAGGCCCCTCCTCAGTTGCTTCCCCCACACTCACAGCAGATTTCCTCACTGGCTCAGCCCCAGGTTTCCCAGAGCAGAGTCTCAGATATATAATCATGATGCAATAGAATATAAGAAAGATATGAAGCTATTAGGGACCATCCAAAGGAGGGAATGGGGATGGGGAAGGGCCTGGAGGGGAAGGGTGTGAGGAGCAGCTGAGGGCACTGGGTGTGTTCAGGGGGAGAAGAGGAGACTGAGGGGAGAGCTCCTGGCAGGGACAACTTGCTGGGCAGGGGCAGAGGAGGGGCAGGGCCTGAGCTCTGCTCTGTGGGGCCCAGGGCCAGGAGCCCAGGGAATGGGCTGGAGCTGTGTCAGGGCAGGGGCAGGGGGGATCTCAGGCCAAGGCTCTCCTTTGCCCAGAGGGGGGTTGGGCAATGCCCAGGCTCCCCAGGGCAGTGGGCACAGCCCCAAGGCTGCCAGAGCTGCAGGAGGGGTGGGATGATCCTCTGGGGACAGGGGGGACTCTTGGGGATGGGCCTGTGCAGGGCCAGGGCTTGGATGGATGGTCCTTGGGGGTCCCTTCCAACCTGACACATTCTGGGATTCTGTGAATAAGAAAATCACAGGTTGAGCTCATGCCCCAGCTGGATCCTACTTGGGCACAGTTACTGTGGCTGTGACAGTGATCCCAAACCTGATGCTTTTTATGTTGCTTTATTATTTTATATCGCTTCTTAATATTTTATATTAAATATCTCATTTTGGTCAGCCTGGAATCTTCCCTTGGCATCTTTTCTCCCTTGATGAGAAACCCAGCCCCCCCCGGCCCCCATGCTGCCGTCACAGGTGCTCTTGGCCAGCTGAGCGCCAGGGCAGGGGTCACCCCTGGCACCTGCAGCCATTCCTGGTGGATGTACATGCGCCTCCTCCCGTTCCTCCCTGCGGCGCTGGGTGATCCCCGTCCCATTCCAAGCGCTCCGATCGCTCCCTGTTTTTGCCCGTGTGGGATCGTGTCCCCGCAGCCCGTGGCCCGCAGCCGCCGCCGTGCCGGGCGGGCGCTGCCTGAGGAGCTGCCGTTCCCAGGACACCCGCGGGCTCAAGGGGTTTCTCTCTGCTTTATGGGGTTTACTGTGCTGTGCCAGTCCACCAGCGCTGCACCAGACCCAGAGACTGGTTCTGCCCTCCCTCTGAAGTGATGGGGCGGCAGGGGGTGTGTGGGACACGGGGATGGAGCCCTCTGGCCACTCCATCGCCTGCTCCGTGCTGACCCCTCCCGTCTTCGTGTCGCTGTCGGCAGAGTGTTATTTATTAATTATACTGACAGCACCAGTGAAAGCGATATACTTTATTTATTTTTTTTCCAGGTTGGAACGCAACATCTCTCTTGTTTTATCGTGCACGGAAAGTGATTCCCCCACACTGTGCTCTCAAATCTCATTTGGTGCTTTCAGATCCCACAGACAGGACAGGCAATTCAGCAACAAGAAATATGTACTTCTGTTAGTGTATTTCCAGTGATATTTAATTTAACTTTGTGTAACATACAAATAGAGCTCTTCAAAGAGAGCAAAACAGGCACAAGACAGCAGCTGAATCAGAAGTTCCTTTTGTATTTGGCTGCCCCTGAGGAAAATGAAGGGGAGGTTCCCAGAGCTCCTGAGTCAGCAGGGAGCCTGAAACGGTTGTTTCCGTGAACCTGAGCTGAAAACTCCTGGTAAATGCTGCCCATTAGTGATCAGAGATTTCTGTATTTTAAAGAATTTTGCACTAGTATGGTCTAGACAAGAAGGAGAAATGCAGGTAACAGTTACAGAGGGTGCCTTAGAAAGCAAGCCCTTCCCTGAGAGCAACTCTCAACATTGAAATGATTTTGTTATTTGAATGTTACAATAATTAATCTTCTGTTTGAGCTGTCTCTGTGTACGTGGGTTATACTCCTGGGGTGGCTCTGATGATGAAGTTCTTTGATGGTCAAGTCTGCAGAATTGCTTTCCCTCCTACAGATCTGTCACTATTTATTTGGAGTGAAAGGTGCCACAGAAGAGAAGGCAGATCAGATGCACAGGTGGATTCTTAGGTCCTTGGCTTGGATGGTGCCTTATGTTCCTACTATGGATTTTAGAGTATACAGGGTGGAGTTTTTGATTTAAAGTGTTACCTTTTTTCTCCTAAAGGGCTTTAAAATACTTACTTATTGCAGTTGTTTTCATGCTGAAATTAAGTTGTGATGCTGAGTAGATAAAGATCAGGAATTACCATGTCCTCCTGTTCCAAAGATGATGGTAAGACTTGGAGGAAGTACAGCCATAGTTCTCTGTTGGCCAAGGGGAAGGGAAGGCAGCAGAAAGTTCAAGAAAGGGGCAAGAAGGCTGATACACAAGTGCAGCCCATCAGAGATGGGAATGCAGAGCTGGGGGGCCAATTCCTGCTCTGTGAATGGTCCCTGGCTCATCTTTGATCCTGAACTTTGACTTTCCAGCAGAAGTGTTGAAATTATTCAGTCAGACTCAAAGTCTCAAAGGTGGAAAGTGGAAGCATTAGGATTGCTTTTGCCTTTTGTGAGAAAACCTAAATCCCAGCAATGAACCGTCTTGCTGCTTTTCATCACTAGTTCAAAAAAAAACAAAAACAAACACCACAGAGCTTTTAGAAATGTCTCCCATTTTAGAACCAAATTATCTGCAGGTGTAAACTCTTTCCTTCAGTGAAGAAGTGCTAATCCTATTAAGTGACCTTCTAGTCTCTACCATTATTTTACTGAAAAGCAAGAGCAGCACTGTTCTGCCAGTCCCTCTGGCATCTAAAAATTTCAGTCCTGTCCCTTTTTTAACCTTTCTTTTCTCTAGTGAGTGCAGTGGGGTTTTTATCCTGAGTTGAAAGAGTTTGTGCTGAGTGATGTTCAGTAAAGCTCATTTTCATTCAGAACTTTCAAAACTCTGTTTCAATAATATTAATTATTGTTAACAGGTCTCTCAAAGATTCAACTTACATAATGTATTTTAAAACATCTGTTATGCTATTACCTGTTTATAAGATGGTTTTCAAAGTGTAAACTTCATGTTTTTCTGGGGATTCAGGTTCCCAGGATGAATGAACCCTTTCCTCTGATTTATTGCTGTATTTCTCAAATACATTTAAGGAAGACAGTGCATGTCATTCTCTCAGTTGCTGGTCTGAGCTGTTGTTTGTTTTGTCGAACTATCCTTCTATTGCATAATTGCATTTGCCAAGTGGAAGTGAGAGCTGTCTTTTTGAAATCACAATTAATGGTGTCTTGGGAGTTTACTCCAACTAAATCCTGCTCCAGTTTGTTCATCTCTGTGCATCCAGTACATATCAGTCAACTCAGACAGCAGCTTTCAAGGTTAACAGTCTGCATGCCCAAGGATAGATGGCCTACTTACTTATTAAAAAAAAGAGATTACTTTCAGTGAGTGACAATAGATTCAGTGATGCTGGGGCTTCTGGAGGAAAAAATTATATTTTAATCAGTAAAAATAGGAGGTAGTTTATCCACTGTTAAAATCCTGACTCTACATACAGAAAACTATGTGAAATAATTTCTTCTAAGTCTTATTAGGATGCAAATGTGATTTAAATTAAATCAAAGCAAGTGACCAACAATTATAAAATCTCATTTCTGAAAAATGGAATTTAGGACTTGCACTATTTTCCTATCAGACCTTTCTGCTATCTCTGTAATAAAAGGTGAAAAGGTGACTCACGCTATTTGAAAAGGAGGTTATTGCAAATTGAAGCTGGAGCTATAATTGGGTCTCCTGCTGATGCAAGTGAAGAAAAAACAATTAGTGGAGCACTCGAAGAAAAAAGGCTAATCTCAAGAAGTGGTTGGGAAATAACAAGTTCTTTCCATGGGCATCCTGACACGGATAATGACAATCAAGGCTCTCCTGCAGAAGTTTCCAGGCTGGACAACTGGGCTTGTGTGAGTGACTCTGCTACAACGTGGGGGGTTTGTGTATTAGTTGTACACCTATGGCATTCCGAGGGTTTGTGGGTTTATTCACTATATTTGCCTGTAAAGGAGCATTGTAATTTTGAGTTTTGACCTATTTTTTTTCCTTTTTTCTTCCAGTGAGGTGTAGAGTTCTTATACAACAACTCATTGAATGCCCACATACAACTGAGACAAGTGGTGTCACCTTCCCTGAGCAGCTTCCTGGGCAGTTTGTCCTTGTACCCTGGGATCACCCAGGCTCATGAGCACAGGGTTTATAACCAGAGTATTTCTACATATGATCTGTATGCTCTGAAATTCTGGCTTTCCTCTAAAGGTAAAGCACATTTAAGTGCCACTCAGGCTCTACCAGGGATGTAGAAGGGTGATTGCAACTATGATAGGTGTTATCAAGGTAACTTCAGTTTGGCCAGTGCTTGAAATTTAGTTCTTGTAGCACGTGGTGTGCTGGTAGCTGGTGCCTGGGGGGTCACCAGCTCCTGAATCCACTGTCCCACCCTCAGCACGTGAGGTGAGGTGGGTTTAGCTGAGCTGGAGTTGTCATTTGCATTGGAGAGCACAACAAATCTGCAGTTCTGAGAAAAACCTGCACTCTTCTTACTGGATTTATCTTTAATAACTGGTCTTATAGTGCTGATTTTTGCTAATCTTTTGTAAAGCCTTCCTTATCAATATTGTGTCAAAAATGTTCTTTCCTGAAGTGTCATGAGTAGCAACGGCCAGCCACGGTGGCAGCCTTAAAATCCACATTTTCATTTGACCTCTCTCTGCTTAACAAGTGTAAAATTCTCCTCCCACCCACCCTGTTCCCTAAGCCAACAGGAAGGATGGTGCTCTGAGTTTGTGATGCCAAGGCATCTAAAATTATCTTTCCTGCTTCAGACTGACTTTTGTGAAAAGCTCCAGTTGTGTCTTGTCACTCTTGGGGCTGACAAGTCCTTTTCTTCTTGTTGTTTGCCTGGGCAGGGGGAATCCTCAGCATTTCCAGCTTCATTCTGATTTAGAATGAAATTGTTTTTGAAATATGACCTTTCCTGGAGTATGGAACCAGTTGAAACTTTAATATTGAATTAGTGCTTGTAAGAGTTGTCAGTGTCAGGGCCATTTGGCAAAGCCTGCAAGGCATTTCTGTCTCCTGTCGAGACTGAGATTGCTGGGATTTGACAGACACTGTGACAGCTCCATGCACACAGAGGTGAGGTAACTTTCCCCTTGGATCAGGAAGCAACACCCGTAGGAACCCATCCTGCACTGGAGGTAGAGCCTGTACCTTGGCACAGGGGGGGCATTAGCAAAGCTGAAGCTTTGGAATGTGCTGGTGGGATCTTAGATTTGCCCTTTTCTGCACCAGCTTGTCTCAACCAAAGCTTTCTGTGAGTGACTTCTGGGTGACAGAATTTATGGAAGGTAGTGAGGGGGAACACAAATCTTTGTGTTCCTTGGTGCAAACTTACACTGAAGTTCATTTTCAGTGGGGCAGGTGCAGCCTGTCAGGATATTGCAAATATTCAGGCATTTTTCAGCCCTGCAGTTGTCAGATGGGGTTTTTTTGGTGATCTGAGCAAGTGTTGATCCTCACACTGGGACATCTTAGACAGTGCTTTAGTTAAGTGAGTTCTGTGTCTTGGAGCTGATTAATCACTGGTTGCAAGGTTTGACTTGAGAAAGAAAAGTCTCAGATTTAACTTGGTGAATATGATTTTTTAAATTTTCATTAGTTTTTCACCCCTTTTCTTTCTTTTTATTGCCATATTAAGTAACCTACTGGGCTGTGGAATTGGCTCCTTTGGGCTGCATATTATAACTAAAATATCTTTAAATCTATTAATTTTGCTAATATTGATTTATTATTGCCTACCTAGTGGGTGTTACTTATCCTTTTGTCTCAGTTTTTAGGTTTTTAGGAGCTTGTTTCATGTATTTTGTGGGCTGACTTTATAAGTTTCAATGGGTTGGAAAAAATTTGTAATTGATTGTAGGTCAGCACCAGGGTTCATTGATGCATCTCATTTTAAACAACTCATTTTCATGTACATATTTCTAAAATGATGCAGCCAATAACCATCATATCATTGGAATGATTCACTAAAAAGCTTAGATTTTTTGGGGAGCCCTTTTCATGTGGTGATTCTTCTCATTTTTGTTGTAGAAGAATTAATTTCTGTCTGTGTGTGTCCTGATTTTTGCTTCAAGAAAAAAAAAATTTAGTTTTTCTGTCTTTTTTTTTTTTTTTGTGAATAGAAAGTATTTCATGATCATGACAAATAAATGAAGCATTTGATCCACTTAATGGCTCTTGTTTATAAGTCCCACACAAATCGTTGTGCTGAAGGGGAGCCCCTTGTGAATAGGAAATTTAGGATCTGGTCACAGATTTTTATGTCTCATGACTGTAGCAGTTGGTTGATTTAGACACAGCAATTGTGAATCTTGTTTTACTGAATTTTATTCAAGAATTTGAAGTGCAGCTGTCTCTTACAGGGATTTTAATAACAACCTTCAATCTATTTCAAATTGAAAATTTTCTTAGTATTAGCCTAAATCCCAGAATGCATTATAATCATTTCTCTCTTTCTTTTTTATCCAAAGTGTTCATAAAGTTAATAAAAAAGGTGCATTCTTACATGATCACTTAAAATTAGGATTAAGCATACATTAAACAGATCATAATAAAAAGCAAAGGTGGTGGAAAGGCTGAATAGTGACACATTCCAAATAAGGCTTCTCATGAACTATGAAAAAACTGTAAAGAATCCATCATAAATCACACCTGAAAGAGCATTAGATATATTAGATTGGAAACTCCAGCTTTTATGTTGTTTCTGAGCTGTATTTATGATCTGTCATTAATAAGAAATTTTTGCATCTGTTTGTGATATATCAGAGATGGAAAATGTTGGGAAGCCTGGTTGGGTTACTGGTGTTTAGGGGGAGAGTCGAGGCATGGAATATCTGAAGTAAAGGGGGAAAATTAAACTTTTTGTCACTTTACAAGACATTTTGTTGCCAAATCGATTTTCAGCTTCTGATTGAACTGGCCATCACACTCCCAGGAATTTTCCCAGGTATGGTAGTTAGAGTTTATGTGGAAGTGTTTCGCCCCAAAGCTTGGGCTTTGACAATATAATAAATAAAATCCCAGATGTTCTCTCCATCCTTTTGGAACTTTTTCTAAAGCTGGGTGAGACTGGAGAGGATGAGGGTTTGCACTGCACATGTGGACACACACACATACAGGAGACAAAGATTTGGAGTGAAAGAGAAAGAAGGAAGGGAAGTGGCATCCTGGTTATAAAGTTGTTCCATTTTTGAGCAGTTGTACACATTATTTTCTCACAAAAATCCCCCCTTTTTCCCCTCAACCCCTTCTTCAAAAGGATATTTTAAACCTAGAACATGAACTTGGGATTTAAAATTCCTCTAAATCCCTTTTTTAGCTTTAGATTTGGGAAATTGGCTTATAAACAGTTTCTCCAAGTTCACTTCTACTCAGAAGCTTTGTGTCAATCTTGTGTGAACTTGGGCATCTGAATGAGGTTTGTGTTAGAATTTAGGACTGTTATGGGATGGATCAGTTTAATTTATAGTCTCTAAACTGTGCTAAAGGGAAAATGAATTATTACTGATATTTAAAACCTAGCAATTATATGGTATATATAAAAAAGTTCCATCAACCCCCCAAACAAAAAATCCAAAATCAACAGAACAACGCCTCTGCCAAAAGGTGCCTCAGCATCTTGCCAACCTTTGGGATGTGTAGTTGCCAAAAAACGATTTGTAGTTTTTACAATAAAAAAGTGCCATTCAAAACCCATGAATTTGAGCAAACACGTCACCAGAGCTACGTGGAGACCTGAAATTCTATTTTGTAGGGATTTTTTTAAGTTTTCCTGAACCCATTCCTGTTCAAAACTAGAATGTGAAAATAGTGTTAGTTTGTTTTTTAACAATTCAAAATGTGCAGAAAGATTTGGTTTCGGTTGATATAATTCAAAGGGAAATAATAATAACAATAATAAAAAATATATTGAACATGTTTCAGATCTACACTCACCTGTATCTGTGCCAATGTCTTTTTTCTGTCCTTAAAAATGAAGTTATACTCTTATTTAAGTCTTGAAATATGGTACACCTATCTAGCATATAAAGCCTTTGACAGAACGTAATCTTGGAGCAAGGTATTTTATATTTTTGCAGTCATCTATTTTGAAGTTTTAAAGATACATTTAGTGCTCTTTTGCACTCAGCTTAATAGGCTTAAAATTTCCTTTCAAATAACAGTAAAGTAAATAAAATTATAAGGTTTTAAGTTTAGACCACAAGAGAGGAGAAAACAAGGGCATTTAGGAGAAGATAAGGTCAGGATTCATTTTATTATATTTTTGAGATCATGTTTTTAATGCATTTTTAACCATTAAGTGAGTGGGACATGTGGTTGACGTAGCAAAAATCTTCCTGAATAAATGTAACCTGCATTCATATGTCCTGCCTTGATTTGGAAATCCTGATAACTGTATATGTATTTCATCTCCTGCACAAGTATTTCATTAAATACTTTGTTTTTTGTGGCAACCCCCATTTTCAGCACAGCACAAACACTTTCCCAGGGCTGTCTGCAGTGTCTGATCTCAGAGCAGAGATGCTGTTTCTCACAGTGATGAATAGTTGCTGCTTTTGACCGATGGGCACAGGATGTCAGAGCCAGATTCACATTTTTGTTGCATCAGATTAATAGTGCCACTATTACAGTGTTCAGTCTTATATGAAATCCAATCTATTTATGCTCTTTTCAATTTTCATTGTATTATTGAAAATCATCTTTAGTGAGCATGACTAACGAGGCCACTACATGGAGAAGGTAATTCATATTCTTCAGAGTTAAGCTCAGCTCTGCCTGCTTGGAGACAGAGAGGCTCTTGATAATCAGTCGCCCTTCTTGAGTCTTTCTGCTCTAACTGAAGAGTTTTTATCAAAAAGCAGGAGGACTCATGATTAGTAAACATAACTCTGTGTGAACTCCATGGGATGGTGGGATTTCCCACACCTGGATGGGTTAAACTTGTGTCTCCAGGGTTGGGTTGGTGGATGGCAGATGCTGTGGGAGAAGTTGGAGCAGCCCTGTGTGTTCAGGGGAGTGTTTCTGCACTGGCCCTGAGCTGGTGCCCTGGGTTAGACCAGGAAATGTCCGTGGCAGGAGCTGCAAAGTGTGAACTCTCTCTGTCCTTAAGGATTTGCTGCAGGAATGCAGAAAACAAGGGGTGAGAGGCTGGAAAATAGTGCTTCCATTTAAAAGGTAAGGTTGCATCTTGCCTGAGGACATGCTCAAGGGTCTGTGAGAGATACAAGAACTCAGCTCAAATCTCCAGGGTTCTCATACAGCGCTTTCCTGTGAAATCACTCTTCCTTTGGAAGTGAGTTCTTATGTTGACGTGCACAAATAATGAACTTTCTTGCTCCCCGGCTTTTCACTTGTTTGCTGCTGAATGAACTGAAGAACTTCTGTGGCAGCAGATGTCCAGTTAGTTTTGTTCTAAAATATGGGTCTTGTGAAGCTTTTCTTTATTTCCAGGCTCTTTATATGATATTTCTCCAGAATCTGCTTCTATTCCCTACAATTGTGGGATTTTCATGCTTTAGGTCCCTTTTTGTGGGGGCTTTCTATTTTTCTTTTCCTGGTGCACATGCCAGTGGTGGCACAAGGGAGACAGGAAAAACACAAGAAGAATGTAATAATTTAGAAATTTATGAAATCTCTGAGGTACAGTGTGCAAGAAAGCATGTTAGGGTTTTGCCTGGGTCATTCAGCTGAAATCTGGCAGCTGTTCTGCTGCTGTAACTCTTCCAGGATGCTGCAGAGTGTTTATTCTAACATGGTTTATTACAATATATATATTTCAGTGAAACATTTTGCTCAGTAAGCAAGTGGTAAGATTAGTTTTCTCCTGTACCTAAGTCCAAACTGGGGGCAGAGGGAAAAAGGGAAGAATTATGATTAAGTGTTGGGTGGTTTTTTTTTCATAATCTGCATCTTTCTTTGAGCTAGTTATATTGTCTTAGCTCTACTGACTAAAGATGTTTGGTGATGATTTGTGCTGGGTGTCAGACTGACCATTTTACATCATCAACTTGGTAAGAGTCATTACATGTGTTTGTTTGCCAATCAAAAATGTTGCTCCTAATTTAATAATGATGGGGAATGTGTTTGGGAGGTGCTGATTACAAACCCAACTGGGCCACCTGAGGTGGCTGCTGGATGGTCTGAAAGAGGCCACAGTGGTTGCAGGGAAGGGAAGAAGCAATATCTTCCCAGCAGTGAGTGATCAGAACGCTGAGCAAACAGCTCTCCCTGAGAGGTAAGGCCCTGATCTAAGAAACACTCAAAACCATAACTCTGTCCTATTGTCTTCAGTGGGATTTGGCACATATTCAGTGATGATAAGGTTTTAGAGTGAAATTTATTTGAAACAGGTTTGTCCAGAGCAAAATCCAAGTTATTTTTTTCCCTTGTGTGTTCATTTGCTTTCTTCATCTAATATATTTGCACTTTTTTCCCCACCAAAACTACGTGATATAAATCTTTAAAGCTTGCCCTTCCACTCTCAGGAATAGTTCCTTTATATTTTCAGATGTTGGGACATCACTTTAAAATGCAGTTACCAACCCTGAACATAAATTCTGAGTAAGTCAGACCAGCTGTTTAACCTCATCATAATTTTCTTAGCGTTGGCCTCTGATCTTTAATTACCTGGAGTGAGCATTTTAATTTCCTTTTTAAAAAGGGCTTGCCCTTGTTGCCTGGAGATGATGATGTGTGCAGTGAGGACTGTCCATTGCCCATGGGGCCCTGTTTAGTTCTCTTGTTTGGACATGCCCGTTCCGATCTTGTGCCAAGGTGTATCATTCAGATTTGTCAACACTGAAGCACCAGGTAGCCCTTGGTTTGTTGGGGTGCAATTAAAGGGGTGCAAGGGTTTGAGAGCACAATTAAAGAGGTACAACCACCATAGGGAACTTCATTCCTTGTGCCTGTATGTGTTTGTTCAGGGTGCAATGACTTGGACTGGAAAGGATCAGGCTGTGGCCTGAAATCTCTGTTTTATTTCAATATATAAGGTGAGATCAGTGTGGTTTCCTTCTTGAAAACAAGAGAGGGATTATGAGTGCCTGTTGTTGTGTGCTCTGACTATTTCAGGCTTTCATGCTATCTCCAAAGAACATTTCCAGTACACTGTCATCATCACTGGTAGATGAAGAGGTAAAGTACTTGTGTCACTTATCTCCCACATCTCCCACCACTCTGCAAAATGCAGGCATGTTCACTAAAGAAGTTATTAACCTTTGCATACTGGAGGAAGCAGACTGTGTGTTGCAGTCAGCTGAAACCTGAAAATTCATTTAGGTGATGTCAGCCTGGAACTTGTTTTATGGCATTGAGGTTACCTTTGTACCTCATGGATGGAAAATCCCTCACTGATACCCAAAGCCTGGTTTGTTATGTCTCCTACCACTGTGACAGCTGATCTTTTGCTTGTTTTATTCTTACTTCTGTAGCGGGTTTTGAAGGGTTTTAAACACTCCCCTGGTTTCTTGAGGAATATTTATGCCTCTTACGAGATGAAGCAGCAGAGGTTGGAAGCATCCTGGGAAGTGCTCTGTGGAGGCAACAGAAAGCTGTATCTACATGATAGTGTGTTTGTCTGTTAGGAAGAGATTTATGTATCTCTGAGATGTTTACGTTGGGGAACTGAAGTTCCCCTGCAGAATCATGAAGAGGATGGAAACTGTGAGTCTTTGTGTGTTTGGGTTAAGTTGGTATCAAAATTCAGTGCTACTCAGTCCAGAGACGTGGCTCAGTAGGGATAGAATTGCACAAAAATATTTTAAATAGGGTGTGCTTAGAAGAGGGAGATTATTGAAAAGATTTTTGCTGAAAATAATAAATTCTCTGTGTTAGGAAGAAAAGACATATCTTTTTCTGGCAGCATGTTTTTATGTAGATTTGAATATCTTCCTGGCTTAATTTAAGTTATTAATGCCTTGACTTCCCTTGAAGTGGGAGGAAATAACATTTATTCTCAAGAACTTGTTCCTTAGACTAAGAAACAAATGGAGATAAATTTGAATGAAGATACATGGCCTATCAGCACTAATAACAGAAGGTCAGAATCTTACTTAGCACCTTTCTTGAGAGGTGTGAGGAAGTGGGGTGGAAAAGGGCTGTTTGAGAGGGTGCTGGTGCTTTATACAGCACATACTGAGAGTTGTCAGCCTCAAGACTTGTCTATTGTGAACAGATAAAGGTAGAAAATCATTATTTTCAGTTTCTCGAGGATTTTTTGGGGGGGAAGAAAGCATTTTCCATCTTCAGCTGCAGTGAAGCTTTGCCTTCAGCATTGGTGTTTGTGTGAAAGTTCAAGATTTGCCAAAAAAAAAAAAAAAGGGAAAAATAACCCAGCCATCACCTAAAAGATACATTTCAAGGGGAACAAAGACTTTCCTTCTTAGTTCAGCAGTGATTGCACCTTCTGTAAGAACAGGGACTAAAGGAAAATCTTTGGAGAGATAAAACTGCTTGGATCTAGGGAATGTTGTGTCCCACTCAAATTGACCTGTGGCATCCTGAATCTACAACCCAATCCTTTGGGAACTCTCTGCTTTTCTTTTAAATGAAATGAGTACATAAACCAGAAGTCAGGCAGAAGGCAAACACCCCTTTCTCACAGCCTGAATGTACTTCTGAAATTTGTTTGCATTTACAGAAATAGTGAAAACTGTCATAACTACTGGTGTGATTAAATGTTCCTTCACTGGATTTGGGTGGTTTAGTCCCGATGAAGAAAACATTCCAAGTGTATCAAATAGTTTCCAAGTCTTTGCTAGCAGATATCATGTATCATCCCATCTCTCCCCTGCTTTAATTGATTTTGAGGTGAGCGGTATTTAGCGAGCGTGGGTTTATCGCTTTTTGAAATCAAGCTCTTTCTTCAAGCTTGCTTCCTCCTCCCTGGCATCTCCAGCCCCGGGATGGCTCCAGGGTGAAGGAGCTCAGCCTTGATTGCATTACACAGTAAGAGCCCCAAACCGCTGCTATAGATCGACCTCCTGTGTCCTGCAAATGCCAGTCCATGAGAGAAAACAGCCCTGGCCTCTGACAGCAAATAAATGTAACCCCTGCACCAGGGCAGAGCAGGCTGGAAAACAATGAGGTGCTTTTCAGGATAATGGTTTCACAGTCCGGAGCACAAATATTTTGAATGTCCTCTAATGAGCAGTTGTAATTAATATGCATATAGTTATGTTTTAATAATGGCCATATCTCATAAAAATGCCACTGTGACATTCCTGTACAGCTTGTGGAGTAATTAATGTGTGTCAGTGCACTTGGGCTGTTAAAAAAACACCAAACTGTGGCACAGAATCTTTTCCACTCTGTATTTTAAAGAAAACCTGTAGATTTTATGAAAGCTGTCCAGCGTTGGGGGAATTGCTATGTTAACTACAATTTAAGGTCACACAAATAAGTTTTACAGCCAACAAACAAGGAATGTAAAATATACAAATAAATTTAAACAAACAAAAGCTGTGCTGCAGTGGATGAATGGAATTGTGACCTCTAAGGAAATGTCTGGAATTGTGAGCTCTCTGAACTCATCCACTGCAATCAGCTCCAGGCCCTGGAAAACTCCATCCTGTTTTCCTTGGGTTTTGGGTACAGTTATGGCCAAGTCACACATCCCTGGTCAGCAGTGGGCAGCAGGTGACAAGGCCACTGACCTGTAGATGCATTTTCAGGCTTAGTAACTCTGTGGGCGATGTCTTGTCACTTTAAATCTGGTAAGTGCTTCAAATTTTGTCTTTAGAGCAGAATGAGAAACAAGAGAAAGGTCCCAGCATAGCATCACTCTGATTTGCTGATGTTATGCAGAGCAAAAAATGTATTCCAAGAACACACTGATGGATCTGAAGGGTTAAGGACAAACCACTGTTTTCTCCCTTTTTTCTTTTTTTTTTTCTTTTTTTTTTTAAAGGAAAAAACCCCAACTTAGAAATACTGCACGTATTACAGAAATATCACTGCAAAAATCTCCTGGAGCTGCATTTTTAGGCAATGTGTTGCCTTTGTACTCTCCCCCAAAGTAGGGATCCCTTGTTCCACCAGGATGGTCCCTGACATGTCTGTCTGTCACTGGAATCCTCTCTGCAGTTACCACGGGGTAGGTGCAGGTTGTCCCTCTTGAATCCCCAATAATCCAGTTCTGCTTCAGTGTCTTCACATTCTTTAGGATAATTTTGCTCTCTTTTCCTATGTTTGGGCTCTGTAACCTTGTAGGTTTCTCATGCTGATTTATCAGGGTGTGATTTGTTTCTACTCAACCAAAACATCCTTACCCTCTACTCTGTAGTAGCTTTAATTAATTTTTTCTTGTCAAGTTACTGGATCTTTTTCTGTGCTACTACCACAGGAGATCTCTGTATTTCTGAGGTGCCCGTTTGCCAGCAGAAAAGGGAAGTAATTATTACTTCTTTTTTGTTGGATATGCATTATATAGCCTGTCTCTCCTATCTAGGTAGTTGCATGTCTGTGACACCCCATCAAATGAAATTCCTTGGGGTTTTTGTGTCGCACGGCAGAAGTTATTACAAGTGTTTGCTTTCCTAGCTATTTAGAAAGGGAGAAAATGGCCCTGAACACTTGAGAAATGTTTGGCAAAGGTAACTTTCTATATTAAAAAGTAAAATAGGAAGATCTATAGATGTCATTAAATGTACCAGCTGCACCTGGGTTAAGAAATTTCTGAGCTGAAAATATAGAAACATTCCTAAGGTTTCCTGTGAGGTATCCTGTCATCACCACCTCCTTTCACAGGCTCAAGCCAAGAGCCTTTTTTTATTCTCTCTAATCATTATTTGTGTTCCTTCACCTGAAATAGACTTTGAATTTCTTTAATGCACTTACAAATCTACTTTGCATTTCCCATCCTGGAGTTTCATTTTCTCCCTGCAATATGGGCAGCTCATTACTCAGGTTATCAGGAAGAAAAGTTTCCTCCATCCCTTCATTCCAGGGGTTCTGTCTCTCAGTATTAACACTTACAAATGTTTCTTTTGGTATTTTAGTGGTCTTTCTGAAATGAAATGTGCAGGTGTTGGGTACTGATACCGCAGTTAAAAATTCCAACCTTTTCAAATGGGTGAGGATTTGTAACATATTTTAAAAAACCTCATATTTGGAGGAAGTGGTGAAGAATTATTCTCAGCTGTAGTTTGGCTGATGAGGACAACCCGAAGCACAAAGGTACTTTGACAGTGGCTGGAGTCAGAGATGAGTATTTACAATGTACAGTTGGTAAACTCAGCTGAGCAGATGCAGATGTAATTGTGAGGCTTCAGCTGCACCTATAACTCATTACAAGATGCATTTTAGAGCTGTAGGTTTGAAATATGAAGTGCCTGTCTGTGTACGGAACCTGTCACCTGAAAGCATCGATCTGATCCCAGCCCAGCATTCCCTGTGTTGGAATGCACTGGGATGTCTTGTGCCCAGGACAAGGATGTGGGACCCTGGTGCTGCCCTGAGCCCAGGAAGGGGTTTGAGCTGGATGTTTTTATCAGGGACATGCCAGAGAACTAGAGGGCAAGGCTGAACAAGAGATTTAACTCAAGTCAGGATTATGAAAGGAGAAATTGGATCTTTATCCAATGATTCCTATTGACTATTCTTATAGATTTATGCAGAGAGATTTACTTTAGCAGTGTCAGAGAGTCCCTTTGTCACAGGAGGTCTAATGTTGACTTATTTATTATTTGATTTGGGCTGGCTTAATGAATTTCATTTTGCCTAACCTTAGGCACCTTTATAAGCCTCCCAAATGAGGAGTCCATTTGCTCTGTGAAGATGGTGGCAAGAAAGATGTTTGGTCAGTAGTTCCCATGGGCTGAACTGCCATTTAGGGATGATGGTTTCTCTTATTTAGCTCTGTAGGGAGCCCAGAGGGACTGGCTTCTAACTTAGGCTGCAAACGCTTCAGAAATTATGGATGTGACTCTTAAGTTGTGGCAAGACTGCAGGGCAAGAGCAGATGTGGTGTATTCAAAGGGCAGGATGTGCTGGCCACAGGAGAAAGTGCCAACTTCAGCCTCTCTGTGTTTCCCCTGCTGGATTTCCTGGCTGAAAAATAAGCAGCTTTTATTTTACAGCAAATATTTCAAGCAAATGACATCAATCCCCATCTGAGACTGCCCTGGGGCATGAAAATAACATAAGGGAAATGTTTGACCAGCATCTTTCATACTGAAATAAACAGTATCTAGGCAAATATTCCGGTATTTTTTTCTAAAGACAGGCTCTGCCAGGGATGGGCTGGGAT
Organism: Serilophus lunatus; assembly: GCA_013399895.1. NCBI lineage: Eukaryota > Metazoa > Chordata > Aves > Passeriformes > Eurylaimidae > Serilophus > Serilophus lunatus. Next base: position 2,327,498 of record VXBA01001096.1, on the reverse strand, counting down.
GAGAGAGTAGGGAGAGTGAGGCCGTCTGTTACCTGGGGCTGCTCCTTCTGGGCTGCACATGAACTAAATGTGAGTGCTGCTCCACTTTGCTCTCAGGAGTGTTTGCAGTCCAAACAGGCAGGAATTGTGCACCACTTTTTGCAGTGGCTCACTGAAAATAAGTAGCTGACAGTTTGGTTCAAGCTTGTGGCTATTGAATCTGAACAACAAAAATGATTTTTCTTTTTTTTTTTTTTTTACAACTTTTTTCTTTACTACAGGCATTTATAGACAGTTTTTAGGGAAGTTGGCCATGAAAAAATATTCTGTATTTGCACAATGAATGGGATGTTTATCTTTTTAAAATGTTTTCTGTGAACAGCTTAAAAAATTGAAATCGCTTTTGCAATTTAGAGGAAAAGTGAACTATTTATTTAAGTACTTAATCCGTTGTGCATCAAGGAACTTTAATGAATCAGACAAGAAACAGACCTGAAACATGACAAATGTGGTGAGAATAAAATGTGAGGAAAAACTTTGTCTCATTTACTTTTATTTGTGAGGTGGAAGGAAAAAGGGGTTGAAATCTTGGTTAATGGAATTCTGAATGTTATCTCCTGTGCCCACGGTATCTTGAAAAACAGATTAGCAGTTGGCTGGATCAGTTAGTTGGCAAAGCAGCAGAATTCTTGAACTTTGGATATCTTTGGTCACATACCCGGAGGAGACACATTCCAAGAGCAGACTGGAAATCAACTGCCCTCAGTGGCTGTCCTTTCACCACTCCAACAGGCCAACTTCATTAGCAAAATCTGATGATAAAATGTTTTGAGGAGCAATATTAATCATCAGCTTCAGCAAACATAGTTTGGATCACTGGGGAACAATAATTTTGTCTGTGCTTTTGCAATTTTATCCACTTGGGCTCCCCAAGCTTGTTCCAAAGACAGTTTTTTTCTGAAGAGAGTTTGCACCAAAAGCCTTGTCTGCTTGGTCACCCCTCAAGGAGAAAGAATTCCTCTCCATATGTCTTTAGCAGAAGGCAGCCTGGGCTGACAGATAGGAATGAGATGATGAATTCCAAGAAATGCTCAATCCATGGCAAAATAATGAGTTTAGGGGGAAGAGGGAGGGGGGAACTAAACAAAACTCAAGGCAGATTTGAATGCCAATGAAAGGACCTGATGCCTGCCTGTCCCCAGAGATGGGGATCTGCAGGTGAGGCTGGGAACACATCAGAGGATTGAAAAAATGAAAATTAGATGAACAAGAAGTTGAACACTTTTAAGAAGGATGTGTGAAAACTGACAGTGGTTTTGCTGTCTCCTTGTAAAACAGCTCAGAAACACTCAGGAAATGTAGATTGAGTGGAAGAAGAAATCAGTGGAATTTAATGGAGGGGCAACAAACAGGATTTGAGATGTAAATCTAAGGAAAAATCTGTTTGGATATACACGTGCCAACTCAAGTGTCTGGGTGACTGTCAATGCATTGGCCTCTTTTGTACATAATGAAAAATACTTTGGTTAATGAAATTCTCTCTGTGATATCAGACTGTTATGGACAAGGTAGTGATTTTCAAATAACTAATCAGCTGTAAATGAGGAAAATCAACGTTATCATCACAACTGTAGATCAACTAGACCTGCTGCACCTCCAATGTGACACCTGCCCTGCTGTGGTTGGCACAGTGACAACACTAGGTGAGAGCCCAGGCCTGTTTGGAAGAGCAAGAGGGAAATCTTCATTACTTCTCTCTCCCGCACAGTGCAGAATATGTTTTAATGTCAGAAATTTATCCCACAAACTTGCAACTGATGTGTTTCTGGCCTTCTGAGTCAGCAGCATAAAAAACCAATAGAAATTTTGACCCTTGTGTAACTAAAAGGAGTTAGGCTAAAGTAGCCTGCTTCAGGCAACCTCATTCTTGAGTCTTCTTTCGTTTGGGTTTGTTTTTGTTTTTTTTTTTTTTCCCCCCTGTTTTCTACTGACAAACAGTATTTCCCATTCTCTGTTTCCTTTGTTTCCAGCCTCATTCATGCTGCATCCCACCCACTTTATGGATTGTAAAAAGACTAGTCACCTGTTTTTTTGAGAAATAAAATGAATGCAATTGTGTGTAATTGATATGCAAGGATGAGTGTTGATGTTTGGGTTCAGTCTGGAGGAGAGATGCTCTGGTTATGTGTTTTCACTACAACTCAGTTACAGACGTTTCTCCCCAAGTGCCCCTCAGCAAACCAGTTCACACCAAATGCTTCCTCCCCAACACCAGGACAATTTCCAGGCCACAGTGCTTGGCTGGGTCAATGAGTGCAATTAGCTCAGAGAAGAGTGCTGTGAGCAAGAGAGCTGACCTGGGGCAAAGGCCTTCACAGAGCTGTTGGGAAGGCACAATTCCACAAGGGAGGGAGGAGACACATCTCCCTTTTTGGCGGCCATGCAGTTACCTGCCCTTTGCACTTATCAGCAGTGCATTAATTTTGCATTTAGTTGAAGTGGAGAAATCCAAGACCCAGTTACTTTGCAACAGCAAATGGTATTTTCCAAGCATTTGTACCTATCAGGAGTTGCTGTGACTCAGTAGGTTTGGATCACTCCAAATTAGTCAATATGAGCAGACAGTTCATGCTGCAATTATACAATATGCTACAAAATAAATGTTTAATTTTTTGGCTGGCTAAAAAGACTGGATGTGAGAATAAGGTGAAGATCCCACAAAATTAAGTGCTTGGGTATTGGAATGGGAAAAAATGTACTATTTTGGACCAGTCTGCAATCTGTCAGCCAGGAGGGTTTCTGTCCTTCACTGTTTAGAGCTGATTGGGTCAATTAGGAGGAAAGAGTCCAGGTTCACAAAACCAGCAGCACTTTTTATTATCCACGTGTCTATTGCTCTATTGTTGTTTCTAGGCTGACTTTTAATTTTTTTAGGATTATTTTTACTGAAGCAATAAAGAAAACGTGATTTTAGTTTCAAATTATTTGACCATCCTTCAGTCTCCCTGATTCACTGTGCTAAATTCTACTAGACTTTGCAAAAAGCAGGTGTTGGGGAACACACATTTTCCATAGGTTAAACCAGATGTGCTCCTCAAATCAGTGGGAATATCACAGTGAAAAATGTATTGAATGGGTCAAGGTCTTGCTGTCCTGGGAAAAGCTGAAGAAAAATACAGCTTTTCCCATGGGTTCGTCATTATTAAGAGTTTTTCATATGTTTTTATATAGTGCTAACAAGGCAGTTGTGTTTTTATTCTGTCCCTCTCTGATTACATTCAGCCCTCAGGAAAACCTTTATGTGCAGAAAGTCTTCTGTCATACTATAGAAATCTTTGTAGCAATAGATTGTAATGAAGATTAAGTTGATAGGTTCATGAGTGATTTATTACAAATTACTGTGCAGTAGGGTTTTTATTTCCTCTCCCTCATAATAATCCCTGTGTAGTGGAAGAATTATGAGTATGGTCTCAGGGGAGCCTTTCAGGGAAAAGAAGAGGATAAAATAAATCAAGTGTCCTCTGGTCTTTGATACTTTTCAGAAGTTTTGCCTGGAGATGGTGAATCCTGCTTTGAATCCTGGAGAAATGCATTCCAGGAGCACTCTAGCACAGGGTGGGGCAGTCCTGTGGAGGAACTGTACCTAAGTGGGAGAATATAAATCAGCTTCAAGATGAAAGCTCTTAAATCTGTTCTCTGCTTCTCATGCTGATTATGGTGGCCCCAAGGCACAGTTAGAGAGGGATGCACTCAGGAGGTTCCTTCAGCGTTCCCACAGGTCGTTATTGGTTATGCATCTGTAGTTTGAAGTGTTTATAGATGGGTGATTGATGCACTAACGATGGACCTTTCAGAGTTGCATAAAGAGGAACCAGATTTGATTTGCATATGGATTTTCATTATTTTACCCTTTAAAGTCCACTTGGCTCCTGTTTTACAAACAGTAGCTCTGGCAATGCATTGAGGATGGTTTTGATATTCATATATACATACATGCATATCTTTACCAGATAGGCACCTAAAAAATTTTCCAGTCATTATTATGAAATGCAATACAGCCTCTAAAGTTCATTCTGAAAGGATATCTACAGTCAATTGACTGACTCTCCAGAGCAGCCTTAATATGGTGTTTTAATTAACACCACGTTGGAAAACAGAGCAAGGCACTGCAGAACTCTTGCAGCAGTGGCTGCTGTTTGCAGGCAGAGTCTCTCTCTGGGTGTGTGAATGCTTTCAAAATACAACACGTTCACCATTCCAATCACTGCTGTGGGATCAAAAGGACGAATGAAAACGCTATTTCCAGGAGAAACAGAGAGAACTGCGGTGAGATTCCAAGTAAATAAGATGAGAGCTGCTGATGTTATTACAGCAAAGCCAGGCAGATCAGTGTTTTGGGGTACCAGAGGCTTCCGAGGTCTGTGCTTGAGCAGAAATACACTACTGCAAAACCAAAACGTGCACAGTGGGGAAAATAGTATTCAGCAAGACTAGAAGATAAAAGCAGTTTTGACATTGACTTACTGCAGAGGTGTTTGTTCAAGATCAAGCATCAAGGTAATCACTGTCAATAACATCCCTTTGTCAAAAATAACAATTCTTCAGCTGTGATTTGTTAAATCTACATTCCTTGGTGAGCATTTCAGTGGTCTCACTTGGCAGAATTTCATCACACTGAGTCTCCTGTGCAGCTGTTGAAGCTCTTCAATAGAGTCAGTAATTTACTCCAGCAATAGCTCTAATTTTTGTATTTTAAACTTAATGGTGGGGTTTTGTGCTTCTGGCCTCTTCCCTATGAGAAAACTTTGTGACATACCCCCATTCTGAGCTGAGTTTTGTAGTCAGTAACTATGGAACTTTTTTAATTTTTTGGTGATGATAAACAGAAATGGTTGAGTGTAGCTAAGTACTTTAGGTTCAAATCATCCTGCTCTTTAATATAATTTTTATTCATGTAATGAAGGATTTCATTACCTTCATGTAATGAAGTTTTTTTGATGTTTGGTTTTATTTTCTGCTATTTCTATGTGGGAAACACTAGAAACATTAGAAACACTGAAACTTCTCTGGTCGTTTGGGACATGAAGGTGTTGAAGTTGAGACATCCAATGGTTTTATAGGACAGTGACCTTTTCTCCAAAAAACAGACATGGATTTCCTAAATATCTTCTGGTGTTGAAGAATCATCTCCAGCAGTTTCAGTAGCAAACTCTAGAAGCAAATGTGCTCTGAAAATGAGATCAGAGCACTAATTCTTTAGCTGTTCAAGACATATATTTTCATTAGCAATCTGGCATTTTAATTGTTCTTACAATTTACTCAACAGATTTTTTTTGGATAAATAGAAAAACCAACACTCTCAGTCTTAGACCATGAGTTCATCTCTTATGTGCTCTGTTGTTGGTAGAGCCAAATTTGTCACACAAACTGCGGGAGTGCATTTGTTCACAATGACATTTCCTTTTACTGGGCTTCATAAAATGACAAAAACTCTTCTGGGAACCTTAGTTGCCACTTGGTTGCCCAACTGACCAGGCTGTGAAAGGAATGGGGTGTAGCTGGTGTGGAAGTCGACCCCGAGAGTATCAGGAGAGTGATTAAATTCCTGCTGTGTGTAATAATTGCTGTATTGAGAGAATAACGGAGTAAGTGAATTTGTGCCTAATTTGCTGTGTCAACCTGGAAAAAAAATGTGCTTTGGGAATGAGGGTATTTTTGTACTTATATTTAATTTGATACCACTCTTAGTAAATGGGTCAGTGATCTGAGGTATTGTATTTTTGGCATTAGCAGAAGTGCTGTATGTGCTCTAAAATGCATTAGCTTTTCTTCCCGTGAAAATCACTCTACTTTGTTTTCCCTGCCTTGAAGATGCTGAAATCTGTTTGTGGCTTTTTTTTTTTTTTTTTTTCCTTTATTATTTTATTTGAGAGATGGGCAAAGTTTTGGTCTGACACAGACAGGAGAGAAAATGAAGTAACATCCAAATTGCTCTTTGAAAATATATGAATAAATTGAATAACGATAATATTTTAATCAAATGGTTTGCAGAAGCTGGACTGTGCTGAGGTGAGTCTTCCAAATCCCATTCTGCTTCTGTGGAAAACATTGGCCATTTTAAAGTGAATTCTGTGGGAGGCGAGTTGAAGAATGCTGGTAGAATTTTGTGGGATGAGAGAAAATTAATTTAATACTTCATGTGCAATTATGTAGAGCAGGGAGTTCAGGCATCTCAAAAATAATTTCCAGATCACTACCAGCAAATACCAGCTTGGCTGAAACATTTGAGTGTTTTACCCTGAACTGAAACAGAGCTGGATCATCTTGAGCTAGACCCAATGAAAATCCATTGTAGGCTATTAGAATTCACATGTGTCATCAAAACAAAAACACTGAGAATAAAAGATGTGGTTAAACCCTCATTTGGGACTTCACACTTCTTTGGGATAAATGATATTTCAAAATTAAAAAAGTAACATTTTTAACGGCACAGGGCAGGTGTGAAGCGCCAAAGCTAAAGGAAACAAGCTCAAGGCTAAGCCTGGTGCTGGTTTAGGCAGAGCAGTTCCATGGACACCTGGGAGAAGGAATGAACAGGCAGCAATCCCAGCGAGTTCCTTCCTGGTTGCCCTCCAGCCCAGCCTTTCTCCTGGTTTCCTTGGGGAGTTGCCTCTTCTGTTGCACAAATGGGAGCTGGCAGGGAAGTGCTGCCTTGATTTTTGGAAGGTACCTTAAATGCCTGACTCTGGAGTTTTTAGAGATTGGAGATTCATGCCTTAAATGGGGGCAGGGAATACACTAATTTTGTGGTGATGGCTACCTCTGTATTATAGCAATTCTCAGTCAGTTACTCAGTGTCACTCTTATAACCCAACTAATTTTAAAAAACATTCTAATTTAAAAGAAGGCAATATGTTGCATTTCCACAAGTTATCTATAGTGTTGGGATGAGCAATTTAGCTCAATGTCTTTAAAGCTGCATTATAGAGATGCAAACAAAGCAACGAAAAATAGTGTGACAAAAAATGACTTTCTGGTGCTGAGGTTGAGCATTGGGTGGCTCCTTCAGAGTCTGCTTCAGTAACATGTCAGAACAGAGAGGGTATTTTCAGCCAATATTTAATTGGAGGGTAGTGGTCTGCTATAGTTATTATTTCAGGAATACATAAAAGAAAACTACCAACTAAGGTTAGTAAACTATTAAATGAAAATTCAGTGTTCAGTTTCCACTGGTGATTTAGGATTATATTTCATAGAACCAAAGAATGGTTTGGGTTGGAAAGGACATTCAAGGTCATCTTGTTCCACCCCCTGCCCTGGGCAGGGACACCTCCCACTATCCCAGGTTACTCCAACCTGGCCTTGGACACTTCCAGGGATGGGGCAGCCACAGCTTCTCTGGGCACCCTGTGCCAGGGCCTCCCCACCCTCACAGCCAACAATTTCTTCCTTATGTCCTTCACTCACAACAAAGGGGGTTTTAACTAAAGGCCTTTCCTAAGGAGACAACACCAGAGCCACGGTGAATATTGTCTGCAGGCTGTTCATTTGGTCTATGGGAATTGTGAGCTTCTGGTGTAGAATCTAAGTAAACAAAACATGTAGCTCAAACCAGTGGTCTAGATGCTTCTAAATGGGAAAAAAATATTGATTTTGGCCTGAGTGTGAGACATTTGTTAAGGCAGCAGTGGCTCAGCAGGCTCCTCACTGTTGCCTGGCTCTTAAACCAGCTGGTGAAGGGCTCACCTGGTAAACCCAGACACCCTGATCAGTGGTAACAGCTGGAGAAAAAGGGAATTTAAATCTTGGTTGGAGAGAAGAGCTGATCCTTCAGCCTTTGGTGAAGGCAGAGTGTTGCCAGCCCTGCTGTGTCTGACACGTGGCTTTGGGATGAACAAAGAGTTACTGCCACAAGAACCAGTGTCTTCCCTGAGGAAGAAGCAGAGAGCACCTGACAGCCTGTGGCTATGAAGAAATTAATTGGGAAGTGAGCAAACTGCTAACCTTATGGCTGGCCCTGATGTAACCAGCAATGACAACCTCTTTACTCCCAGATTTTGCTGTCACTTGGTGTGAGGTTTCCATCTGGACTGCAGGAGATGCTTTAGATTTGAATCGACTGACTGGAAGAATGTAGTGGAATGACTCCATTTGCACTACTACAAAATGCACAAGGCTGACACCTGAAGATACTCTCATAAATGTGGGTTATTTCTCATTGTTGGACTAAAAATAAAAAAAAAACTCAACCTGATTTCTACCCCAGGATTTGCTTTCCAGTGTTATTTCCATGTTAAGGCTGCATGGTGTTTTGTGTGAGGATGCGATGGGGCTGTTACCAAACTTCCCTTCAGCTGGGAAGTACAAAAACAAGGGGTTTTATAGCTGCTGTACAAACCTCATGTCTTTGCTCCCAGATCTCCATGAGAAAGGTATTCAGTAGCACCCATTACTGCAGTTTGTGTTTTGCTGGTGCTATGATTTAGTCATTTTAAGGAAGAAGTGCAAGCAAACATGTCTAAAGCATTCCCAATGCCCAGAGAGTCAGATCCTCATTAACAGTATCTTCCAACCATAATCAGTGAGCCTTGGAGAGCATGTTTTATCTTGCTCTCAGTCAACCTTTCTGCCCACAAGTGATTTGCAGTCTTATTGAGCAAAGTTGGGAGCAGAATGGGTAATAACAAGTCTGAGAATGCTCTGACAGTAAAAAAAAACACATAAAGAATCCCTGGGCTCAGGGACAGCAAAGCTGGAGTTTAAAGCAGAAAGTAAAGAACATTAAAAGGTCAGGGCTATTGAAAGTTACAGCATTACAATTATGTCACTGGATAATAAATCTTTATTGCAAGAGAAAAGGTAGAAAAATATTCCTGGGGCCTTTCCATGTGCTTCTTTAAGGCAGGAATCTGTTTACCCTGATTACCATTTCCTAATGGTAAAACACACCTCATTTGTTACCCTGGAGAAACAATGATTAGAGGAGAATATAATGCACAGGGTGAGCTGCCGTCAGAATCACAGCACCACCACTGCTGGGCTGGAACACTTTTGGCTTTGATAAAATAAAATTCCTTGATTTTTCTATTTAAACAGGAGTGCAGGAGTGTTCTTCTCACAGGATGATTAAATTTTTGGTATGCTTGAGGGTGATTCATTATTATATTTTTTTTAATAGGTTCAGCACCAAAATGGCTTATTAGAGTGTTGAGTTCTCTGAGTTGTGGGATGTAGGAATGGGAATCCTGTGTGGGTATGCAGCTAATGGGCCCTGGAGCTTTCCAGGGAAAGGAAAAGCAGGCATTTTGTGCCCACTTGTCATAGGGTACTTTGGCCAGAATTGTTCTTCAGTCCCATTCCAGAATTGCAAATCTAATCTAAAAGCAACCATCTCAATCTCCTTTTCTCTCTGTTGTGTTCAAAGTGCTTGTTTAGTTATATTTACTCATTTACATGTTTTAATAACACCTAATTTATATCCAAATGTATTAGATATAATAGGGCTTACATGGAAAATTTTATACAGGCACCACTGGATGTTTCTCTTTCCTTGGCTTTATAATTTATCTCCAGTACATTACACTTCTATGAGAAACTCAATGATAACACAACATACACTTAACAAACAAAAAAATCCCTTGTTTTTTTTTAATTCAAAATGTATATTTTAAGAAGTATATTTTCCCACTCTAAATAATGAACTGCAAATGAGGGCATATCCCTCTTTCTGCTGTGGTGTTTAATTGCCATGGTTATCAAGTCTTCGAAGATTGTTGCAGAGCACGAATTGAAGCCAAACAGTGAGCAGGAGGTGGAATTATGCTTGGAAAACATTATTTATGTAGAAAAACTATTTGGAGTGGAATTGCACTATCAATGGGTGAAAGTTAAAGGGTTTCCTAAAGGATACACTTGGATTTCACCACAGGAAAACTGACTCAAGGCAACTTAAAGATGAGACGTAAACACACTGTGCCTAAAGCTTATAGTCAGTGTTCCTTCCTCAGTGCTTTGGGAAGTGTGGGATGGTGTGGTGGGGTTTGTATTATTTTTAATTTAAATTTAGCAGCTTAGAACTAACCCCAGTGCCCTGGAAGAGGAGAAACCCTTGTGTGGAAAAGACTTCATCTGGCCAAGCTACAACTCCTGTATGACTTCAGCCCTGATTAACTGGAAATTGGGTGGACCTGTGGCTTTTTTGTTGATGTTTTGTTTAAAGAAGTTTAACCGTGCTTAGTTAACGTGTGCCAGTACTGTGCTTGACCAAATAGAAGAGTGCTGTTTACTTTGCTGAAAGAATCCTTAAAAATCACTACTGGCCCCTTTAACTACTATTGTTGAAATGTCAGCTTTGAAAGACAAGTCTAGTTTTGTTCTGTGTCTGAATTTGAACAGAAAAATGACAGTTATTGACTTTAATATGACTTACCTCTTCAATCCCAAGCTTTAGGTATTCGTGTTAATTAAAATGCACAGTAATGTCAAACTGGTGAATAGTTACAACATAAAATGTCAATTATCCTATTTTTGAATGCATTTGAAATAATAAATGAATTCATCAAGCCATTAGTCTCCAACTAAACAGATGTCTGTGATGTAAATAGAGAGGAGGGACTGGTGCCATGATTTCTACAGGCCCAAAAGATCTCTGTCCCTTTGCTCTTGGGGTTTAAGGTTTGTCCAGCAAAGCTCTGCGAGGTGTCAGCAGGTGCAGCTCTGGTGCAGTGCTGAAGGAGAGGCTTCTTTGCATTTTCCGGCTGCTCTTGGGGAGTGGACAGACGCAGGAACTGGCTGGCAGTTGAAAGTCTAGTCCCCCATGTTGGAATGGGATATTTGAGGTTTGAGGGAGTTTTGGTTTGTTGCTTTTTACTTTGTCTTTACTTTATTTTTACTCTATCTAAAGTACTAAGCAGTGCTAATGATTTTCTCTTTTTTACAGTCAGAACTGAAGTGCTTTTAACAAGGCAGAGATAAAACTGAGTAGCTGCAGGAGAGATTTCTGCAGAGAGAGTGTTCTGTCTTTTGGTCAGTCTCCACCAGCAGGCAGGTAGGAAACTCACCCTTTGAGCAAATTGGGATACATTTACAGGCATTTGATCTCTCCTGAACTGGTGTAACCATATGAAACCTCTTCTATTATTTACTCTGGCTGCTTCAAATAATTCAGGACCAGTGGTCTCAAGCCACTTTGTGCTACAGCTTGCCTGCAATATTAAATTTTCAGCAGCTGCATTTGAATCAGTTGACAGTTCAAAAGCCTGCTGGTGGGTTGTGTTTAAGGCATCCAGATTTGACTGCTTTACAACTACCTGGTGCTTGGGAATGCACCAACACATCAGTCTGGCTGCATTTCCTTGCCCAGCTGAGGCACCCAGTGAAAGTTGGGTGTCTGCCTCCTGCTCCACAACCAAGGCACACAAATGTATGTACAGGATTAGCATATTAAAGGACTGTGCTATTAATGTCGGAATTTGGGGAGCTTTGGGATTGGGTGAGATGATGTCAGAAGCAGCTTTCAGCTGTGGAAATGAGTATTTCAACTCTAATTTCTTTTTAGGAGGTTTCAGATTCCAAATTGAGAAATGCTTTCAAGTGTTTGAATGGTTGGCTTTGTTTTAGTCCGTGGGGCTTTCAGACACACTTGTATCCACTATGATTTGGAAAATGTTTAGGAATATAAGGTGTAAAAAAGACTGTCTCTTTATGAAAATGACTGGGAAGAATTTTGTCTATATACAGACCAGGTTGTTATCACAAGGAGGACTCATTAAAAGCACTGTGCTAGGTTTGAAAAGCCTGGTCTGGTGTGATGAAGGGAAAGTCCTGCAGGGGAAATAAAGAAAATATAGCACATGTTGCACTGGAGAACAGTAGGACAGGACAGCAGGATGCAGCATTTTTTCTTCTCTTCTGACCTTACATTTGATACATTCAGACCTGCTATCAAATTATATCTTGAAGGCAAAGGTGTAGGTGCACATACACACATAATAAAACCTTAGGCTGAAGTTAAGACCTGTTACATGTGCACTGTTTTGTCCTTAAAACTTGACAGGCATTGTGTGAACCGTGTGCCACAGGTGCTGTTATTCTCAGTTAAATATTCACTTAATGAGGTAGGTAACTGTTGTTTAGAAACTTTCACTGCCTTTGGAATAAGTTTTTGGTAAGGGGAATCTTTCTGTGTAGTGTTGTCTCTGAGCAGTAGGTGGAAACACAGTTGACTCATTAATTATCTGATGTATTTAAGGTGCAGTCGTGGAGAAGATGGAGTTGGGAATCAGGGGAAGGGGACATCTGGAGACAGTGGGAAGAGAAAGTGGAAGTGTTTGCACTTTGAGAAAGGAATCTTGCACAGAATGGAAAAACTCTGAAGTAAAATATGGGTGGCTCTCAACTAATTTGTAGAAATGTTCTTGATCTTTGGGGTTTACTTCTGCTTCATTTATAAGTTATGTCTCCAATTGTCTGACAGCTGAAACAGAACAACTGTCAGAAGTTGATGATTAAGGCAACAGAAGTTTTCGTTGGATCTGAAATCTCTGCTTTGTGGTAATGGATCCTTGCTAATTAACTTCCCTATTATAGTGAGTGTGAAGTCTAGACCATGTAATTAATCCATCCTCATCTGTATGAGAATAAATATTACCCATACATTTAATAAAATTTGCCCATTCTTTACAAAGCAAACCAAAAAACCCACAAAAGAAAAATACAGACAAAAATCAGAAAAAAGAGACAGCCATAAAAGAAAAACCAGGAGAAGTCTAATTTTAACTAATTGACCTTTACCAGGACTAGGACAAAATGGCCCAGGGCACTCTGTGGGGCACAGAAAGAGTGCAAGACTATTGTGCTGCATTTAAATTAGATGAACACAACTTATTCTGCATATAAGGTCATATACTGCTGTTCGACGAATAACTAGGACTTTACACAATTAATGCTGAGCATTTCTGGGTTTTTATTTACTGATAGAATCCATCAGGAGGTTTTTGCTGTGTAATTGAGCTGTTACTGACCCCCCTGACTGTGGGTACCCCTGCAGTGCTAATCCTGTTCTCTTTATTTGTGTCAGGCTCTGTGACTGCCTGACATCACTGTTTCCTGGCTGTCAAACATAGTCCAGCTCTGCCCCAGACATCTCAGGGTGTCAGTGAATTGAACCTGTTGTGAAAAAGGTTCTTTCAACAAAGTTGTTCTTACAACCACCCCAAATGCCCAGCAATGAGGCACAACAAGCCAGTTTCCTGAGGATGTGCTTATATCTGTCATCTTGCTTCTGCTCACTGACATGTCTTTGTGCCTCAAGCAGGTTTGAACCACAGCTGTTGGGGGTTTGCACTTGGCAGGGGAGCAGCTTTGGCTTGGACAGCATTGGTATTATGGAATCATAGAATACCAGGATATGTTCACTTGGGTGGGACCCCCAAGGATCCTGGAGTCCAACCCCTGGCCCTGCACGGGCCCATCCCCAAGAGTCCCCCCTGTCCCCAGAGGATCATCCCACCCCTCCTGCAGCTCTGGCAGCCTTGGGGCTGTGCCCACTGCCCTGGGGAGCCTGGGCAGTGCCCAACCCCCCTCTGGGCAAAGGAGAGCCTTGGCCTGAGATCCCCCCTGCCCCTGCCCTGACACAGCTCCAGCCCATTCCCTGGGCTCCTGGCCCTGGGCCCCACAGAGCAGAGCTCAGGCCCTGCCCCTCCTCTGCCCCTGCCCAGCAAGTTGTCCCTGCCAGGAGCTCTCCCCTCAGTCTCCTCTTCTCCCCCTGAACACACCCAGTGCCCTCAGCTGCTCCTCACACCCTTCCCCTCCAGGCCCTTCCCCATCTCCATGCCCTCCTTTGGACACTCTCCAATGGCTCTTTCCCATCTCGTGGTGCCCAAAGTGCCCCAGTATTGGAGGTTCAGGTGCCCCAGGTCAGAGCAGAGCAGGAAAATCCTCTCCTTGACCACAGGTTTTACCAATTTGCTCCGCCATGGAAGGAGCATCTTCCTGCTGTAGAACTATTATTCATGTAAGACTGTGATTTTTGGCCAGATGTGATGTAGAGACTTGCCAGAAAATAACACTTTTAGTTTCTCAATCAAAAGGAAGGTGCAGTTCTAGATATCTGGGTGGCTAAATCTGTAATAACTGTCTCAGCATTCAGGAGTGCATGTCCATGCTGGAGGAATCCCTGCTGTGATTATCTGTGGAGAGATTACCTCAATGCCGAGTTCAGATGTCAAATCCATTTCACTCTCAACAAGTGTGTCAGAGTTCAAGAGCTTTCAGCACACGAGGGATGGTTTTGGCTCGTGGTGTCATCACTGGGATCCCCTTGGAGATGGTTTTTCTTCCACCTCTCAGGTTGTTCTAACCCAGAGGTCTGTGCTCAACCAGAAAGCAGCACAGAGCTGGAGGCAGTTCAGTAGGGTGAATAAAACATACATTAGAGTTGTAACAAAACAATGTGTTCCTAGACTGCTGTTGGCTGCCTGTGTTGGGTGAGGTTGTTTATTTATGGGCAGACGTACTGTGTCCCTCTTCCTTTTAGATTTGACACTGGCTTTCCTTGCAGTAGGTTTTCAGCTCTAATTATGAAAATCTTATAGAAGCTCAATATTGTTTATTGCCTGCGTGGTAGTAATGAAATGAACTAATTATAAAGTGAAAAGTGATGGTTATAAACTTATTCATGGAATTGGAAAGAAATTAAAATTAATTTGTGACTAAATGAAGGTGTTCTGGTGAATTCTCATCTTAAACACATGTAAAGAACTGAATTATATTCATAAAATGAAGTGAAATAGATTCTTTGGATCTGAGAGCCCTTAAGACTATTTAAGACAAGGTGAAGAGCCTTGTCTCTGCAGATATTGGGTCAATTTGAAATGCTTTATATTTTTCATAGGACAAACCCCTTGTCTGAGAGATATTTGGCATTTGGGTTTTTATTTTTTTTTGTTGGATAGGTTGTTGGGGTATTTTTCCGGGTTTTTTTGTGTGTTATTTTTATGTTTTGGGGCTTTTTTAATCAAAGGAGGAAAGTGACCTTCATTTCCAGTCTTTTAAATTGAACAGCTTAACAGTTCATCTTACTGCTTCCTATCTCAGAAAAAGCTTATATCTGCTACAAAAAAAAAAAAAAAAGGAATTTATTATCCTTGTTTGTTCTTGTACTGGCAGCTGATCCCACCCACCCCATTCCTTAGGAAAACTGAGCAGCACATTGGCTCTGGAGCTCTGCTGTTCACTCACTGAATTGTAGCCAAACACTGACTGGAGATGATGCAAAAGCGAAGACTTGCAGAGGGTGACCTCATAGTGTGGCTCTGCAAGTGAAATCAGAGGTGACCTTCTGCTATCACCCAAGCTTTAATCATTTCTCCAAGTAGTTTTTATTTGCACTGCATGTGAAGGCATTGGGGTACAACAAAAAAGTGGAATTTTGTTTTAAGTATCTGATTTTGCTGAAAATTATGGCACAACCTGTTCCATTCATGCTCGCCTTGGGCAGAAGAAGGTTTAAAAACACAGGTAATGGCTGGTCAAGTTTTTCATACGGGTTCTACAAAATAATTGTTATTCTGTCTTACCAAGGGAGTGTTCACAGCCGTTTATTTCAGTCAAAGGCTTCAAGTGCTTCTCTAAGCACTGGCAGAGCACAGCCTTTCCCCGGGTGATGTGGCCATTCCTGCTGTGCCCTGAGTGCTGGTGGCACATCAGGAACAGGAAACTGGAGCCTTGTGGGGATGTGGGAGGGAGCACTGAGGGGACAACTGCTGCCTTCAAACAAAGCCTTTTCCAAATCTCTTCCCAGAACAGATCACAAGTATTTCCTTGTTCAGTAGTGTCCCTTAAATCAAATTAACACGCGTTGTTTATTTTAATCCATATTGCGCTTCCAATTGAAATTGGGAAGACTGTTCAGAACCTGAGATAACAACAGCTCGATTGCACTCTCCCCTTTGGATCAACTAGACTAGTCTGTACTTTGAACTTCCAGTTTTTGGAAATCTGCATTTAGCAGCCAAAACTATTGAAAGGCAGCAACGTTTGATCAGTGTGTTTTGTTTGTACCTCTTGTTGCAGCCTGAAGGTAGAAACTTGATTTTCCTTAAAGTACTGTTAACTAATTTGTCCTAATAAATCAATTGACCCCTTGTGTACATTAAGAAATAAAAATATTAACTTTCAATAACATTGTTTATTTTTAAATAAGAAGCATAGATAAGACAGTAAGAAAATGTAGATAGGAAATGATTCTTTACCTATTTCTTATTTAATTTTTTGTTATCTCTAGTACAGGATGTAAACGAAAAGTTTTTTCAATCATCACGGTGTTTCTGCCTCAGTAATTTCTCCTAATAAACCTTCCTCTGCACTTGCCACTTCTGACAAAGAAATTGCTTTGAACTATTAATTATACATTTATTTCTTTTTTTTCCCAGTTCTGTCTCTTTGGCCTATTATCTCTGTAGAGCTGCAAATAGCAGTTCAAATAAATGTGTATCATTACCATCTAAAATGCTGTAAGATTCAGTGTTTACCACAATACAGACCATCTTGTTAATGTTTTTAGATTATTAATGTTGGCCACCAGACTGGGAAGGCACTGGAAGGGAACTAGTGCTGATGCATAAAGTCCTAAACAACTTAATCAGCTAAGTGCTCTCCTCTTGCCTGTGCCCTGTCTGGGGCTGTTTGCAATGGATATCCCTTGGGAAGTCTCAGTGATGTGCTTTAAAACATCTAAAGCCAATTATCAGCTCTGCCCTTCACTCCCTGTGTCTCCCTCTTTGCAGGGTGGCGGTTTGGGACCATCCTTTGTGCCTCTGCTTCCTGAGTTTCTATGGGATTTCATTAAGTTGTGGACAGCAGGGACACACATACAATTAGTAATGTCCAGTCTCCCCAGCTTGAGAAGGCCTATTAAAGCAGTTGGATATTTTGCTCCAAGCTGAATTCTGTTTGTGCCACCCAAAATCTGCCTTAAATGATTATGTTTTAATTTTGCCTCCAGTGATGCAGAATTGTGTTTGTTTGCTCTTCCTGTTTAGTGCTCCCAGGCAGCAATCTTTGCTCCTGTTCTTGTATTCAATACAGGGTGTTTTCTCCCACTTTTTTAATTGGAAATTTGAGTTGCTGAGGCATTGCTGTGCTTGGGGGTTCTAAAGATAATGGGAACATCTCCAGTAGAAAGGTGAAAACAAGTAAGCCAGTACCTAGAAGAACATCTGTTGTCTATTTTGGGACTGAAGTTCCCTCCTTACTGCTGCCTATAATATGATTTACCTTGAATTCATTCAAGCTATAATTTCACTATGGCTTGGGCAGGAAGTCTCTATAGAAGACAGAGATACAAAGCTGTGTGATTTGCTTTGCATTTTCCAATTAAAATATCTGGGAGGGTGGGCACAAGCAACATAAGAGTTGTCCTTGATGAAGAGGGTCCTGAGATGTGATAGCTTCAGCTAATTCCCTTTCGGAATTTTCCTCACACTGTGAAGCAGCTGTAAGATTTTGTCCATAATGTGTATTACCTGGAGAATTTCAGTCTGAAAATACAGCACATGGTTATCAAAAAGTGGCTCTAGGAATCATAAATTCTGTCGCTATGGCCTGACAAAAATGATAAAATTGCCAGATGCATTAGTGCTTTCTAAATTGAGAACTTAATCTAGCAATATTATGAAGATGATTTTTAAAAAAGGAAGAGATTTAGTAACAGATACATTTCTCTGGATTTATTTCATATTTAATATTGTAGCAGCCAAGACTTTTATGTCAGAGAATCCTAAAACTAAGTTATTGTGAGAATTAATCACAAAAGAAGTTGTCATGCCTACCAAGCACCCAGAACCAAGCAGTAACATTTCAATCCTTCTAGGCTTTAAATCTCCTGAACTTCTCAGTTATTCGTGTTTAATATTGTGCACCCTGTTAGTAGTGCTGTGGTGCCAGAGGTGTGAGGTGCTCCACCTGCATCTTCCCACCAGGGAAACCTGTCCTGGGAATGGGAACTGAGCCCTTGTTTAATGTTGTGTTTGCTCAGAAATCAGGTTTCCTGTCAGACCCTTTAGAAGTTTGTCTATAAATGAAGAGGGTTTAGTTTCCCTCTTGCCTTTTAAAAGCTCAATGTCTAAGTGGGTCAGTTGTCCCTGAGGGAAATCACAACCCAAGGATAAGCTGCAGCAGAGGCAGGGGTTGAGTGCAGAACTGAACCAGGAGGACCAAGGACCCTTGGAGACAGCAGGGAGAAAGCCATGGGGGGCCAAGGGAGTGGGGAAGGAAAGGGCAGCAACTGTATTAAAGGCCAAGGAATTCTGTCAGCAGATGTAGTGCTGAGTCTTCGGGCTGTAGCTTTTCGTGTGTGGCTGCCCAGCTGTGAGAGGCAAGGCAAAGGAGGAATTAGCTCAGCAGTTGTCTTGTTTTATATATTTTTTCACTTGCAGCAGTGACAGAAAACACCTTGAGCAGGTTGATTTGGATGTCAGGTGTTCAGACTCTTCCTATCTACCAGAAATCCTTCATGCAATTTTCAGATGGACGTTTTATCTGCTGCACTGCTGTGAGTTTACTGGTCCAAAACTCCAAGGGAAGAGGTGTTAGCTCTTGGATGTATTAGATTCCTGTTCCTGTGCTCCTTCCTAAGCATTGGTTATACTGATTAATTCTCTGAAGCTCCTTTCAAACGTAGTCCTGAAAAATCTTCTCACTGGTTTGGTACAGAATTCCATAATCTTTGTTCCTACATGTTTCTTTATCAAATGAGGTAATGAGTTTTCTACATATAAAAATATTTGACAATTTTTATTATAAAATATTATGCATTGTATATTATCAATGGAAATGCTGGAAAAGAAACCCTACAAACCTTACCCTCCTAACATATCTCTCAGAAAAGTTGTGCCCACTATTCTTTTAAGCTTATTTTTCTTTGTTTGATAAGTGCTCAGTAACAAAATTCCTCAGAGATCAATCCTAGTGAACACAATTTGGAGGTCCATCCAGCTTTTACACTGGAATGGGGTGCTCAGAACCTCCTGTTTCCTGTAGTCTTTGTTCTGTCAAATGTTTCCCTCTATTTTTCTCAGTTATTTTCTCTTTTCTGGATCCCCAAGGATTACAACTCCAATCTGTTTTACTGAGGAGATGCAACCGGTGTTGCAGAGCTTACAGGACATCTGGAGTCAGTACAGTGAGGGTGTGAGGGGGGTCCTTCCTGGCTCTGGAAGAGATTCCTCATAGCAAGTAGTGCTTCGTCTAATTAATAGAATAGGTCTGAAGGAGTAAATGTGCTCCAGAGCATCCCACAGAGGAGTCTCAGAGATGCACGTTGATCATTCTCCATCTGATCCAAGTGGCACAAGGACATGGGGCAGGTTTCTCCCTTGGACCTGGTTATTCTCTCTCAGTACAACAGATCTCAGGGGGTTACAGGAGGAGCAGCCTGTGCTGCAAAGCCTGAACAGTGTCCAGAGCTGAGCTGTTGGAAACACAGGGAGAGCAAGGGGTTATCTGCTATGAAATTGCAACAGCTGGCCTGAAAATTAAGGAATAAATGATAAATTAGATGAGGTCCTGATTTTGTTATGGGGATAAAAGGATCTTCCTACAGCAAAACTTGTTAAATCCATCAAGGAACAGAAGAATCCACCAAGAATTCTGATGTGTGAGTCCCCAGCACTGCTGCTGGCCATAGACATGGGTTTGTGGAGGTGGTTTATGTATTTCCACAGTATTTTACTGTTACTTCCCTTCCTCCTGCCAGGTTTTGTCAGTAGACCTGAGCAGTTGCTCTGCAGTACTATCCTCATGTAAGCTTTGCATTTCTCCTCAGGCTTTTGAGTGACAGGTCGAACAACTGCAAAACAACATAATTCAAGACTCTTGTCCTCCTTCAGAGTTGTGTTAAAATACTTGGTTATTTATATTTCATCTGCCTTCTTGGGTCTTGATTTAAAGTAGTGGCTTTTTGAAATGTAGAGGGCATGGGATCACATACTTGCACTTGGATAGAAATGGAAAATGTAGTAATACTGTGAACTCCTGGATCTCCCTGATTCTTGTGGGCAGGGGTGACTGACCTTGTGAATGGTTACAGAGAGCAGCCATCACATGCAGGACCTGTCTCTATAAGGTTGTCTCTCAATGCAACCTGAAAATTAGGCTTTAAAAATTGGCACCAATTTTTTGTCCAAATGTAGCTGCCTTTGCTGGTTTTTTTTATTGTTCCTCCTCTGCAGTATTTTAAAACATCTTCATTGATTTAATACCATTGATAAAAGAAAAAAACAAAACCCCAAACAACGTTATACACAAGGTTTTTTAGCTTGGGATATGCCTTTTTCTGCTGGATTGCTCCTTTTGGTGTTTTGCCCTATTTACATCAAATGGTTTTCCAGCTCCTCAAGTTTCAGAAGCTCATTTCCGAGTGTTATAACATCCCATCTGACCCATGGAGATTGTGGATCCTGAAGTACAACAAGCACTTCCCTTGTATTGAAAAGATATTTTGGGATTAATTCCATGATTCATTGTGATTTTTTGTTTTGGTTTGGGGGTGTTTTGATTGTTGTTGTTTTATTTTCTGTTAGGTTTTTTTACTTGTTTTTGGTGGTGATTGTTGTTTTCAAATTGGGTTTCTTTCTAAGCTTTTTCTTAAGATGCACTTAATATACATTATGCATACAAAGCATATAAAATTTGTCAAGAGAACTTTCCAGGAAAATTCTGATATCCAAAAAAAAAAAATAAAAGCTCTTGAAATATTCATCACATGCTACCTGAAACTTCTTGTGAATAATGGACAGATACTGTACCAGCAGGTATTCTTTAAAATGACTTAATCAAGTAGCAATAGGTAACATTGTGTGATGTTACTTGTGGGAATAGTTCCAGGCAGCAGAAATGTTGATTAGTTGGCCCCTTGCCTTTCCAGTGCTGAATTACTGAAATCATAGTGAAACTGTTGCATAAGCGCACATAATTCTCATTTTTATTCTTAGATATTAATAGTTTTTGATGGAAAAAAATGCAAGTCGAACTTTTCCCACGTTTTCTCTGCAATTTTGCTCTGGTTTGGATCTCTCCAGGTTGTCCGTGAAGGAATGTTTTGCTAACTTGCAGCAGACTGAAAAATGTGTCATTAAAGTAGGAGCTATCCATGGTACCTACCTGTGTGTGAATGAACTCAGGTAAGATGTCTCTTAGAATGAAAATGTTTGCTGCTGGAAAAGACAGCACAAATCTGCATCTCAGAATCTTAAAAAAAACCCCAAAACCCAAAACAAACCTGGACATGTATTCTGGGTCTTCACTCAGTAAATGAAACAGAAATTTAAGGAATTAAATTTTGCATTTTTTTTTTCTCTCTTTTAGAAATAGTAATAATTTTAAATTCAAAGGTAAATTCCTGTCCTTTCACCTTTAAAGTGGCATTTTACTATCGATTTTTGATTTATTTTGCTTTATAGACTTTATTTAACAAACCCAGCAATAGCTGGTATGGACCTTGCCCTATTTCCTGTGAGAGAAACAATTTGCATTGGGGTTTTTGTTTGACTACTTTGGTTTTATAATTTGACAGTTAATAGTGTTCTGAAGTTTATATTTCTTACCATGAGCCATTTGTTTAGGGAAAACTGGAACTTCTGATTCCATGATCTGCTAAATCAAATGTGGTTGTTTAATACATATGTAGCATATCTGGTATGTACTGTACAGTTGTCTAAAATAATTGAGATATTTCTTTTGATCTTGCAAGATTTATCAGATTACTTGTTTTAGTCAGACTTCTGCTTATTATAGGGAAGATGTTTCTGGATAATAATAATCTGTAATGTTTTAACTTGGTGGTAAAAATAAAATAATGAAATATATATATTTCCTTGGATCCAAGCCTTTGGTTTTGCACTTGAAATGTTAAAGGAACTGTGAAATTGCTAATTTGCAACCTCAGGAAATGCAGAGCACCTGTTTTTTTTATAAAAGGTCAGTAGTCCTTTACTGAATTGAGGAAACAGTTTCCCAAAATGTGAATTATAGGACTGATCCCAGCTAGGAGGCCTAGGTCAGCTTTAATTTCAAAATGGAGTTAATACCAATCTTGGATACCATGTGAACAGGATTATGGGAAAGTTTAAAACACTGATTTGCCTTTCTGAGTGCAGTTTTCAAGTTTAAAACTTGGACTTATTCTGTCACTCAGTCACTTGGGAACATAAGCTGTGGGTTTTTGAGCCTGTCACACCGTAGGTATAAATCAAGCTGCAGATACTCTGAATTGTACCTTTGTGGATACAAAATATTGCCAGAAAAACAGTTGGACCTTTTCCCAAAACTACTCCATAAGAGAAATCACAATAAAACTACTCTGCTTCTGAATATTGAACCTACAAATAGAAATGAGGAGCAACATGAATGTTTAATGTGGGAGAAGTGATCGGCCTGGGGAGAGCTGAAAGATCTTCCCTGACTTTTGTGCTCCTGAACGTGGGTTAAAGAAAACTCTGCCAAGGAAACAAACCCATTTGTTCTGCTCTTTTCATAGTACAACCATCTGCTTGAGGCAAATCATGGGCTGGGAAAAATTGCATTTCCCTGATTTATGTGTAAAAAACAAGGCCAGGCTTTGGGACTTTGCTGGTGATGCCATTCCTGTGGCAGCCCTGGTTTAACTTAGGCAGGATCCTGGTTTTAGTGAGCCTGAGGGAGAGGGTGCTCAGCTCCTCCGCCTTTCTCTTCTTGGCTTGGGGACTGAAAAGCCACCTGACAAGAGGCTGATTTAGCACAGCTACTTCCAATCCCCCTGAGGGTGCCAATGCAAGTCTACACAAAACAAACAGATTATTTTCTGAAATGCTGAGAAAAGGTGTAACAAACTTGAGCCACTCAACTTCCAGGGACGTAGCAAAGCATGACCACAACACAGCTTTGATTGGGTTGTACATCTCCTAAAATAGTCCCTTATTATCACAATGCTTTCTGTGTCATCATTGCTGTATAAATAATACAATTTTTCACCCATACCTGGGGAAATAAGTGTTTTGGTTGTGCACTGCCACCATCGTATCCTTCAGTCCCTTCTCATTTCATGCTACCACACACAGAAAGTAAATCCCAGCAAGGAGAGGGGGCAGCCTAGTATCCTGTGCTGTAATTTGGCACTAGGCTTTTGTGTATGTGTAGACAGCTGCTGTTTATTCCTATCATGCATATTGCAGTGTTCTCAATTTTCCTCCCACACAAAGTTGTATTCCTGTGTACAGTTGAAAGGACACTTAAAAAGCAGCGTGCCACTTCCCCCGTGCTTGGAGTCCATGTAACAAAGACTATATTTTCCAGACCTGCAGTACAGCATCAAACACGTTTTTAATTTAGGTTAGTAAGTATTAAGGCCAGAAGGATGCAGAAAATCTGTTATGACTTCTTTATGACTTCATCTGTAAGTTATCACTGCATTGAGCCCGGCAGGACATTTGTATTCGAGTTTGCAACTCTACTTGAGGGGGAAAAATTATGAAATCATGTCTTGAAGTTGTCTAATCATCTCTCTTGGTAGCTTGCTCCAGTGGCTGCTTGCCTTTACTCTTAAAATCTGTGCCTTAACTCAGTTTGATTTTGGTTTGGATCCAGTATCCTTGATTCCTCTCACCTCATTAGGAAGGTTTCTTATTGCACACCATTTTATTCCTGTAAAGGAGCCTCTTTACAGATTCACTGAGCAGCACAGCTCTGCAGTGATTTGTGAAAGTCCAGGGAACAGTACTGACACCTCAGTGGGATTCTCCTGCTGATCTAATTAGTCTGGTTCCTCCCTCCTGCTTTTGTGTTTGAATTATCCGGGATGCAGCAAGCTGATGGTGTGGCTGTGAGGGGTTTCTATGGTGCTGAGCTGGAGCAGGGCTGGGGTGGTGGCTCAGTGACCATCCTGAACCCCTCCCTTGGATGGATTAAACACCCCAAAGGTGTTAAAGGTAAAATGTAAGGCTCTGGTTAGTCAGCACTCCATACTCTACCACAACTGGTCTGCTCATTCTGGACATTCAAAAATGTGCTCAGAGGAAGTTTTAAACATCTGAGGTTTTACAAATCTTAAGAACCTGGCAGAAAGAAGGGAACAGAGCTGGGAAAGGATCTGGAGAACCAGAAGCAGTAAGGGAGGTGGGAGGCCTCAGGAGAAAAGGAGGCTCAGGGAGCACCTGGAATTCTCTCCAACCCCTTGACAGGAGAGGGGAGCTGGGGGGGGGGGCCGGAGGTCGGACTCTGCTCCCAGGGAAAAAGGGACAGGATGAGAGGAACAGCCTCAAGCTGAGCCAGGGAAGGTTTAGATTGGACACTGGGGGAAATTTCTCAAGGAAAGGGTTGGCAAGCACTGGAACAGACTGTTCAGAGCAGTGTGGAGGGTTTTAAAAGCCCTGTGGATGTGGCACTTGGGGACATGGGTCAGTGGTGGCCTTGGCAGTGCTGGGAAAGGGTTGGACTTTGTGATCTTAGAGGTCTTTTCCAACCCAAATGATTCTACAATTTTAAACTAGAGTGAAGTTGGTGGACTCCAATCTACTACCTTGATCTCCTGTAGTGTTATTTCCTGAAAAATGTTGTATTGCTCCATCTGTATAACCGGTGTCCTGGATGGCACAGGGGAGATTAACACCAAGTTACAGTCTGTATTTACAAGTTTACCACCAAACTGTAAAATTTGGGTAGTAGATGAACATTATTAATATTACATATTCTCCTGCATGGCACAAATTACTTTTCATGCTAGAAATGGTTTAGAAAACAATTTTATCCAGTTGAACTTTGCCAACTTTGTTGCAGCGACTTCCTTACTTTTTTTCATTCAGAATCTTTCTAAAGTTTTCTTAACGTGTGGTGTTTTCTCAAGAATACAGGTTTTATTTTCCAAACCTTTTATCATCTCAGATGCTTTTCTCTGAGGTCCCTCTGATCTGTCCATCTCTTAAGCAAAGCTGCTCCCAAACACGGGTGCTCCAGCTGAGATCTAATGGGACTTAGATAGTCGTGCTTATTTTACATACTTAGTACTGTGACCTAAATAACATTCACTTTTTATGTGACAGTGTTTTATTGTTAACTTGCACTCTGTGTATTATCCAGCCTGACACCCAGCTCTGTCTCTGGGATGCTCCTGTATAGAATCTATTCATAGGGAAAAATCCTCCTGGCCTTGTTCAATTTAAACTTGTCGTATCTTCCAGCAAAGGCAGTTGATCTCAGTGGGAGTTGCCAGATTAAGGCTGAACAAAGACCTCAGGATTTGGTCCCCTGTTGGTACATTTGTTTGTTCCTTTCAGTCGAAGCTATTTGTCATTTGTTTCTATTGAGTCATAGTACAAATTGATTTAATTATTCTGGTCCCTCAAGGTCCTTGACATCTTGCATAATGTTTAGGTGAGGTGTAAAGGCTTGCAGTGTTCTTCTCTCACTAGTGCCTCATTCTTAATTATAAGCAATAATAAAGTGGCTGTATTTGTATTCTAAATGCATATTTGGATATGTTGAAGAGTTTACTTCGTAGCCAAGCTTATCTTTTTTATCACTAAAATGTGTTGAAGAGCCTGATTTTTTTCAGGAAGGTGGGGAAAAAACCTTCCAAAGGAAAACAAAACAAGGAAAAAAATCCCTGTATCACACAGATGTACTTCTGGGGGGGAAGAAATAAATAACCCCCAACCTCCCAAAGCTATTTGTTTTCAGAAAGACTCTATATTTGCATGTTTAGAAACAAAGACATTAAGCGAAAGAGGTAAGAGTTGAAATAGAATCCCTTTGTATTTTTATTTTTGAGTAAGATGACATATAGATCTATGTTATATAAACCCCATTTCCCCTCCATTTTGACATGAAATCCACAAAAATTTGAAATAACTATTTCCTGCTATACATATGTGCATTGATGAGTCATGTTTTGAGCTCATGATACTTAAATCAGAAAACTGGTATTTTGCAAAATCAATGTCTTAAAGACACTGAACCTGTCACTGATTTTAGGGGATTTGGAGGTTCTTTTTGAAGTACAATCAGCAGGTCTTGACCTTTCCATTATAGCTGATCAACTGTTCAAATAGAATCATGGAATGGTTGGGGTTGGAATATCCTCTCATCCCACCCCCTGCCATGGGCAGGAACACCTCCCACTATCCCAGGTGGCCTTGGACACTTCCAAGGATGGGGCAGCCACAGCTTCTCTGGGCACCCTGTGCCAAGGCCTCACATTGTTCCTCAGGGACCAATTTTTTCCCAATATCCCATCTAACCCTCCACTATGCCAATTTAAAACCATTCCCCCTTGTCCTGTTACCACCTGGCCACAAAATAGTCTGTGGGAGAAGTAACTGTGGAGGGGAAAATGAAACATTTTTCAGTACCTTCCATAATGGAATATGTATTGAAATAATTTTGGGGTTGTTCATGCTCATAGAGCAGACACCTAACAAGTGGCTTATTACCTCCCTGAGAACAATTTGACTATTTATCTGATATGTATCCCACAGCAGCAAGTTTGGAGGTGCTGTCTGTGTTTACATGCTTAGATATCCATCCTAAAACTTGGTGCAGAATTTATGGATGGAGGAAAAGGGGAATGATTAAGATGACTTTGAGATGGGACTGCTCCTCTGAGAGCTGTGTAGTGGCATCTTTGAAAAGTAACATTTTTATTTGTACATTGAGTTCATCGAGTGCAATACTGACCTGTTTGAGGAAGACTTATGTGGGTCTAGTGCTGTGACTGTTGTCTGAGTATCCCTTGCTGTAATCATTCCTGCAGTGCAGTATCTGTTCAGAGAAACATCCAGAATTTTATCAACTTTTATGTTGTGGATATGAAAAATGATGACAATTTGAAGCTTATTCTGAAGTATTTCTTTATTACTGTCCCTTTTTGTCCCTTCCTACAATTCATAATTAAAAGGGGGAATAAAAAGGAGGAGCAGAAAGAAGGAAATTAAAAAAAGAATAAAATCTTTCAAAGACTTTTGGCTCTAATTAGATTTTCATTAAGGTTTTATAAAATCTATTACACAAAGCCTCATAAGAAATGAGAGCACAATTCATGGAGATGATTAACAAATTGGCTTAATGAACTTATCTTGAACCTCTCAGACCCACTGTGGAGTTCTCAGTACCCTGCAGTGTTGCAAGGAAACACATCCAGTGTGACAGTTCAGAGCAGGAGAAGGAGCAAAAACGAGCTCAGATGGTCCCAGCCTGGTTCGTGCTTTTTCAAGTGCACATCAACAAGCCACACTGAACTGTCACTAATTTCACAGCTGTAGCAGTGAAAAGCCCCATAAAACCAGAATGAGACACTGGATTTGTGCCAGCTGAAGGCAGTTTTACCTTGCAAAGACTGACTGAGGCTGTGGATTGAAGAAGGAGCCTGGTGTAGTTGAGTCCTTATCTCTCATTTGCATGGGGAGGGAAGGGAAAACTGCTGTTGGTCTTGGTTTGCTGCTTGTTTGCATTACTGTAAATACCAGGATTGTAATCCTGTAGGGATCTGCTCAAGGTCTGCCAGCAGACACCCCAATCAAGATTAGAACAGCCAAAACACAAGGTGCTTCTAAAAAACACAAAAAAATTATGTCCAAGAGGGGATGTAAGAAATTGCTTTAACTTTCCCATCTGTAGGATGGTCAGATGACAATTTCTAAAACTTTAAACTCCTCTATAGTTTATGAAGTGATGCAGTTATATCTATAACATATATTTTACATATTATGTATTTTATGTGTATATATATATGGCATCTTGAAAAATTTTACAAAAAGATCCCAATTTTTGATGTTAAGTATCTGTAGGTGGGAAAGGTCACCTAAACAGGTTTTGTTATGGATGATATGTTTTGTTTCTGTCTGTTGTGGGATGTTTAGTTTTTCATATAACTATATAAAGTCTAAAAGCAAATCTTCAATCTGCAATTTGAACCTGGCTCATCATGGCAAACACACATCAAAGTTACACTCTTCAAGGAATATTACCGAAATATAATAATTCCAGACAGGATGGCCAGATTTTTATGAACTTGTGGTGTAGGAAATTATTAGAGCACAGCTACACTTGAGCATTCCTCAGCTGGCATGTCATTTAACCTCGAGGCTGGAGTTATATCTTTGGACTTTACTTTTGCAGAATCTTGCCCTGTTCATCACAGTGGTGCTGCAGTGGAGTGGTCTGCACCTTTTATCTGCATGGTGGAGGTTCCTGCAGCATCCTGCCAGAAAGCCTTTGCCTTCTGTGCTCTCCAAAGGGATGCACTGTCACATCCGAGTGTGCTCTGCCTGGTGTGT
This sequence comes from Serilophus lunatus, assembly GCA_013399895.1. Taxonomy (NCBI): domain Eukaryota; kingdom Metazoa; phylum Chordata; class Aves; order Passeriformes; family Eurylaimidae; genus Serilophus; species Serilophus lunatus. The sequence continues at coordinate 2,299,215 of VXBA01001096.1, read as the reverse complement.
GACAGGAGGTGTGATGTTCCCGCAGTGGGACTGCTTAGGAGACATTCAGATCCCCTGTCTCAGAATCAAGCAGGGTTAAGTAGGAGTACAGCTTAAAATCCACTGGGACAAACAACTCCTGATGGAAGTTCTGGCTTCCAAGCCTTGCCCTGTTTACCCCTTCTTTCTCATACTGTCACTCCCTTCCACTCCTGTTGATAAAGGAATTAGTGCTGTTGTACATTAAGTTGAATCAGGGAGCTGACAGACTGGTAATGTTTTGTTGGTGAGATTATTTTCTGCCAAATCATTCCCTAACCTGGATCTCTGTGTGATTGTGCCGTTAGCACCAGCACAGCCCCAAAACAGTCAGAGAAACAGGGATGTATGGTGAGGAGAACCCGAGCCCTGGCAGATACTGAATGTCCAATTTCACCCAGTTATTTCCAGCACAAGAATTAAAACTCAGCTGTTTTCTCTCTCTGGGAGAGACTAAACACCATAAACCCTCTTCTTGGCTCCTGTTGAATTCCTAATTCAGCTGCTCCATGGGATGTCTGCTGTGTCCCTCTCCCACCCATCTCAGCAAGAGCATGAATAGCAGTTCCTTTGCCATTCCAAAGCTGCCTGTGAGAGGGAATTCAGTGGAGTGAAGCAGCTCCCTGTGTAATTGTGTTCCCACACGCACTTGCACTTTTTCTTCACTATTGTTGCCTCTTGCCAAGCGTAAAATATCTCCTTTCCAGTCATTGAAAGAGATTTCAAATGCTTGGAAGAAGCAGAAGTCCTGTAAGCACAAATTTGGAAATGAGGTATCTTGGATTTCATCTAAACTTCCATAAAGTCCCACACTCAGTAATGAGAGGATTCTCTAACTAATGATGAGGTTCTACTCCATTAACCAAAACACTCAATTGCTTTTTAGAAAATGTTATTGATGTTTCACTTCGAATACTTTCTGCCTGTGAGGGTGTTTGAAATCTGCCAATTTATGAAGTGTTTTAATTTTCCTGAGCACTGTGGGAAGGGAGGTATATACTGCCATGGCTGGTGCCCCAAATCCAGGGCTTTATTTATTTTCAGAACTGTTTTCTGGTGGTGCTCAAGGAACGACTGGATGTGGCACTGGGTGACAAGGTGGGGATTGGCCAAAGGTTGGACTCGATGACCTTGGAAGTCTTTTCCAACCTCAGTGATTGTGGGATTCTGTGAGATTTCTGTCTCCTTCACAGCAGCAGCTCACTGGGGTGCCGCCCTTTTAATCTCTTATTTAATCTCCCATTTTAGTCTCTGAGCTGGTGGAGTGAACCAATGTCTGTCACTTGTCAACATGATATGTCCCAGTTCTTTTGGGCTCATCTCAAAATGAACTTGGTACTTTTGCCAGCATTTATCTGCAGAATGCAGCGGCATTCAAATAATGTAGAGCATCTTGTCTCAAATCAGAGTTGTAGGAGATAAGCTCGAATAGAGGTATTTTGCCAACTCTAAATACATATTAGGAAAAAACTTTTATCTTCCCAATGTCAAGGTTAAAAAAACTGCTTTGCAGCCTTACAAGTTTTTTAAAAGTTGAGTCTCAAAGGTTAAAAATTAGAAAAATCTCAGCTTGCCCTTGTAACCTTGAGTTGCTTCCTTGTGCAATAGCTATTTTACAATTATTTTAATTGCAGAATAACAATCCCAGGTTCAAATTTTGCACCTCGTAAAGGTTAAGAAATTGCACCTGAGGGCAACAACTGCGTCACATCAGGACTTTCTTAAATGTGTCTCTGCTGGAAGCAAAACTGCCTTCCTGTTAAAAGGATAATTTGTTAGTCAAATAATCTGGGACTGTCCTCCTTGTGCTGTCCGTGTTTGGCCTCACAGTAAAATGAAATGTATATGAACAAGTGTCCCTTAAGGTTATGTTCATATTACTTTTAATTTCATATTAAAGTTTTCTGTGGTTCATTATTTATTTATTAAGGGCAGGATGAGGTTTAATTACTGGAATGGGGAACAGTGCAGAGCTGCAGTTGTGAGCTGTTCTTGAGGTTATTTTTCACTGCAGGGGTCTGCAGCTCTTAAAATTAGGCACAAAAGAACCTTGTTCCCATAAGGAATTGTGCATCTTATTTCTGAGGATCAAGAAAAAGTTGGTAAAGTGCAGGGCAAGATGTTCATTGGCCTTGAACAAACTGTCCCAAGCACTGGGAAAGCTGAAAACTTTGAATATAGGCTAAATCTCATGTATTCAAAGATATCAGTAAAACTGGAGTAAAGATACTCTTGTTTCCACTGCAATCAGCCTCAAAGTCCTTAATGAATTCAGAAGGACAATGATTTGGCCAATAATTTCTCATCTCCAGACAAAGATATACCAGCTCTGGACTAATAAAATCCAAATGATACATTTATTGATGAGATTTTAGTTTTGATAGAAGTATATGAAAAATTTGCAGCTTTTTGGCATTACGTGCCTTGACACCTAGTAATTATACTTGTAGATGATAATTGCAAACAGCAGGGAGCAGATGTTTCTGGGGGAAAAAACCTAAAAATTGTGACAGTGGAAAAAACCTTAAAATTGTGACAGCAGATGCAGTCAGGCATATAAATGCACACAAAATACACTCCAGGGTTTTTTTTTCAGAGGGATCCTGCTTTTTTCTTGGTAGGGGAAATATGACCTGTAGGACTGCGTGTATGTTTTACCTAATCACAAGTTTTAATTTTGTGTTATGTTTTAATCTCTAGTAACCAAATAGTTCTCAATAAACAGATCTTTGAAACTGTACTCAGAGAAAATACAGATGAAATTCTATTGCCTGTTTGGTGCCATTTACTTGAAAGAACTTGCTCATTAAAACCAAAGCAAGTTGGGACAGTTCTTGTATTGACTGTAAGGATTTTTAATCAGGATACTTGAATGATCCATCTTAGATCTATTTTTACACAACTCCATCGTACTCTTTTTCATGACATTAAATGACTAATGCATTTTCTCCTTTTTTTTTTTTTCTCTCTGAGCATCAGTAGGTAAGAGAGATTAAAATCTTATCAGTCCCCTGGAGTCCTGGGAAACAGGGTATCATTGTACCTGCTGCTGCCCCACGCCAAAGGGAGGTTTTAGTTGGGTTTATTTTATTTTAGTTTTGAAAATCCGTTCTTTTTGACTTTTCATCTTAATGGCATGAGCTATTAACATCTCTTCTGTTTTATAACAGAGTGCCAAAGAGTGCCTTTTTTTCTCTTAATAAAGATTGATTAAACACTGACGTTTTGGCTTTGGTGTCATGAGGTTCTTAACTTGTCAGGCACTGAGCAAAGACATCCATTTGGCCATTCTCCCCTCTTTCAATAATATATTCTGAGGTTATAAACCCCACTTTGATTAACATATCTACAGTTTCCAGGGCTCTCTGGAGAGCCCATACTGGTTAACATGCTTTTTTTGGCAGTTCTTGTTGGCACAACTTCCATGACTTGCATGCTAAAAGAAAGAGAGAGAGAGATGAAAAAAGGATCATCTAACTTTGGGTTCATAAATGTAGCTGTCAAAGCTCTCATCAACTTCAGTCTTGCAACATCAGTCACCAGTGATTATATCTAAGAAATTTCTTATATTTTGATACTTCCTTTCAATAGAGAATCATCACCAGTGTCTTTTCTCTGAAATTCCTTTCCAGACTTTTCTATTCTCAATAGCAAACCCAAAAAGAAGGACAGTGAAAAAAACGTTGCCTTCAACAAAGAAAAGATGGTGGTAAAACCCCTTCTGATCTTTTGCACCCCTCAGATTCCTCTTCTTGTTTTTCATTGAATAATTAATAAGGGTATTTCATACATTCTCCACCTCTAACAAATGAACATGATATGTTGGACCTCAGGAGCCCCTTCCTGGCACTGCTTTCCAGTATCTCATTCTCAGTCTGTCTGTACATCCAGGGTTACCCCATCCCAGGGGCAGAATCTGACACTTGCCCTCGTTGAACTTCCCCTGGTTGGTGATTCCCAGTGCTCTGATGTGTCCAGGTCTCTCTCCAGGGCCTCTCTGCCTTCCAGGGAGTCAACAGCTCCTCCCAGTTTTGGGACATCTGCAAACTGGTTCAGTGTCCACGTCATTTTTGAAGATGTTGAAGAGCACTGACCTGACACACAGGGCCATGGGATGAGTGGAAAAGGATTTCCCCTGGTCAAGGTTGCAGGCTGTGTGTCATGAGGAGGAAGACAGGAGCAAACCAGAAGAGAAAGTCACAGCAGTTCCTTAACTTAAAATCATTATTTTACAGACAAACTTTAAAAAGGCACTGTCTTTGGGACACTGTTAACAACAACAACAACAAAGGTATATTTTTGTAAAAGCAATTAAAATTACTGAATTTCAAACTTCAAAGTAAGAGCATATTTCATAGAGATTTATGTACTGCACCCTCACACTGAATGTACATCATTTTTGAAGATAAAATGAATAATTTGTAGGTCTAAATAGAGATAAAGTTTTGTGTTTAAAGCTTCTTCATGATTTTTTAAACCCTTTTTTCAGGGAAGCTTTTTCAAAACATGAGGAAAGAATGAGAGGAACACTTTAAACAGCTTTTCTAATTAGGTTTCTGACTTTACAATCTTATTTCAACAACAATGACAGAGGACTGAGGAATGCAAGTGTCTAAAGGTGTTGTGTGTTCACTCACCTGTACAAGGGATTTTCTCCTGCCTAATTCTGGAACCCTTCACTCTCTTGTAAATTCTTCCAGCCTTTTTGGAAGAGCTTAAAATTCAGCATCAGCAGAAAATTGCATCTGAGCAGCTGCTGTGCTTCAGGTGCTGGTGAACACGATCATGTGTTAGGCAGAATGTTCTTTTGAACTTGCCATCTAATGAAACCAACCCCCCAAAATTTCTTAAAGTACAAAGAGCAATAAAATTGCTTTCTGTTGATTTAAAATAGTGATAGATTTAGATGTGGAACAAACTCTGCTTACTAATGTTTTTCTCTTTATCAGTTAACATGGTTGGGAGCGTGTGGGCATGGATGGGGGGAGGTTCCATCGTTACACTACATAAGAGGTGAAAATCCTTGCTAGAGAAAGCAGCATCTGTCCTGTAAGGTTGGGAACGGTGTTCTGTTACTGTGAAAGCTGTTTTCAGCGCACTCAGGTGTTCTGTCAAGGCCAGCTGGGATGTCCTTACCTGTTGTATCCCAGCCAGGGCACACTGAGATTCAGGATCAGATATGCAAGACAAGCAGGAACCCAGCAGGATTCCGCGAGTGCAAATCCCTTCTGGCAACTGCACATCATGCAATTTATTATTCCTTTTCATATCCATCACATTTCAAGTTCATTCCTGGGAATTACATGGCAGTTGAAAAGGATTCACCCTTGAGAAGTCTATGGAGAAAAGCTCTTAAAAAGCAAAAAGTCCTTCTGCAATGAGAGGTGCCCCTGATTCTTTCAAGTGAGATTCAGTTGCACTTGACTCACCAAAGGTTTAGGTGCATTCAGAGCTGTTAGAAAAGGCTTTTTATTTAGATTTCTCTCGACAGAGCTGTGCTTAACTGACCTGCTGTGTGAGGCACAGCATGAGGGAGTTGTCCTTGCCTCTGGCTGAGGTTATACTTGTCCTGCTGCTCCATCCTCCTGGAGAGGAGGTTCAGGCTCTGCTGTAGGACGGGTTTGTGCTCTGGCCCTTCAGCTTCCAGCCAAGTGTGCGGGGGCAGGAGCCTGACCTGTTTGTCCCGTAAATCCTGCCTGTATTGAGATGCTGAAGGCTCTGGAGCCTGACAGGACCTTTCCTTTCATTTAACTCTTCCAGGGAGTCCAGGGAGTTGGTCATTAGGGTACTTTCCTAGAGGTGCTGTTGTTTTGTGGTTTTTTTTTCTTTTTTTTTGAAAAATAACTTCCTAGGCTTAGTTCAGACACGTACAAACTGAAATCTGAGAGGTGTGGACTTTGTATTTCAATATAATAAAGGCAGAAGTGTTTGTTCTAGGGATCTGAGCAATACTTGGATAAGCTTTGCCATTGGAATGCTGTTGCTGTGTGGAATCAAACTCTCAGTTAAACTTCAGTACTCTCTTCTGGAGACCTGAAAATAAAGCTACCTGTTTTGTTTAAAAATACAGCAATTGATAATTGTGTCAGGAGTTTATTTATATCGAGTTTCAAGTATCCATTAATCTCAAAACCATACTTTTCTCAGTTGTGTTTCTGACTGTCCCCTTGCAGAAATGAGCTACAGTTTTCTGAGAAAAATACATTTGGCTTCATAGAGAAACGTTTATATTTTTCTATATGCAGACACATTGTGGTGATGGTGCTCATCCTTCTGGGGTGTGTGTTTTGTTTTGTTGTAAAGAGTTCATTTTCTAGGAAGTTGGGAGCGAATTCAAGGTCTGAGGAACTGCCTTGCCATGTCCCTTGACTATGTTTGGAGCAGCTTCTGGTGTTCCCTCTGGTCTCTCCAGTGTCTGTTTAATGTCAGCTGGATTTGACTTCTAGCCTTGCTGAAGCAGTAATTTTAGTCTGGAGCCAGAGAGCAGCAGTTCTAGCTCCAATATACCATGTTTTCCCTTGAAATTGCTTAGTTGTATTTGAGAAGTTTCTGAGACAGAGATGTTGTAATATATTCATGCTTGGTTTAAAAAAAACAAACCAGCTTTTAAAATTAAGCTAATTACCTATGTAAGAAACTCAGGGAATTCATTACAGCTGTTACATGGCATTGCTCACTCTGTAGGTCTCCAATGGCATTTGTGATATGCAGACCTTCCCCCAACTGTAAGAAGGTGATGAAGGTACCTCCTTCCAGTCCTACGTGGTCTTTATTTCCATAACAACAGATTTGCTTGCTTGTTGGATTTCTTCTCATAAGAAATTTCAGTGATTAATCAGATACTCAGAAATTTATCAGCTATTCAAATATTTCAGTGATATTAATCTAATGAATAACTAGATTTTGTTCATCATATTTCAAAAAACATGAAAGAACAAATTGAAATTTTTTGACTTATATTTACCAAACCCCAGAGTTTTGTAATGGTGACTCAAACCTCAGAGATATAACTCCCATCAGCCATGGAGCTGACACCTAAGGTGGTGCTAAAGTTTGTATCAGCTCAGTTAAAAAATCAATCAAGTTTGAACTTCCTTCAGTTGTGTCTTGCTCTAAACCAGCAAACTAATTATAATAATATTCTCATCCTTTAATTGTGACTATGGATGACTGATGGCAAACATGTAATTAACTGATGCAGAAGTTGACATTAGACAGTTGACACCAATTTTTTTATGCATTATTATATGAAGACGTAGTGAAGCAATTAGTCCTTCATTAGTCCGAAGTTATTTCAAAAGCTTTGAAATACTTGTGTGGTTAATTTTTAATCATCAAGGAAATGTATCTTTTAATGGTGCCAACTTCAGGGACTCAAATTAAACTCAGTCCCATGAGGCTCATTTCAATAAGATAAACGGCCTCCACAGCTGCTGGGCCACGGAGACATTCCAGGAGCCTTTGGGCTCTGCAGCATGAGGCTCTTAAAGATTCTCCTCATTTTTCCACTTTTTTTTTTTTTTGTACTGGCTGTCTCGGGCTGTGTTAGTGCACACATGGAGAGGAGCTGCTGTCCACACCCTCCTGCCTCTGCCAACACTTCTGGCTTTTTAGTGCCTGGAGCCAAAAGGCCCAAGCCAGGCTTAGATGTTAAAGAGTGTTTCACTCCTGGTCTGCCTTTCAGGCTTAAACGTGGAGCTGAAATATAACCTGGTTGAGGATTGGCAACTTCTTACCCAGAGGACAAGAGATTTAGTTCAGGTTTTTTGGGGATTTTTTTCGTCTTCAATTTGCTTTTCTGTTCTAATCTGGCTTTTGTGATAAACCTGTTATGAGGATTAATGTCTTTTCCACTTTCTTGAACATTTTTTTTACTCTTTTTTTTTTTTAAAGAATTCCTGAAAATATTATCTTGTTTGGCTCTCTCACTGGCAGTTTGTCACCTTCTTTCCTCTTAAGGCACTTGTAAAATCTCACCCCGGCTCCGCTGGAAGCAGTAAATAGAATTAATGTGCATTAAAGTGTGGAGGATCCTTGTCCTGGGCAAATTCTTTATAAAAAAACCCTTTATAACTTAACTGTATGTTGTGAAATTATGAATTATACTTTCTGAATATATGAAAGAGACAGAGAGTAGAAAACTGAATTATCAAAGGCTGGAGAGGGCTTGGAGCAACCTAGGATAGTGGGAGGTGTTCCTGCCTAAGGCAGGAGGTGGAACTGGATGAGCTTTAAGGTCCTTCCAACCCAAACCAGTCTGGGATTCAATGAAATAAAACCATCATGTGAAAACAACCTGTTGTGTAAAAGCTGGAGAACTTGGGGAAAACCATTTTCCACATGCAGATGTCCTGTAAAATATTTTGCTTATAAATTTTAGCGGATTCGCAATTAAGTAATGACAATATGTTAGGGAGTAAAGACAGTTGTGTTGATCTGAACATGCCTGGACTCTGCATAGAATGGCATTTTTTCTATATTACAGAAACCTTTTCCAATGCACTACAAGCATGAAATCTGTGTTGGGTCATCAGCTAACACAAATTAAAGTAGCCTGACTTCAGTAGGGAAAAATTAGAGAACGCCTGGAACTTTGAAACAGACATGATACTTTTCTTTTTATCTATTTTAGTAGTAATTACTCTGTAATTCAGCTTTTGTTATTATTTATCTAATAGTCCCAGTACAAGAGCATTTATTTTCTCACTTGATGTTTCAAGGTGCACCTTTTCTTACCAATTTTCCTCAAACGCATTTTTTGGCACGCTGAAATGAGCAGTGTCACATTATATTCTTTCTTCTGGGTGGCAATTATTCACTGGTGTCACTAAGATCACTGTGCCCTAAAGATTTGATAATGCACCATTCAGGAATTCAGGGGCAGATTCTGAGAAGATGATTTTGGGACGTGCATTCAACTCCTTTTGTTAGACAGAAATAACTCCTTTGTGAAAGTGGCTGCACTCACCACTTGTGCCCAGCATGAGATAATTATTTTTCCTGATGCATTTGTACCTTTAGGACACACTTTCACACTTGGTGGAAGGGGAATGAAGGAGAAAAGGAATTGTATTGGTCATGTTTCAAGCTGCACAAGATTTCCTTCCTATGTATAATTTTCTGCTCTGAAACAGGTGATACATTCTGAGATACACAAGGAGTGGAGGCTGAGGATGTTCATGAGGGATGGTAGACTCAAAGGAAGAGATTTTAGTTTCTAAACATTTTCCATACCCATTAAAAAAGTTTTGAGGCAGATTTAGGAGCAGTTCTCTGGTATCAGGTGGTTAGACAGTTTATTTGAGGTCGGAGGACAAACAGTACTGAAGACAAGTAGGAGCTGATAAAACCCAGGCCTTAAGCAGCACTAGATATTAAAAAGAAAATAAGACTGGCTTTACTTGTTTGCTATTTGAAGTCTCCAGGAGTTCAGGGTACTCAGCCCTTCTGATGACCAAACCCTATTTGTGTGTGAGAGAACAGATTTTCATTCTTCAGGCTCTTGGCTGTGTAACAGAATCCCAGAATCAGTGAGCTTGGAAAAGCCCTCCAGGATCATCGAGTCTCAGCTGTGCCCCATCCCCACCTTGTCCCTGAGTGCCACCTCCAGTCCTTCCTTGGACACCTCCAGGGATGGGGACTCCAAACCTCCCTGAGCAGCCCCTTCCAAGGCCTGAACACCCTTTCCATAGAGAAATTCCTCCTGATGTCCAACCTAAAGATTCCCTGGTGCTGCTCAATAATATGAGTTACAGGAAAAAGCTCAATGTTCCTCTAGGACTGTACAGGACAAGCTACTGGCTGTGAAACACTGCTGGGAAAGACTCCCACAGGCCTCTCCCTCTTCATGAAGGTTAAATGAGAATTTGGGGAGGACAATGATCGTCATATTTTAATTTTCTTTTTATTTTTTCCCTCCTCCTCTTGCCCTGGCCATCTGCATCCCCCAACCAAAGGTGAGGGAAAATGCACTGTGAAGCACTTAGAGGGGATTGATGAGGTCTAGGAAAGCAGCCTTTAACAAGGGTGGCATTGTCTCTTTTTTTTCCCAGAGAAAAATGGGTGGAATTAGTTATTAGTTTCCAAACAGACCTTACTTACTTTGCTCTGAAAATATGAGTGGTGTCAGTCAGTCTTGTGCATGCCATGTGCCATAAATCCACGTATTCAACCACTGAGTGGAAGGATCAAGCGGAAAACTCAATGCACTGACAGAAGATCAAGGAGCAAACACTGGGCTGGTGGCAGGAGGATGGGTCTGAATGTCTCTGCCCTCGGAACTGATTGCTAAAGTCTAAGTCCGGAGGGTAAAAATGAGATTTCAGCTTATCCCCATTGCTATCAGTGAAGAACAGGGTTCCTGTGGGAGGCACAGGGCAGGAATAAAAGCAGAGTTGCATCAGATGTCCAGGAGGATCCAGCTGGTGACAGGTTTGTTTGCAATGTGCAAATCCCTAAAACTTGTTCTCACATTTGAGCAAGTCAATGGGGGGAGATAAATAATTCTGGAAAACTGATGATCAGTGCCTACAATTTTTAATTCATCAAACAGGTGGAGAAAAGGGAGAGTGTGGGATGTTTTCCCCTTGGATGACACACAAGGTTACTGATGACACAGGCATTATTTTCCCTTATGCTGATAACTTAGAAGTTGTCAATGTTGAGTGTTGTGTTTCACAAGATATTTTAAGCATTACGGACTTGATGTTATGAAAATGGAAAAATGTCAGTCATGCTGGTATTAGGCCAGGAAAGAAGAATGAGAAGTAATATTAAGTGACAAACTCAGTACTTAACACCAAATACTGGAGGTTGTTCCATTTGCAGTGTTTCTTTTATTCTGAATATTTAAACTTATTTTTTAAAGTCAGAAATAAAACAGTGGCAGTTGTCTTTACCCTTCAATCTTTATTCCTGTCCTAGGTGATGTTTTTTATAGTTTGGAAAAAACCCCTCTTAATTTTGGACCATTTTGGTTCGAATATATATAGCTGGTTATTTTAAATGTGAGGCTTATTGATTTTATTATATAAAAATAATTTTATTACTGGCCATACTAGGCTGTATTAGCCATTGTATTAATACAGTACTTGTACAATAATTTGATAAATATTTTTTTTTTAGCAAAAACATAGACATTCCTCTCTGTTGGAAAGCAAGTGTTTTCCTTTTCTTCTTCAAATCTAATTTATAGCTGGATTTGTGCTTTGCTCTTCAGATGGAGGATTACAGAGGAATTCTTCACTTGAGGTGATCAAACCACTTGCTTTTGCTGGAATGAAGAATTAATTAGAGACTGAGATAATGGTCATTTATTGGCAATGATCAATAGACTTCTGCAGAGCTGGATATGAAGCCCATTTTATTGAACTTTAATGCACTCTGAGAACATCTTGTGCTCGTTTTGGCTTGGTGTTTATAAAAAAGTCTGGGAATAAATTAAGTTCTTCACTGTAATGATTGAAACACAAATTTACCAGAACTTTAAAAATGATAGAACTTTTTCCCTTGATGTTGAGAAACAGAAATTACTAAAATGTCTGGGGTTCTAAGCAAGAGAAATGGAAATAGAGAACAGAAAGTTCTCAAAGTATTATTGAAATTAATTGAAGTAAGGCCCGTATGTAAATCACCCCCTCTCTTGTGCCCTTTTAGAACTGATTCTTTCTTCCAGTGCACTTATTTTGGGTTTCTAAATCCCTGTAGTTTTCTCTTTTGCTTTTCCTGAGTCTTTCATGAAGTTTTCACTTTGGAAGAGGGGTTGGAATGTAAGGCTCCTAAACCATTCCATGATTCCAGTCTAGGTATACAAATCAATAATGCAGGTGGCAACCATTCTATTTGTATCGTATGTATAATATAAATCATTCACTGGTTTTCTGCACCATCAAAGTTGCATTCCTTATTTTTTTGAGGATTGAAGGCTGAATAATTTTGACACACCTCACATCCTACCTAAACAGAGTCCATGTGAAGGGCTTTTTAACCCTCTGTTTATCTGGGCTTGCTGCTGGCTTTGCCACCTTCATGCAGATACAGTGGGATGTGGGAATGTGCTCATAATTCACTCTGAGATTTGTGTTAGAAGTGAAAACCCGTGGAAGTGGAGCCAGCCCTGTCTGTCAGGCTCAGGAGTGCAGCCCACACCATGGAGGAAAACTGTAGTGCCTTGCAAAAGGCCCAGAGAGACGATTTAAAAATTGATTACAAAGGGACAGCAGGCAAAGCCACTAAGGCTGCAGAGAAGTTTAGGATTTATAGTTACCTAATCATAATTTAGTTTTTGTACTGTTAAGGCTTAGTGCTAAACCAGTTTCCTAAGTCATCAGTTCCCAGTGTTCTGAAAATTCCAAGACAATAAGTGATAGTAGGAGTTGGAAGAAAATAACTGTTCTCTGCCACTGAGGCCAGACTTTGGAATAGTTGTCAAATGCAAGACATTAATAGTTTAAACTAAAAAAAGCTGCTTGGTCTTCAAATAGAACAAGAGTTCTGAAAAAAAAAATTGTTACTAAATTAATTTTCTAGTTTTTATTTACCTTTGTTACTCTGCTTCAGAGATTTCCTTGAAGCTTTTTTGGCTGCTGGGATACAGAGATACAGCTGCTGTTTGTGTTCTTATGCATTTGAATTTCCTTTTCCATAAACTGAAGTATTTGCTAATGAGATTTTTGTCTTCGTGTCAGCTGTAGTGTGTCCCAAGGAAAAAGCCAAAGGAATGAATCTAAAGAGACCAACATTATTCCATAAATAGGAAAGGCAAGACAGAGTGTAATAGATTCCATTTTCACTTAAAAAAATAAATAAAGCTGATGGAGACAAGAATTGATGTCTTACAGGACACTGCTATTGAATTCAGTTTTTCTCTTCTGGTTTTAAAAATCCAAGACTTTAATTTACTGCCCTTGTGATAATTTCAGCTCTGTGCTGGAACAAAGATTTGACATTCTGACAGGAAGGATGTCTTTTTCCAGAGATATTTGAAGAACAGTGAAGGACTGAGAAAAGAAGAAATCCCCAAATTAGCATTTCTTGGTAATATACATTCTTCAGTATTAATTCCCTGGGAGTTAGCAGTAACATTAATATCAGCTGTTACTTCTGCCTTGCCAGTTACCCAGCTTTCAGCTAGATTAAATTCACAAATACTGAGTGTTCAGAGCTTTTCCACTTGTACCTATGGCTTTTTAAGTGTCGGATCAAAAGCAGGTGAGTAGCAACATACCAACAATTTTAAATCATTCCCCATGTTCTTCACACAAGAATTTTTCTTGTAAATCTGTGAATCATGATACATCAGTGGAGAAGACACCTGCTGCTTGCATGATGTTTGGATATGTCACAGGGATTTCTGTTGTGCATTGGTTTGTTTCCATGGATTGGTGCCTAACTTCGAAATTCAAGTTCAGTGTTTGCAAACAGCATTGGAAAGTTTCTCCTCATTTATATTTCCAGTGACAATAATAACTTGGAAGGAGTGGGTGAGGGTTTTAATTTGTTTAATTGCTTTATTAAAAGAGGAGCTGCCTTGCTTTGTGAAAGGTTTGTGCACAGGTATGTTTGCTGAGCATATAGATGATATATGTGTTAATAAAGTTATCCTAATGACTCTTGGTGGAGAAGTAAACAGAATGCACTGGTTCAGCACCAGTGTTTTGACCCATATTCTCTAACTATTTAACTATTTGCTGTGTAATATCATAAATAACTGTATATTTCCCTTTGGCCTGACTGAGCTGTTGCAGTTCCAGCTCCACTTTGGCAGAGTTTTCTCATCCACTCCTATGAGTGGGAATGTGTTCAAGTAGGAGAATTTGGAGCTCAGCACACATTTCTTTGGTTTTGTTATCAGGAAGGACTGCTCTGAATTATGACTTGAATTATGTAAAATTCTGGGTGTCCAAGAAGAAGAAAGCACCTTCCAGCTGGAAATGAAGTAAATATGAGCCTCATCATTTCAATTCAACATGATTGAGGAAAGGAGGGATGGCCAGAGATGACATGGAAGACAAAAGAACATTACCTGCATCTTAATGTGCTGCAGAGTTGGGGTGTAAAGGTGTTTGAGTTGTGAAGAGCCGGGAATTGATGTGTCTTCCTCTGAAGCCAGGAGAAAACCCTGCCCAGGTCCTGCATCAGAAGGTTTGGCTCTCTCCCAGAGTCCGAGGGCACAAGGTGTCACCTCAGGTGTCCCACTCATGGCACAGGTTGTACAATAAACCTGTCAGTGCCCAACTTCTTGATGGATGAAAACTCCTTATTGTATTTTAATTTTAATACCAAAAAAGGAGGAGGGCAGGGAGAAGGAACCTAATTCTAAAATGACAAAAGATGTCAAAACTTGCTCCAGTGGAAAGATAAAATTTTCACCTTATTATGCCTCTCTCAGAATTTATGCCTGTTTTTGGCAAGAATGTCTTCACAGCGCTGTTACTGGTAGAGACATTTGTACCAAGAATGAACAAACCAAGCTGCAGTTGGTGTAAATCTGTGTTAAATCATCCTAGTGATGACATCAGGGTTTGCATCGTGCCAATACACATGGAAAATATGGAATCTATGGAGTAATACAGAAATAATGTTGATTAGTGACTATAATAACACCAAATCCAGAGCAGAAAGGTTGTGCTGGGGAAGGAGAGCCATGTCCTGCAAAAATATAAGCGAGGGGGCAGAGAAAGGGTGAAAAGCAAGAACTTAAATGTGGATTCCTTTCTTGGTTATAGCTCGTTTACCTTGAATAATATGTTGGCTCTAAATGTTTTAAATAGTGCCATTACATGGGACTTCCTTGTGGAAATGAAAATTGTTCAGTACAAACGAACTTCTTACTTTGGGTGTGTTGAATTTTATAGTATTTTTCCTTGGTATGATAATTAGCTGAATGCTAAATTGAGTTGAAGCTGCTTTTTTCATCCTGCATAGTGACAAAATACCTGAAATAGAAAACTTCTCTAAATATCAGAGGTTTAGGTATCCATTTAATTGGTTTTTCTTTTAGTTTGAATGATGTTTCTTAGTTCTTGCCATGAACAGGATTCTCCCATTTAATGGTGAATTGTACCATGGGTTTTTTTTACTTACTAAAAAAAAAAAATTCCAGCTAAATTAGGCAGACTTTAATCTTCACAAATTAAATTACAAATTGATTTCACAAAAAAAGTTAAGATGTGTAGATGTCTTCTAGAATAGATTGCTGATGAATATCTGAATACTTAACTCTAAGAACACATCAGGCTTTTTTCTTGGAAAGATAAGAAAAAGGTACATGTACTGCAAAAGAGAATTTAAAAGTATATTCTTTTCACACTGAAGCAATTTCAAGAATAGTATAATGACTACAAGTATGAAACATACTTAAATTCATTATAGAACTATGGCAAATGAATAGGATTTCATTTATTCTATGGAATTGTGCTAAGTGAACGAAAGCCTCAGTGAGCCAAGTTCCATTGAGACTAAAACATCAAAGTTGAAAAGAATAAAGTCTGAGGTGAGAAACCAGCTGGTTTGTGTTGTAAAGCTACATGACAGTGTTTCCATTCCTAGGTAAGCTGCTTCTTCTTATATTTTAGGGTTTCATGGTTCTCCTTGGCTTTCCCAGTCTCCAATACTCCTTCATGTCCCATAAAGAGCGGTTTTCTCTAAGAAAAATAGTCCGAGTACATTGAGTGTCACTTGGCTTTAAAAACATACAGTAAAAAAGGAAAAGCTGTCCAGACATCCCTGCCTCCAGTCCCGCACTGATTTGTTATGGTAGGCCCTCTCTGTTCTGGTGAGAAAAGACCCCAAAACCCAAGGCCAGGTTCTTCTGCCATTCCCAGTAGTAAGTGAAATGCATGGGAGGAGAGGACAGTCACCCAGCCTGCTCTGGTGAGGAACGGCTGGAAGGGGAGAGGAAATCCAGGGGAGAATTTCCAGACAAAAGACATGAGATCTGGAGGGAGTGACAAGAAAGATTTCCCTCTGTGCAGCAGGACTGTGAGCAAAACAGAAGGTTATTTTTCCCGGCATGACTCAAACAGTTTGGGTCAAAATACTCCTTGGTGTAAGGCCCTGAGATTACAGAAGAGTTACCCTGGGTTAAACTTGTCCTTGGTATGTCTTAGGCAAGGGAAGAATTCTAGCTTTGAAGAAAGCAAGCTGGAGAGATTTATTCTCTTTTAAGTATCCCCTCCTACACTGTTGTACTTTTTTCTCTGTGTTAAAACTTTTTACCAGGAAGACCCTGGTTTTGACAACCATCTGTCAGCCCTCCGAGATGAAAGAGCAGAATTGCTGAAGGCTCTGCTGAAGAGCTTTACTGTGGGAAGCCTGAAAAGAATTGTCCACTTTTAAGCTGGCCTACATTTAATTATAGGGTTAGAGCTTTTAAGTGAGCACTGGGATTTGAGGTTGGATGAAGCCTGCAATTTCTGTAATAGCCTGGAGAATGTGAGTGTTGTGACCTCCTGTTTATTCAGAATTGATGTCGCTTGTCTGAGGCTGCTCAACTGTACAAAGTCTTGTGCAGCAGAATAACAATGACAAAAAAGGCAGAAGTTGACAGTTTTAGATAAGTTTAAATCCTTTGAAAATGTTGTAAGTTTAATATATGTGCTAATAAGAGAGTTTAGAGCTTTCATTTCATACCCTGGTTGTTGCAGCAGAGCTGAATAAGGGTTGTTAAAATGATGTTTGTGATTGGTGAACTGTTTCTAAAAAACCACCCTAATATCCAAAATGGTTCAGAAGCTGAGTTTACTTGATGGCATTTCTCAGTCCAGGGAGAAATGAGGAGCCTCTTCTAGATTAATATTAGGATAAACCAGGCACTCAGGTAATAGTGGAATTTGCTGAAAGGACATATTTTCTTGTAAAGATGGTGACCACTACCTTTAGAGGCTGAACTAATTTAATCCTTGAATGCACTGAAGGAATAAGATTCTTGATACTACACAGGCATTGTAGCTTGATTTTTTGTCACAGAGCTAAATTGTTATGGAGCTTGTTTTTGGTTCCTGGCTGCATATCCTGTTCTAAGTATCAAAGGGGTTCTGTGAAAATCAGGGGCCTTCTGCTGACATCTGAAACTGCAAAAGGACCTTCCATCATCCAGGTAGCAGGAGATAAATAAACCTAAGGAATATTTAGATACTTAGAACCTTCCCTTTCCATGTTGATTGCATGCATTGATCCCAGATTTAAAATTACCTGGCAGGTACAGAAAGCACTGAAACCAGAATGTTTTGTCAATTAACAGTACATTTGTGCATTTAATTTTCATTTCTCCTGCCTATCACCAAAACACAGGGTTGTCAGGTAAAAACACCTATTTTCATGAACAGAGATAGTTCTCTGAACATTTGTGAACACTCTCAATATTATTTGCTTCACTTAACTGGGCAGTGGAAAATGCAATATGAGAGAAAATTTGGCTGAAATTGGGAACTAGATGTGGGACTTTTTCATTCCCTGATAACAAGTTCAGTGCTTCATATCAGCTCCTCACTTGCAAAGGAACTGTGAATTTGTATTTAAGGACACAGCCAGCTTAAAAGATGAAAATTGAAGTTATTTGACAGTGATCAATGCCTCTGAGCAAACCTGTGCACAGAGGAGTTCTGTCAGTTCTGTCAGACCCAATAGTTGAAAATACCCAGTTAGAACGAAACACTTTAATAATTAAATAGTCCACATTGTTTTGGGTATAGAAATAGTAACTACAATAACCTCTCTGTGTCTGGGCCACTTGCCAGTGAGACTCTCACATGAAATTTGATGTGTAAGCAGCAAGTTTAATATTACAGCTTGTAGTGCTGTGCTGGGAGCAGCACTGCTACCACTGGAAAACATATGAGAAATACACTATCTTCTTGCAATATATTTATAAACAGACCAATTTCAGAATTAGACCTTTTATTTTCATGCTCTGCTCTGCCATTGTCAGGAATATATTCACTCCTTTTTAAGATAAATGCATAGATAAATGATATTGCCCCTGTGAATTTCATTTTTCTGATTTGGACCTCCGCGGACTGCAAGAAAACTATTTTCTAATTCTGTCCTTCAAAATAAAATGGAGAAAAAGCAGGTACCCCATTGATATTGTTGCAGTCACGGCACTTTTTGCCCCTGCTTAAAGAAGAGCAATGTTTATTACCCACTATCACTGCTGAATGCAGGGGCCACTGCTTTGTTTCCTGTCCCCTTTTTTTAAACTTTTCAGTGTGACCAGAATCATCTCTGTAACACAATGTTCTTTCCCAGTTTGTAGGACTCCTCTAAAGATGATGCAGATCTAAAAGGAAGGCTGATAATCTTCATCAACAGCACAGACCCCTTTATTTCATCTGTAGCACCTGGATACTGGTTTGAGGCAGAATTCGTCCCAATCACCTAGGCATGCCCTTATCTAGGAGACAGCAGAATTCCCAGCTTCTGGAAGCAGGGACTCAGTTCCTTCAGCACTGGAGAGATTGTGCAGAAAATGAGTCAGTCATGGGAAGATGAACAAACCTTCCTAAGGCTCCATCCCCAAGTGCCAGAGACAGAATCCCAAGTTGTGTATTAGGGTAGAGCACCCTGTAAGCAGCTGAGAGCTGTTCCAGAGTAAGTGCTACAGGATGCACCTCCCAGAAACACGGGTTGAGACCTTTGCAGTTGGACAATGTGCCATTTCAATCTCTCAGACCAGGAAAGCAAAACATCCTTTGCTCCTCTTTGATCTCGTGCTGCGTGTAGACACAGTTTGACAGATAATTGGCACAGCTTCGCTTTGCCTTGACTGCTGGTGAGATGTACATGGTATTTATCATGATATTCCTTCTAGAAGTGTAAAAATTGAAACTGCATTTGAATCCTATTTTCTCCATATGGAAGATGCAGTTACAGAATGGTTCAGGTTCTGTGGAAGCAGAGGGTAGGCTGGGACTGCTGTCTTTGTGTTCTGGAACACACAGAGGAGTTTGGGGTCTTCTTTGAAGGGAAATACTCGAGGCTTGTTGATACTGGGACCAGAAAGTATTGTGTGGTGTTACTGCAGACCCACTCAGGTCCAAACATCCACTGTCAGGCTGGAAATAACATAAGGAGAGCAGAATTTCCTGTACTGTGAGTGTTGTGCCATTTTAGAGCAGCCTGTGGAAATGTGAGGGAAAAAGTGGTACTGGATGCTGGGAGGGCAGTTGTGGAAGGTAAAGGAAAAGCTGAGCAGGAAACAGGGGAAAAAGAGCAAGGTAAGTAAAGGCAGCATGTTGCTGTAGGGAAAGGGAAATGAAACATCTGCAGAGCATTTTGCCATGGGCAGGCCTTATGGAGAGTCATTATTGTGAGCAGTTTTGGTCATCACAATATGGGAAAGATACTGACTCGTAAGAGAACGTCCAAAGGAGGGCATGGAGATGGGGAAGGGCCTGGAGGGGAAGGGTGTGAGGAGCAGCTGAGGGCCCTGGGTGTGTTCAGGGGGAGAAGAGGAGACTGAGGGGAGAGCTCCTGGCAGGGACAACTTGCTGGGCAGGGGCAGAGGAGGGGCAGGGCCTGAGCTCTGCTCTGTGGGGCCCAGGGCCAGGAGCCCAGGGAATGGGCTGGAGCTGTGTCAGGGCAGGGGCAGGGGGGATCTCAGGCCAAGGCTCTCCTTTGCCCAGAGGGGGGTTGGGCACTGCCCAGGCTCCCCAGGGCAGTGGGCACAGCCCCAAGGCTGCCAGAGCTGCAGGAGGGGTGGGATGATCCTCTGGGGACAGGGGGGACTCTTGGGGATGGGCCTGTGCAGGGACAGGGCTTGGATGGATGGTCCTTGGGGGTCCCTTCCAGCTCAGGATATTCTGGAATTCTGTGGTCTCAATACCAACGTGTTCTTAGACCTTTAAAACTCCACAATGTTTACCATAAACTAACCTACTTGTGGTACTATTGTGAAACCACAAGGACACAAAACGTGACATCTGTGCCTCACAGCTGAAGGTTGTGTTCTCTTGCAAAGAAATCCCTTCCTCCTTCCCTTCTGAGCTTTGCCTCTGCTGTGAGCACACAGTGCAGTGCCTGTCCCTGCTGCTCCATCTTCTTCCTCCCCATAATCTGCTGTGCTCTGCCTGTGCTTTCCCCATAGGAGCCCCCCTCCCCTCCCTGCCCCCCCCATGCTGCTGTGCCTTAGTGAGCTAAGCAGAAATGCCCACAAAGATTTCCTGACTCTTCCCAGCCAAGCATGAGGCAGCTGCAATATCCAGGGTAGTGCACAGTGGCACTGTGTGAATTCAGAGCAGAGTCACGACCAGAAGTCATGTATGGTTAAATGATTTCATTATAAGGTGGTTTTTTCAAAAGCTGCACCTATGGATTTATATTTTTACTTCTGTCTGGTCTTAATTTGATGTTTAGGAGTTGTAATTTTACAATAGCTACTCCTTAAAGTCCATCAGTGCTGTCTCCTTTCTCCAGCCACCCATTTCTTTCCCCAGATCGAAGACCAACAAATTTGCTCAGCCAAACAATTGAGGCACGTTGGACTTTCCTGATGCTTTCTCTTGAGGGACATCAGGGACAGTTGGTCAGAAATTGCAACAGATCCCTTTGCAGCTTCATCTCTGGCTTGAATAAACTAAAAACACGTGGAAAAGCCATTAAACTTTTGAATGTGGTAGGGCAGGAGGGGAATGTGGGAGGGATTTCACAGCCTGTGCTGAGGGTACATGGAAGGGGCTTTTCCTTACAAATTTGGGCTGCTTTGTTTAATATTCACTGGGTAGCTGAAGGGGAGATCACTGATAAGGAAGAAAAGGGAGAATTGCTGTTGTCATAATAAAAGAACTTTATGAAGATTTTCATTAAATTCTCATGACTTCCAGTTATAGCAGCATCTTCCACAAGTGAAATTTTTAACTTCTGAACTATCTCATTTTAGTTTTTAACATTGTAGAACACTCCATCTTAAATAAATGCACTGATTCAGAAATAATAGCAGGGGAAGAACCAAAAAAGCATTAGATTTGTTTCTCAGACTTCTGCAAAGAAAAATCGCTCAGTATTTATTTGATGATTTGAACAATTAAATGAAGACTTTACTTGCTATTTATTTGCCTTAAATAGCTGAGCTTATAGTTATTTGGTAGCTGTGATGACACAAATCTACAGATAGAACATAAACCAGGGGATGTGTAATACTGATTTCCAACAAATACCCACAGGAAAGCACCAATTATTTCAAATGAGGCCATTTTTGCTGAAAAGCAGATGTGGATAAATAATGCATAGAAACAAAGTCTATTTCATAAAAGTCTACAAGAGGTTATTGTTTATCTGTAGGACCCAGGCTGAGCCCGTGCTCATCATGTAGCACATTTTGTTGGAGATGCTCCATCAGTGGTGGAAATTGCCCCCCTGTCACATCCTTGTGCTCAGGGAGATGTCTGAACATCACAAGGACACCAAAATTTCAACACCTGCTGTACCATTTCTGCTGCCACTGTGGCTGTTTTGGCAATGGCATAAAAGCTGTGGTTTCCACTCAAGTCTGTCTTAAATCAGATCTCGAGTTCAATGTCATCACTCTTTGTTCATCAAGAAGTAGAAATTGAAAATCCATGTCAACAAAAATTACCAGCTTAGATGTTGAGTCCTGTGGGTGTCACATCTTCAGTATTAATTGGGGTATTTTTGAGTGTCCTATTAAAATGTTGTCATGATGGAAGTATTTCTTTAAAGGTTTATGTCACAGAGGATGAGAGAGGGCACAATGTTAAAAATACTAAAACCCACAGATTTTGCTTTACAAGCTGTTTCAGTCAATTTGCTGATACTTGTGTTTTACCTCTGTAGGGTTCTGCTGCATTTTAAAGGATTTTCTTGTGATGTTTTTTCTATTTAATGTAATAATTAAAGTATTAATAAATAAAATCTATGTTTTATAATGAGTAATTACTAAAATACATTTATGTGATAAGTAAAACAGTTAAAACCTGCCCAATGCTCTTTCCTTTGCAATGTGTACGCTCAGGATGTTTTTAATAAGTACTTCTGACAGAGGAAAACAGCACTGGGAAGAAAACAGTCCTAGATTCTGATGGTAAAACCAGTTTATTTACTCTTGGTCATGTTCTTGAGAACAATTCTGATACCCCACAGCAGGGAAGATGCTGCTGGCTGGGGAATCATGAGCTGCAGCAATGTTACCACAATGTGTTTTTCTCTCCTATTTATTGAACTGGTGTTTAAAATGACCATATTCTCTTTTCCATGGGGACTTTTGCAAAGGGCTTTTGCAGCAGCACTGAGTCAGATCTGTTTGCATTGCTAAAATAATGCTGCAGAGTTCAGAGGTTGTGCTGCACAATTTACCCTTCCTGTCAAGGCTGGGAGGGAGTGATTGCAAGTCAAGTGTTGGTGGCATCGACTGTGGTGGTCACAGGTCCTTGTGTTCCATCGAGAAGATGCTGCTCCATCCAGGAGAATTGTCAGGTGGAAATAAAGGTAATTTCACTCATTGCTTTCCTGTTAATCCCACCTGTAATCTCACTGTGCCACTACCTGTTGCTTGAGGGGAGAATTGTTCTTATGGTTTAAAAGTCTCTCTGCTCTCAGTGGAAGTGGGAGGACAAGGATATAAGTATAATTTTCAGGTCTACATGATCCACTGCAACAGAAATATTTGCGTACTTCACATATTCTGATACACATTTCTGTGCTTTGCCTTCTCTGTTCAATTCCTTGTGGTGTTAATGACACATCTTTAAGCTGGTTTTTAAATATTTTAATTTAAATAATGAGTAACAACAAAAATTATTTTTGAAATTTTATTAAAACATTGAGCTTTTTAGTTTGCTTAATATAAAGTTACATGATTAAAGATTGTTTTTTTCTAATCTAACATTTGGGATTAACTGGGTACAATTTTGCCTGTTACATTAATATTTTAGCTTCTGCCAGGGCAAAAAAAAAAAATCCCCATTCTTATATATCTGTTTCATGATAATATGGTCGGCGATCTTTAATAATGGAGCTTTAGTCATCTTGGCTGTATCTGTGCTTAGTTAACAATAGATTTTGGGAAAAAACAACACAAAAAACCAACAGCAACTGAATTTCTGTATTCAGAGGGATGCCTCTGCCAATGCTTCGGAAATAGTGACATTGCATTAAGTATTTCTTCCATCAGAAAATGGTAGTGAGAAAGAAAGATTGGATGTATCCTGAGATAATCTGAAATCTTGCAGTTGTACCAGAATGAAAACTTTGATCACTCCTTTTGCTCTGAGTGTACTGAGACTGAAACCTTTGTTCTCTCCTTTTGGAGACTCTTAAGATTTTACTGTTTTTTAACATAAATGTGATTTGCTTTTTTTCTGAACCATCACAGCAAATACCAGATTTTAGAGTTTTTTGCTTTACAAAAGCTCTTGGAGTTTGTTAATAATTCTCATACAAACCCCCATATTCTGCTGTTGCATGGGATATTTACCTGATGTCTGCTCTTTTCAGATTTGCTGGCTTTTTTATCCAATGGGAAAGAATCCAAAGAGGAGGAAAACAACTAGAAAAAATATCTTAGTTATGAACTGTGGTTTAATAAATGTGCTTTCTATGGATGATTCATGGATTTTATGATTACATTCAATTATTTTTCAACAGCTCATGCTTCATTTCATCAGGAATTTCAGTCAATGCCAACAGATTAATTATCATTCGACTAGTAGCCTTTTGTCTAATAACCAGTCATAATGAGCATGTTCAGGCTTGGCTTATATAAATGTCAGTGATGTCCCAATAAAATATTCCCTGAGTTGGATGCTGGAGGTAGTCACACTTTAGCTCTATTTTTGAGGAGACAAAAAAGCAGTTCCTTACCCTTGGCTTCCCCCTTCCATCCCAAAGGGGAGCAGGAATAGTCAAACATGTCCATTCAGGAACAATTGCCCTGAGGAAATACTGCAATGTCCATGGTCTTCACCTTAATTTCTACCTTTTTTGCATAATACATTCTGGAAACTTTTTGGAGTGGCTTTTCCCACTTTATTTTAAGTGTTCATTTACATTTTCACTCTGCCAAAACCAGAATCCCCACAAACCAAAGGGAACCTGTGGCTGAGCTGCATCTGTGTGAGACACTTGAGGCTGACAGTGGTGCCCTTTTTATGTTTAATTACAAAACATCAACACACATAACCTTTCCAAACCAAGGCTGGATATTGCTGGAGCAGGGATAGATATTGCAGAGCTCAGAGAGCTGCCTTCTGGCTCCCAAACACTCTGCTCTTCTATACCTTTGAACAGATGGTTCATTTGAGTACTGGCAGCATAACTCGACTAATTGCTTTAGACCTTTTATTTTCCTACTTTATGTGGGGAAGAAGTGGGCAGCCCTGCCTGCACAGACAAGAGAACATAGGAATTGTAAATAAAAACAGAATGTGAAGTGTGAAACCATGTTTAATGTTGAGGTCATTTTCTTGAATTACCACAAAATGTATTAAGGAGAAACAATAATGGTTTTCTGGACTGGACCTTGGGAAACTGGTTACATTTATAGCCTTGCAGGTGTGTGTTACACCAAAGGCTTCCTTGCCTCTTTCAGTGGATGCTTGTGGAAGAGTTAGGGTGGAGATGGTGTGAAAACTCCCCAGCAAGTTCTCCCAGAATTCAGGATGTTTTGACTTAGACACTTTCAGGGCTAAATTTACTCTGTGTGCTTTTAAAGGCCTTTGACAGATTTTTTGTTTGCTAATTTAATGGATTTTTGAATATTCCATTTTAATGTTCCTGGAATCCAGAGGCAGAATATGCCACATCAGCTTATATTGTGTGAGAAAGTGAAACATTTTTGTTCATTCTGGGCAGACACACATGTACACGTAGCTGTTCCTCACCCTGAAACTGTTCCACCCCTTTACTTAATTTTCCTCCCCTTCTCTGCACCTTTCTGTGTGTCTAAGGAATCTAGAGTACCATAGATTTAGTCAATGTAATCTTTTAGAGATGGGGGAACAAAGCAATAAACAGTAGCCAGGATGTTCAGTAGCTTTTTTCCTTAAAATTTCTCAGGCTTTTATTCAACTTTTTGCCTCTGTGGGACATTGAACGAATCTGATTTAATGCCAAGTTCTTATTTCTAAGTATTCATATTTTAACCTACATTTTAATTATAAATCTAAGATTTTTTTCTCATTTACCTCACATTCCATGTGCCCTTTTATCACACATCACTGGGTATTGAAAGGCTTTCTGCAATTTTGTGTTTGCTACTCTTGGTAACTTCTTACCAACTTCTTGAGAACTCTCCTTCCCTAAACAGTCCTTTTTTCTGATCCCTGGGAGTGTTGCTGACTCAGCCAGGCTGCTGTAATTCTCTTCCTTCTAGTGGAAAAACCTATCCCTTGTCCCTGTTCTGGGAGTTCTTCCTTGTCCCATGGTAGTTTGGTGTAAGACATTTTAGAGATTAAGTGGAATGTTTCAAGGAGTGTCAACTTAATCTTGGCCAACATTTCCCCCTTTCACAGCAGCCTGTGTTTGGTGACAGTCCTTGGCTGTGTGGTCACAGCCTGACCACACTGAGGAACCACATTGCTGAGGCTGCTGTGATATTACAATTTATTTAAAACTGAACCACCACATGGAAACCTCAAGACACAAACTTGATTTTCCTCCTTTTTATTCGTGTTGCAGCTGACCAACTTTGAGCTTCCAGTTAGCATCATATCAAGTTAAATGAGCTTTTACATAGAACTGGAGGGAACTCAGTTTCTTGGTCTCTTTGTTGAACTATCTTTTTGTCATGGTGCTACAAAACTACCAAGGTTGTGTCACACAAATAGGAACTTGGGAAGTAAAGTGGGGATTGTTGTCTTGTGTATCACTCATGTGCCTTGTGCCCTTTAAATTCCAGATGTGCAAAGGAGACAGTGAGAGAAATCAGGCCCAAGAAAGAAATAGTGAAAGTTAAAATTATATCATTTACTGTGAAATTCTGTGTGGGGAAAAAAATCTTTTTTTCTTTTTTGTTGGATGTAGTTGGTAAGTGTGAGTGTTCCTGTCCCACCAGCCATAGCAAACATCTATTTACACAATAAATGTAATATTTCAGTCCCTCAAAACACTGCAAATAACTTTTGAAAGGCATTTTTTTATTCAGCAACTTAATATTTAAGTTCTGTCAACGATGGAAGTACCTACTGTTTAAGGGAAGGTGCGGGGATAATATT
Organism: Serilophus lunatus; assembly: GCA_013399895.1. Taxonomy (NCBI): domain Eukaryota; kingdom Metazoa; phylum Chordata; class Aves; order Passeriformes; family Eurylaimidae; genus Serilophus; species Serilophus lunatus. The sequence goes on along the minus strand of VXBA01001096.1, from coordinate 2,273,029 downwards.
ATATGAGGCTTCCTGAGATTGTTTGTTGAATCTCTCCCTGACTATTGTGCATAAACAAGTTTAAACATAACAGTTCCTGTGGTCCTGCTTCCCTTTCTTAGCTAAGAAGTGGTATTTTAGTGAGTTTCTTGGCACTGCTGTGCTGAATGGAGCTCAGGGTTAGGAAAACATCAGGGTGCCTCTTGCTTGGTATAATATCCAGGACAGGAATTCTTCCTATCAGCAGCACAGATCAGGAAGAACAAATCTTTCTGCCTAGAATCTACCAGGGGAAGGAAAGAAGGAAAGGGGAATAAGAGCAAGATAATATCTGTAAGTATTTTCAAGGAGCATTTAGAAGGGCTACTGCTGTGAGGGAACCTTTCCAAGATAAACATTTTATTTCAGGGCAAATCACCTTTCACAACGGATAAAAATATTAGGAAGTCTGAAATGGAAGGTAATGTTGGTCCTCAGCTGAATTTCTGCTGTACTCTGTATTTCTTATCACTTGTATATATTAATAAAAATACACTCAGGCCTGGTAACTGTGAAGCATTTAAGTATGATAAATGCACTGTCTATTATCTAATAAGGGTGATATCTAGCAGATAATATCACAATATTAAAATATATAACAGTTTTGGAAAGCATGCAGTTCCAATCTTACATGGCACAATAATAGTATGTCTTAATAGTGGCAGGTACAGGATCAGAAATTCCAAAGATGAGGAACATTATTCTTAAGCTTTTCTATTGAGTGGCTCTGTCTGAAGACCGTCAAAGCAATGTGCCAGAGCAAAAAAGTGTGGTTTGCATCTTCTTTTAAGAGTGGGATGCTTGTTTGGATCCAGGGGAATGGTTTTGGCATCCAAATTGCTTTATTTGATGGAAAACTGAAGGTGTTCCTCACTACACGTCTCAGTTGAGCAGGATGGTGCTCATAAAAGCAGTAAAAATAAGAGCTGGGACAAGGACTGAAAAAAGGAATGTCATTTTAGCACAAAACCTGAAGGTGTGATATACTCACGTAACAACTTCAGAGCTACTGATGTTCATATGCTGATAAATGCCCTTTACTGAGGCCATACATAATTCCCAAGATCAACATCTGCCTTCACCTGCCAGGGAATGAGCTTTAGAATCTGAAATACTTTGGCTGAATGGACACATTTATATGCAGATGTGTTTTTAGGATCGACCCAGGAAAAGAGATTATTATTTAATTTTTTTAAAAAATATGTGCCCGTTGGCCTTTTCTAGAAAAGTTCTGTTCTTTTCAGCAGAGATTTGGGACTTGCCAGGGTTTAGCTTTGGCCCCTCTTAGTGCTGTCCACTAAAACTTGATTTAATTCTGAATGTAGGAAAGAACGTTTCAAGTGCAGAATTGTCATTGCAAAGGCAGATTGTTGGGAGAAGAAGGGAGGAATTTATCTGCTGAATCACAGGACTCCACATCTGTGAGAGAGTTCAGGAGTTTTGGGTGTTCATACTTGGCTTGAGGCATTTTGGGTATTACCATTATTGCTGAATCTTCTTTAAAGTACCTGAACTTGGTATAGATGAAGTTCCACACGCTGGGAAGTGCATGAAACACTCTGACTTGGTGAGTCCCAGGTGGGATAACCTGGGGCTCCTTTTGGACTTTAATCTTTGTGTTACCACCTTTCTCACACAGGGTATTTTTGTAAAGATAAATCATTTGGAAAACCACAAAATATTACAGTGATGAGGTTTATTTACAAAACAAATTGGTTATGGAGGAGCAAATAAAAGCTGAGTAGAAGAAATACAGAATAATTGCTTCTCAAAACTAGTTATCACACTGGCAACCAAATTAGGAATGTGGAAGTAAAAATAATAAATACTGAAGAAAGTAATTAAGAACGTCAACATACATAGAAGAAAGGAGTTTTCCTGTCAACTTTGAAAATAATTCTTCTTGAAAATTCTAAATACAGACCCTCTGCTGAAAGGAGACTGCAAGTCTAACTGCTATTTAGGGCAGAGTATATACATATACATACATACATATATATATACACACACACGCGCACACACACACAAATAAGTTTTATTTTCTAGTTAGAGTTGTGCAGGGGATTTTTGCCCTTGCATTTCATATTCTGTGTCATTAGCTGAAATGAATTTCTAATGAATTTGGTCAGGTTTCTTTTCATAAGTTTTATGATTTATAGAAATAAACAAGGACACAATATACCATTTTTTTTTCCTTTGCATTCTAAAGGATAGCTTTATACTGAAAGCTCCATCCTTTATTGTGGAGAAAATAGTGCTGTAGAAACACAAAATAGAAAATTCCAGCATATTTTAAGTGTTCCTGAAGCTTCAAAACCCAACTGTGCTACAAAGATTATATATTTATGAAGAAGGTTTAAATTTTTCCAACCATCTTAAGATGCTGCTCATAGTTTTGTAATGGAATGCTCTGAAAGTTTTGTGGATCTTGAATGGTCCTATAATGTGGCCCTTGCAGCATCATAGGGCATATTTTTATTGCTAACAACCTTGATGTTACAATAAAATATAATTCCAGTGGCTGTGCCTGAGTTCTGTATGTTATGGACCCAGAATAAAGATTATATAGTATTACTACAGACCCAGGCTGATATTGAATAGTTATTCATTTTAAGCACCTTTAACTAGATATTCCTTGCTGCTTTTCAGCTGCTTAATTTCCTCTTCAAAAGATATTTCCTCTTTTGTAAATGTGGCATTTCCTCATGTGCACCATGGCTTTACTGTCTCTGGAAGCTTATCATTATCAATAAAGCAGATCTGCAGACGATATTGTGAGTGACAAACAATTTCTACCTGATACATTGTGAAATTTGATTGGTATTGGCAAATGACCCACAAGTGTATTGTACCATAAACTAATGTTGTCTTACTGACTGGTAATGAGCTGATTAGTAATGCAAAATAATTGCAAACAGAATTGCTATTACACTCCTGTGACAAACAGCAAAATCAATATGGTTCCACCTCTCAGCCTGTAGTCAGATATCTCTTTTTTTCTTTATATGTTAAAATTGTAAAATTGATTCTCCTTAACCTGTTCTTTCTCGGTAGAAGAGCATTAAATCTCCAAGGTAAAACTGACTTGAGTGAAGCAATGACACTCTGTGATTTTATGGCCTACCTTGTGCACTGTATTGCATAATTCTTTTGCAGAGAATTAAATTCTATAAGTTATTTCAATGGTATAGTTACAACCCACTCCTGAGGGTGAGGGTGACCCAGGGTCTTAATAAATTCCTTGAGGTGGATTAAAGGACACTGAATGACCAGTGCTTATATTGGTAGGGTTAATTTTAGACAAATTTAGTTGCAATGGGAAGGAGGCATGGAGCTGTTTTCGTTATTATCTACAGAGATGCAACCATATAAAAGTAAAAATATCACTTAAAATGGAAGGAAGGAGGGAAGGAGGGAGGGAAGGAGGGAAGGAGGGAAGGGGGAAGGAAGGACACAGTCTCAAGCTGGCCCAGGGGAGGTTCAGATTGGACATTTCTTCACTAAAAGAGTGGTTAAGCCTTGGAATATGCCGCCCAAGGAAGTGGTGGAGTCACAATCTCTGGAAGTGTTGAAGAAACAACTGGGCATGGCATGGTTTAGTTGACATAAAATCATAGAAAATTATAAAATCATAGAATCGCCAAAATAGAAGATCAGCCCAGCACTACTACTGTAACCCCTAAAACATTAAACCATATCACCTAGTGCCAGATTCAGACACCTCTTAAATACCTTCAGGGATGGTGACTCCAGCACCTNGAAGGAAGGAAGGAAGGAAGGAAGGAAGGAAGGAAGGAAGGAGAGATATCAACTCCTGTGTATCCCATGACAAGACCTGATTGTTGAAATGTTAGTGTCTGTTGGTCAAAGTGATTGTCACATTCTTGATCCATCAAGGGTGAGAGAAGCCCACAAAACCCAGAGTTCAGCGAGTTAATAAATGTTCAGGTTCAGGTGGCAATGCCCAGGTACCTCCCCTGGGAGGAAATTCTACAGTGTCTGATATAACACTGGGAATCTGTTGCAGCACTCTGGGTTGTACACAGCCCTCTGGTGGAAGGCCCAGAAAGGAGTCTGGGGGCACTTTAGACGTCTTTGATGGTTTTAGACATGAGGCTGCCTCTCAAATCAGTGTGATTGAGTACTTTATGGCCCCTCAGAAAGGATGAAAACCTTCAGGCCTATGTATGAATATCCCACCCTGGAGTGGGGGGTTTACTACTGAGCCACGTTTGTAAGGGATGACATTGCCCTGATAAAAGGCACCATCCTGTCTCTGCAGGATCTGCTTCTTATCTGGCTCAAAACCCAGCTTGTAACCTCTGGTGGTGGGTGCTCACCCTCTCTGTCATATGTGGANGAAGGAAGGAAGGAAGGAAGGAAGGAAGGAAGGAAGGAAGGAGAGATATCAACTCCTGTGTATCCCATGACAAGACCTGATTGTTGAAATGTTAGTGTCTGTTGGTCAAAGTGATTGTCACATTCTTGATCCATCAAGGGTGAGAGAAGCCCACAAAACCCAAAGTTCAGCGAGTTAATAAATGTTCAGGTTCAGGTGGCAATGCCCAGGTACCTCCCCTGGGAGGAAATTCTACAGTGTCTGATATAACACTGGGAATCTGTTGCAGCACTCTGGGTTGTACACAGCCCTCTGGTGGAAGGCCCAGAAAGGAGTCTGGGGGCACTTTAGACGTCTTTGATGGTTTTAGACATGAGGCTGCCTCTCAAATCAGTGTGATTGAGTACTTTATGGCCCATCAGAAAGGATGAAAACCTTCAGGCCTATGTATGAATATCCCACCCTGGAGTGGGGGGTTTACTACTGAGCCACGTTTGTAAGGGATGACATTGCCCTGATAAAAGGCACCATCCTGTCTCTGCAGGATCTGCTTCTTATCTGGCTCAAAACCCAGCTTGTAACCTCTGGTGGTGGGTGCTCACCCTCTCTGTCATATGTGGATCAGAGATTTTGCCACCACAGACCCAAAAACTCACCTCCTCCCCATCACGGGGTGCAAACCCAGCCCCAGCAAAGCTCCTCCACAAATGGGTGATCACTTGAGTCATGAACCATTAACATTTCAGTCTCTCCCAGGTGCACATGTAAAAATTACCGTTGAAATGTTGCAGTTCCATACTTTTGTGAGATGTAAACCAGAATGGTCTCCTCCTAATTAAGATTTTGCCTCCTGGAGAGAGGAAGAAAAAAGGAGATAAAAACCCCAGGACTAAGACTGTTACTTAAGCAGCATTTCCTAGACAGAATCAATTGAAAATTAACTTCAAGCTCCTGTCTCAGACAGATTTTAATGCATGTCTGAATCCCATTGACCAGCTTATAAATGATTAAAATATTTTCCCTGCTGCATCCAGATCTTTCTGTCATTATACACTTTTGGCACTTCACAGTTGCAGTGACAGAGAGAGGGGCTTTATTTAAGCAGTCTGCAAAGATCAGATGCTGTCCTGTCACCTGTTCCGCAATACAAGGAAAAGGAGAATTTTGCTAATATTAGTGTTTATACTTGCAGAACTGTACTGACTTCTGGCCAAGGGGTGAGGTATGGAAATCTGTCAGATTCAGACATCTTCCAATAATCTTTAATGCTATGAGAAATAATCACCTGTAAGGAATATATTTACATCCAAATTGAAATAATTCCTTATTGATATAATGAGGAGGAGGGAGCCAGTACATATAGCAAAGACAAAAGGTCTATACTGTTAGTTTTTAAATTTTTTTTTCCAAGTTTGAAAGCATCATTCTAATCAGACAAAATAATTCAGTTAGGATTTTGATTTGAAGACTGCTTTTCAAGAGTTATAATTCTTTCCCATGAGTGTTTATAAAATAATTTTCATAAGGTGTTTTTCACTCAGTCTTGCTCACTTCAGTTAGTTAGAAATAGCAGCTTCCAAGACTGTCTTCCCCTACCCAAACCAGGTGTTTTTCCAGTTGGAAATTTTGTTTTGTTAACCTGACCCAAAATCGATTAAGTTACTCATTGATTTCCTTATTTGTTGGACATTCGTTGCCATTTGAAAATTGAGTCCTATTTGAAATGGGAATGTAATTTCAAAGTGTCAATCAAAGTGCTGCTTTAAGGAATTTCCCAGGTGATTTTACAGATCATGGGTACACCAGGGAAAAGACTGAAAAAGCAAGCAACAAGTCTGGAGAGATTTTCATACTGATGAATAATAGGAAAGCACAAATTTTATGATCTGAAAGTTTTGATGCCCATATAAATTTGTATATTTCCCCACTGAATTATCCCAGATTTGAATAATTTACATAAAGATCATTAGAACCATGGAACATTCTGAGTGGGAAGGGATCATCCAGTCCTACTGCTGGCCCTTCACAGGACACCTCAACAATCCCCCCTGTCCCCAGAGGATCATCCCACCCCTCCTGCAGCTCTGGCAGCCTTGGGGCTGTGCCCACTGCCCTGGGGAGCCTGGGCAGTGCCCAACCCCCCTCTGGGCAAAGGAGAGCCTTGGCCTGAGATCCCCCCTGCCCCTGCCCTGACACAGCTCCAGCCCATTCCCTGGGCTCCTGGCCCTGGTCCCCAGAGCAGAGCTCAGAGTGTCCCAGAGAAGGAAGGCTCCCTTGGATGCTTTGATAACTCCCTTTTCGTGGAGCTCGGCTGTGTCTGAGCTCATGTTTAGGATGATTTCCCCTCGGGCTGGGTACACAGTTACCTTTTCTTTATCTCATTGCATTATTTCTCACTTGCCTTCCCTTTCCCTTCTGCTGCTGTTTACAGGCCAAGTACATTTCCTACCATTCTCCATCAGAACATGTACAAGTCCCAGGGAAAAATATTTCAGTTTACAAAAAAGGGAATTAGAGAACAATTCCATAAACAGCAAGTGTAACACTCTCACTACCACAGACTGCTCAGAGCTCCATTTATGAGTGCAATTAGGCATATGGGTAGCTCAGGTTTTGTCATCAGCCCAGAATGGGACAACTTACTGAGGCAGATTCAATCTAAATCTATAACAGTAAAACTGGGCTAAGATGTAACCCTTCAATGTGCTTGGAAACGAGAAGCTCTCAGAGTACTGCTTTGTTTGGCAACATGTGCTAATGAAAGGATGCAATTTAATGCAGCAGGGAGAATGACACTGACAAATATCTGTCTGATGCAGGGTGTTAAATGCCCCTAATTTGTCAGAAATTACTGGGGGGAAGCAGGGCAGGGAGTACAGGGCTCTGCTCCCAGTTAAACCACTTTGAGGGCAAAGCAGCAAGAGAAGAGAATAATTTTGTTTACAGGATGAGACCAGACTTTTCAGAGACACTATGTACAGAAATAATGAATGAAGGAATTGCACCAAAAATTACAATATGAGGCATTTGTTACTGCAGGTATTGTGTCCCAACAGGATGCAGTTGTGTCCCATTTCCGCCCATGCAGCTGGGTGACAGCCAAGTAATTACAAACCTTCTTACCTCTGCTTAAAAGAGACAAAAACCCGCCTACTGTTTGAGGAAGATATAAAGCAATATAATCTGTGTGCTATCTTCAAATATAACTAAATACTTTTCTACTCCCTAGCTTAATTTAGTTTTCTCCTTCTCTGTGGTTTGTGGGGTTTGAGTGACAATGCCTCATCCTGACATCAGTGCTGGATTGGGGGGGAATCACTAGGATTAGCAGATTTGGTTATGATATTTCTGTTTTCTCCTTGCTTCCCAGGCAATAATCATATTTAGCAACTTCTGTAACTGTACACCAGATTGTCAGGGAACAAACATCTATGGGGGTGGATCTCATAAAATTTTGCTGCTTGCTGAAGTAGAAAATGAGAACAATCAACCATAGGATTGTCAAACAGCAGCATTCCCATCGAGCCATGGGTTGGGTGTCTCTCTCCTGCACTATAAATCTAAGCCATGCTGCTGCTCGGAAACAGTATTTTCTGCTCAGCACCAGTGAAACACAGACAAATTGGGTGTTTCACTTTGTACTTTTGGATCTCTACAGGCCAAAGTCCTGTATAAAAAAATTCCCTGATTAGTAGCTGAATTTGGGCAATTATTTCTGCTCTGGTTAATTTTATTTTTTCTTGTTATCTGACTATTTTCATTTTAAATAGGAAATAATTCTCAGATACAGACTTCTGCCAGATACATCTTTGTAAGGAGCAAATAGACATCTTTTAGATGTCAGTTGGACCCACGGAGCAAGTGGGATTAAAAAAAAGCACATTAGCACCTTAGTACTGAACCATTAAGTTCAACACAGGAACTTTGTATTCAAACCTAGTTTTTAGTAATTTAGTAATTTCATAAAATTTTAAAAAGCAGCTTCTTTCAGTGTTTTCCCCTGTGCTTTTCAGCTTTGCTTTGTTGTTGTCTGCAGGTCTTGTTCCTGTGACATTGATGCTTTGAATGGTGTTTGAAGGCAACAGGGCTGCAGATGCTCAGATGTTGGTGAGCTGGTTGAAGTAGTTTAACACATTAATCAGTGGCATTAATAACAGTGCACAGACACACCTAAATATTCAGTGTGCAGGGATATTTTTAAATAGTTACAGGGTATGGTTTTGCATTTAAATACAGTATCCCAGAACGGTTTGGGTTGGAAGGACCTTAGAGCTCTTCCCATTCCACCCCCTACCCTGGGCAGGGACACCTCCCACTATCCCAGGTTGCTCCAACCTGGCTTTGGACACTTCCAGGGATGGGGCAGCCACAGCTTCTCTGAGAACCTGTGGCAGGGCCTCCCCACCCTCACAGGGAAGGATTCCTTCCCACTATCCCATCTATCCCTACTCTGTGTCAGTGTGAAGCCATTTTCCCTTGTCCTGTCCCTCCAGGCCCTTGTAAATAGTCCCTTTCCATCTTTCTTGGGCCCTCCAGTCTCTGGAAGAGCACAATGACAGTTCCCTTACTTTCTTATTTTGTACAAGTGAAATATGTTTGTATTTGAGTGGTGAGAGTGGTGTGTGCTTGAGTTTTGAGGGCTATTGCCTATATTTTGGCACTTTTCCCCCAAAATTCTTGTACTTCTTCATTTTCAAGTGTTTACAGAATTGAAGGGCAGCATTGTCAAGGCAGTGAATGAAGTTGATTTGTGGCAATAATGTGCTAATTTTTGTTTGCATCAACAGAACAATTACTCAGAATAGAGATGCACTAACAGGAAAATAAGTGAAGGACGGAATGTGCATCAATGAATTTGAAAATCATTAGACTTTTTGAAGTGTTTCCTTTGTGAACTTTGTAAGAGCTTGTCTACATAGGAGTTATTTTAGGATAATTAAGAGAGGGAGTATTCAAAGTAAGACATGCCAAGTGTGGAACTTCCAGAATAGCTTTCAGACCATGACTCCACATCCAGCCTCAAACAGAATTAATTTTAAGCTGCAGAGAAGAGAAAACTTAAAACTAAGTGGATTTTTTTTTCTTAATTCATCTTGTCTGGAAGTCAGTCACTTGTAGTTTTAATTTAACTTGAGAACCTAATTTGCCCTCTGCCTTGGCTAAGAGCTGTTTTAACAGTGTTGCATGGTCTGGCCCAATTCAGCTTCTCACAAAGCTGCTTTCTTCAATTCTAAAGATCTTGTTAATGGACTTGTGATCATGCAGAGCTACTGATACCCTTCTTCTCTTTGAATAGCCCTGCTCTGCAAGTGGCTGCATTAACTTTAATGGAATAACTTGGGGAAAAGAAATGCTGTTTGTTTTGGGTAGACCGCAGGATCCCGGGCTTTACAAAGGACTAAAATAATTGAGAGAAAAAACCCCTCCCACAAACCAAACTTTCCCCCTTTCATGTTTCTTATCTAACTGAGCAGAATAAAAATGGGGATTTTGGGTTGTACATGATGCTGATGAAAAGTGAAATCCAGCCATTTAATGTGTGAACATTTTTGCACACCTCCACAGTAGGGATTTTCCCTAATGCCTCTTGCATTAACAGCTGTGACAGGAACTCTGCTTCCAGCAGCTTCTAGTGGTTAAATCAATAAAAGAAATAGTTTAAAAATACTAATCCACTGCTGCTATGTGAACATTCCCTGCCCAGCCTGCTGACTGTGTATGCAAACAGATAATGGTGGGCATCAACAATTTGCAGGGTTGGATTTCTCCATATCTAAAACGTCAGTAAATCCCTCTTTGGATAATTTTTCAGAGGGCAAAAGTACAGTTAGACACATGATGTGTGACCATATGCTAACAGAAGTGATTCATTACCACTGATGGAAAGAATTCAACCAGTATGAATTGGCAGTTGATAGATAATTTGACGTGTGCAACTGCATTTCTGGTGTGTGAGTTCCTCTCATTACACCAGAGAAACAGGAGCAGTTGAAATTAAATAGGTGTGGTTCTTTATTACTGTGTATAGGGGGAATATAATAATCTACCCGTCTCTAATAATTAGAAATCTCTGTTAGTATATGGTCATTTGCTTCTGAAATGGGGTGAATTTGGGAGCATATAAAGATGAAGAGTAGTGAAGACCATGGGTTTAGTGGCCTCAGACCAACAGAACCTGAGTTAAGCTGGCTGTGTGGTCTGGTAGAGCTGGTGAGAGATTGCTGAGTATCTTGAGTAGAGTGTTGGTATCATGGTGTAAAGGTTGGGTCCCACTGAAGCTCTGGGGCAATGTGTGTGCAGAGCCACGGGGGAGGTGTCCTGTAGTTATTGTACTGCAGTAACCTGGGCTTCCTTGGCTGCCCCTGGGCATAAAGCCATGGGAAAGGTTTCCTGAGCACTGAAATGGCTTTGCCAGTGTGTTTGTTCATTGGAAGGTGAGCAGGCAGGCTGTTAACCCAAATAGAAGTGCATTTAGTATCCAAGCCAAGTTGTTGAGGCTTGTTATGAAACTTTCTGGGAGTTGGTAAAGTCTTACCCTTACCCATCTCCAACGATTTCCACTCCCCCTTCTAAACATGCCTTGGTACTTGTGGACTAATCCAGGTGGTCTTTACCCTTCAGTGGCTACTCTGTTAACAAGGAATAATAACCTTACAATCTCATGTTTTCAGCTGAAAGGTTTCTCTGTAACACCTCCCTGTTACACAACCCCTGCCTATTATTTATCCCTTTAACTTTGAAAATAGTTTATCCCATCATTTGATTTTGAGTATATTCAGTCCACACTTTGATGTAAAAGATTAAGATGACTGGGTTTTAGATGTGGTCCCCAGATGAAGATCACAGGGAATTCATGAGGACATGGGGGATAAAAAATAATTAGGGAGAATATCAATGTACAATCCCAAAACTTGAGCTTCTCTGCAGTAAACACCTCCCAGTAGGAGAATGAAAATGAGTCTCAGTCCATGTATTCCCAGTGAATCTCTGCCATATTAAAAGCCTAAATGGGAGTTAGAAATATATAATCAGACTTGCACTATAGGGATTTGAGGCATTAGTTCATCATTGCATCCAAGGCACAGTCCAGCCTTTTTCCCACTGTGAAAGACCTTTGCATTTTCAAACAGACTAAGAAGTTAAGGCATGTTTTGCCATGACTTGTATCACAAAAATGTATTTTCATATTTATAGAGACCAGATTCTATCAAAAGAAAACCCATATATCATCTGTCTTATACATCTCTTATGTAGTCATGCAGAGCTCTCCTCTGTCCAAGGAATTATTCAAGCATGTAATAAGCAGATCACTGACAGTTTAAAATGATTTTTCTGAAATGGTGCATTGTCAGTTCACTGGGGACAACTTATTCCAGGGATTTCTTCCAAGTATGTCTAAAAGTGGTCTTTGACTTTGAAGCCAGCAATTATATTGTTAGGGTTTTTTCTTCACCAAAATTAAAACAAAATAACGCAGAGAGGAATGCGGTGCATGCATGTGATGCTCTGTAGTGCTGTATTTTATATTTTCTTTGAAACAGAATTGCTGGGAAGAAATTGAGGATTAAGTTCACATTTGAGATTTAATTTTAACCTCATGCATTTTCATATGAAGGAGGGTGGTGGTTTTCATGTATCTCACAGCTCAGGAGAGCCCTGAGAGTGTGTCTGGTAACAGGTTTGCTCCTGGAGTGGTCTGGGAAGATATTTGTTCTGAATTTTTGTACCTCAGCTTGGATTTGCATTCTGTGTTACTCTGCCACAATGCCTGAGCTAACAAGTTTGCTGAGGGTTCGAAATACACCTTCAATGTGTTCCTACTTAAGCATCACTGTTACTAATTCCCATATAGAGTGATGCTGTACCTATGGACTTATTTTAGGTCACAGCTATGTCATATAGAAGGTCAGCATCTTGTGCTGGTTTATGTTGCCTTGTAAGTTGTGTTTATCTGGAGTATTTAAACCCTTATTATCGTTAAGTTTTTTCTTTCAGTACAAATAATTTTACTCTACTTTAACAGTTAGATGTAAAGATGTCCATGAGAGGTTGATTTTGCCTGTCAGCTCCTGAATGAAAGCAGTTTTTGGTTGATGATTTGAGAATCATTATAGAAAACAGACCTGTCTGGATTTACTGGAGCTGAGAAAGTCATCAGAAGTTTCTAGGACCATGTAGAAAATGAGGAAAAATTCTGTATCACAGAAGCAAGGAAAATTAAGGAAATATTTTGAGGACATCCTTCTACAATTGTTCTGCAGTTCCTTGTCATTTTATCTATAAAATAAAAACTGATGACATACAATTTCTACAGTGTTAGAGTGTCTCAATCAAGCTCCAAAGCACAAATCTTGCTGTTCATGCCAGGCTCTTCTTTCACAAGGTCTAACAACATTCCTGGAACTTTTCTTTAATGTTTCTAACCTCATAAGGATTCTTAGATAAATGTAGAGTTTGGGAGGTGAGCTCTCTGTGACAGACAGTGCCATTCCCAGTTCCTGGTGTGGCACAGCTCTGGAGTTGTGTGGTGGGGGCTCAACAGGAAAATTCATGGTGCTGGACACTGCACAAACCTGCAAAGCCTTTGGAGTCACTGGGGGCCTGAGGCCTTTGAGAATTTGGCTCTTACAGTGAGGGTTTGCATCCCATCACAGCTTCTTTATTCACAAGGCTCATTGCTTTCTAGCCTGAGATCTCTTCTAGAAGCCAGACTTTGGGTTGGGCTTTCTGGCTGCTGATTTCTTTGTTGTTTAATGAAATATATTCAGTCTCAGGGTGCCATTGTTTAAAGCTTGGTGTAAGAAAAAGCTTTGTCTTGTATTTCAAGCACATGCTGTGATTCTTTGGGTGTCCTTGCAGGGCCTGGAGTTGGACTCAATGATCCTGATGTGTCCTTTCCTATTGAGGAAATTCAGTGATTCTTTTGTCTGTTCTTCAGGAACTCCTGGCTGCTTATTTCCCTATTTTTCCTTCTTCCTTTAGGAAGCAACAGGAAGCATAGCAGTGGCTCCTATGTGCTGTACATCTTACATCTCCCCTGGACATCTTACATATATGTAAAAGCACAGAGAATGTTTGAATCTTGGGTGGAACTGGGTAATTTGCCCCAGAAAGAGGGCAAATTGTTCTATATTTTCTATAATTTCCATGTATTCTGCCTTTCCTGATACCCTCTGGAGTTGGTTTCTGGTTATCTGTGTTTCAGGAGTTCCCACCTCAGTCAAAGTGTCACCCTTTTATTATATCAATTAGTCTCATTTCCTTTAGCTGGGCAACTAAATCTAAGTGAATCTGAATTACTGTTCTCAAGTGCACACTAAATGATGACATAAACACAAGTATATAATTAATGACAACCACTTGAACGGTGTTGCATAGGCAATTTGACTTAAAAAAAATGTGTAAATTCAACAGAGTGTGAAAGATGAGCTCGAGGTGTTGAATACACCACTCGGAGGTGTTTCAGAAAGCTTTGTTTTCATATATTTGAATATATATATATGAAGCGGATTTAATGGTGGAATGGTGAAAATGGTAGAAAAAGCTTTAATGTGTGTGTGTTTCTATCAGCAAATACATACACACGGTGTATGTAGAGACACACCACTTGCAGCAGAGCTACAAGTTAATGAAAATAACATTAAGGAAAAATATTGAAAGCATCCTGTAGTAGATGATGAACAAACTTACTGAAAACTCTATTCTAGTATTAAACTAGTAATAACATGAGTGTTTGTATTCCCACTATGATTCAGATTTGGTGCCTTATTTCACAGTTTGATTTTATCATGCACTGTTTTTTGGAACTGAAAACTGGCTGGCTCTTCAAGTCAATTTGATTTTGTCTGACCTGAATAATATTCATCCATCACTTTTGTTTTTTAAAGCATTAATATCTTGCAGAAAGGTTTCAAAATGGATTAACTTCCTAATCTTTCACTCCAGGAGACTTAGGTTTGAACCTGTCACAGGTGACAATGGTAGTCAATATGTTATTTCAGGAGCCCAGCTGGTAAAGATGGGTAGATAAGGGGGTGCTGTGATCCAAGTCTTTATTTTTAAAAGTTTTATTACACAGAAAAGGTTTTTAAACAAAGCAACTTTTTTTCACTAGCTATCAAAATAAGAGCATAAGTGGATGTCCTAGGGTGTTGTGAGAGGAAAGAGATTCAGACCTGTGTATTCCAATCTCAGTTGTCTTTAAAGTGAAGTGATCAACAAAGTTATGAACAAGCCATTAAGTGCAGAAAACACAGAGAGCAGAAGCAAACAGCTCTAACAGCATGTTGAGATATGCTGTCATTGCCCATCAGGCTGAAATTAGGTGTGTTGGTGTCTCTGTTACCAGAGAATTTATTGGCATCATTAGGAGAGTTGTTTATGGAAGTTCTGAGTGGGTCAGAGCAGGGGAAAGATAAAAATAAGTGTATATGTGTGTATTCAAGTGTATGACACTGTTGTAAAAGTCATCATGTTCCTCAGGTCATCTAGCCCAGAAAAATGCAAAAATATGTGGAAATGCTCCACAGCTGAATCCTGGAAGGACTGAACTGAGACAGGGAGTGCTGTGATCAGGCTGGGACTGGAGAGCAGGTGCATCTGAGCAGAACTTGGCATTGGTTTTGTCCGCCCAATTAAGAGCTTTAAGTGTCTACCCCTTGTAAGTGTCTATCCCTTGCAGTGGTGATGGATTGGGAGGCATTTACTGACTCATTTCTATTTTGCCTTTTCTGTGTTACTGCCTCACACCTTGTGCTGTCAGGAGAAACAAGCATGGAGCAGACTTGTTTTATTGCATTGACTAAGTAAGTAAATAAAATTATTCTCTAAGTTCATCAGGTGAGTTTCCACCCTTCAGAGCATATAGGTATGTGCTTACCACATATAATTAGTCCCTCAAATTAAATGAATGTCCTAATAAAAGCTTGCTTTAAAATAGAGTTAAGAAAATATAAGGGACTTTAAAGTCAGCAGAGGTATTTAGACAAGCAATTTTTATTCATTTTATTATAGGTCAATGATTAGGCTTAATGGGAAATTGGTGTGTAGATTCCTTATTTGGCCTTGCAAAGGTCAGTGCAGTTTTCTTGCCAAAAATTTATTAAACTCTTAGCTTTAGAACAAAAATTCTCAACACACTTTACCAAGAGTTTTAGAAACATTTTTGAACAACAATATTTATTTAAATAAAATTAATTTTCACAACGGATTTTTTAAAGGAAATTACTATAATGCAGTCGGTGTAGATATTGATAGATCTTTCCCCACACAGTGCAGTGATTCACTGGGGTGCCCCTGTTCTCCACACCTGTTTTCAATGTGTGAATGAGGTGGCAGAGCTTGAAAGGTTCCGTTCACAGTCCCCTGGTGCCACTGCCCTGGGAGAGTTGGGCACAGGTGAGGTGATGAGTTGGGCACAAGGCTCCTCAGGGTTCCCAGGCTGGGAGCCAGCACTGCTGAGCTGTGGCTGGTGCTGCTGAGGGTCCCCATGGGGCAGGGAAGGGGTCAGGCTGCCCTTGGGACCCTGGCAGACTCCAGGAGCTGCCCCTCACTGCGTGGGGCTGGTTTTGCCTCATTGCAGGGCCAGGCAGCTGCTGAAAGGGCAGAATTCCTCATCCCAGAGAGGCCATGAGAGGCTTTTAGAAATGTTCCATCTCTCACTATAATCGAGTCTGTGCAGAGCTCTCTTTGCCATCAGGGGAGCCTGTGTGGAGGTAACTAATGCGTGTAGTTTCCTCAAAGAAAGCTGCAGCTCTGCTCTGCTGGTGTTGCTTACCTGAGAGGGGTTATAAGCTCTGGAAAAGATGTTGAGTCAGTGGAACAAGCAGCACCTTTCCCCCTCACCATCAACACGCCCAAATGGGGCTCCCTCACTCCCAGTCCTACTGTTGGCAGCACTCGTTCTCTTATGTTGTATGGGATGACTTTAAGAACATGACAGTGAGTTAACAAACCCTGTCATAGGGGTGAGAACCTGTAACAAATCAAGGGCTCGACAGGCCTTAGGCATTCCTTCAGCGTCCTCACAGGCTCCTGGAGCTCTCTTGTCCATCCTGCATTTGGGGGGGGAGACAAGAGTGTTCTCTAAGGTTCTTGCTGGTTTAAAAAAACTAAAACAAAACTAAATTCTCTCCACCTCTCACATATTTTCCCAGGACTTTTAACACTTTGATAACATGGCATCCAGTGTGCATGTGCTCACTTTGTTCAGACTGCACTTGTGTCACTGTCATGGCAGGAAAATACTGTTGAGATAAGGTAAACAGGAATGACCTCGCTGAGCATGGGGGAAGTGGTAAAGATTGAAAAAAATTTAAAAAAGCAAAGGCAAAGAGCATGGAAATTAAAGAGCTGTACCTTAAATTACTGCTGGAACTGGTTAGTGAGGGCTTGTTATGACACTGAGAAACATTTTTTTCATTTTCAAATACACAGCCTAAGTTGAGAGTCTTAATGAGTGTGTTTTATCTTGAAGATCAGTGGCCAGTC
The DNA here is from genome assembly GCA_013399895.1 of Serilophus lunatus. Lineage (NCBI taxonomy): Eukaryota > Metazoa > Chordata > Aves > Passeriformes > Eurylaimidae > Serilophus > Serilophus lunatus. Next base: position 2,256,183 of record VXBA01001096.1, on the reverse strand, counting down.
CACTTTCCAAGGTGCTCTATTTCTTCTACCTTTTCTTTTGCTTCTTTCACAGAGATTGTACCTTGTCATTGCCCAAATATATATCTTTTGGAGCAGAGTGCATTAATATGCTGTAACAGTCTACTTAAAACTACGGAGTGTACCTTGTATGCCTGTGCTAGTTAATCCAAAACAAAGATTAAGTAAGGGTTTTGTATATAAGGGAGAAACTGAATGTGAAATTAAAATGTAAATCAAAAAGTAATTGGCTTTTTGTGCATAGTTTAGATAAGATTTACTTTTGAAGAATGACTTTGTGTTTTAACACAGCAGGCCAGACACCATGTGGCACACTTGCACTTAATAATGGCAACCAATCTAGGCCATAAATATTGCAAACGATGCCATTTGAATGAGGAGCCCTATGAACCATAATAAAAACTCCTGTGATTAATTCTGAAACTGCTCTGTTCATATTAGACCTGCAGTGGCCTCCCTGATGAGATCAATACAGCGTAGCAGAGTGATTCTAATAGAAGTGTTATTATCTTTTAATCTTCAGGAGAATGCCAACTTTGAGAATTCTTCAGCATTCTGGATGCTTATTTTCTCAGAGCAACCTTGAAGGCAGTTGTTTTCTGAAATGAAGATACATTAGAGTCTTTTCAAGGATTTATCAATAATGCCACACGGGCAGTGGTTGTGGAGCCAGCAGCTAAAAGGCACATTTTGTGTGCTGAGACTTACAATTGGTCACAATGACCTTCCCTGTCAGCCTCTATTTTCTCAGCAGACAAATGCCTACAGTGAATGAAGAGTAAAGGACAGGGATGGGAGTGGGACGATGCAGGGCAGTGCTTTTCAGGCAGCCAGGAGCACCATCCTCTTCCCAGGGCTCCGGCTACATGGCTTCTGTCTAGCTTGGACAGCCCAGTGTGGGAGATGCAGGCAGTGCTACCTGGACTTTGGAGTTTATAACAGATTTCCAGGAGCAGTGGAAGTGAAATTTTAACCAGTAGTTTCTCCAATCCCATAATGGGTGAGGTTGGAAGGGACCAGAGTGGCTCATCTGGCCCCAGCAGGGCCATCCCAGAGCACAGGGCACAGGGCTGTGTCCAGAGGGTCTGGAATATCCCCAGGCAGGGAGACTCCCCCCTCCCTGTTCGATCTGCTCAGGGCTGGGTCACTGCCCAGCCAAGAAGTTCTTCCTCCTGCCCAGGGGGAACTCGCTGGGCATCAGTTCCTGCCCGTTCCTCTTGTGCCATTGCTGGGCCCCCCCGAGCAGAGCCTGCTCCATCCTCTGCCCCCTCCCTGCACCCCCTGACCCCCAGGGCTGGGGGCCCCTCTGGGGGCTGCTCTGGAGGCTGAACAGCCCCAGCTCCCTCAGCCTTCCCTGGGCACAGAGATGCTCCATCCCTGGGGCATCTCCGCAGCCTGCGCTGGCCCCGCTCCAGGAGCTCCATGTCCCTCCTGCCCTGAGGAGCCCCGAGCTGGGCCCAGCCCTGCAGATGTGCCTCCCCAGGGCTGAGCAGAGGGGCAGGATCCCCTCCCTGCCCTGCTGCCAACGCTCTCCCTGATGCCCCCAGGACACTCTGCTGCCTCAGGGGCAGCTCCTTGTTCTCTAAGACACTTTGCTGACAAGACTGGAAAGACTTTATAGTCAGTTCAAACATCCAAAGGAAGAAGGATTTTTGCTGCAATTTAAAATAAAATAACAAGAAAGTGTTGTTTGGCTTGTAATCTGAGTGTGTCAGGACAAGGTTAAGTATCCATTAGGCATTTTTAAGATTTTTTTCAGGTGTGGGTGGGGAGAGCAGGATCGTTGGCCTGGTTTTGAACCTTCTGAGGAATAGATTTGCCTGACCAGGTTTTATGAGGCTGCTGCAGATTGTTTACAGAATTATCAAACACACACAGCTCTTACATAATGTGCAGCCTGCTCTGGAGGAACGGAGCGTTGGTCTGGAGACACAACAGCAAATGATGTAAAAAAAAATCCTTTGATGCTTCTTATTTGTCTCTGTTCTCTAGGAATAGAAATGTAGTGTCACTTAATTTGGAGTATCTGGGTTATTCATATATTTTCTACTGGAATCTTCAGCAAATGGGAAAAACACAGTAGAAATTAAGCTATTCAGTGTAATAAATAGAAGTGGGAGATAGCTCTGGATTCATGAGCAGAAGCTGACAGCAAAGCTGTCTGCAGACAAGCCTACAAGATATGCAGATAGATGTTCTTGCCTCAAATCTGTGATAAACCAATAAGAGAAAAATAGTGACAATACTTATATATTGCTGCCCTTCCAGACTCTTAGCCAGTTTAACTGTTATGGGTAGAGACCGAGAATATTTTTTTATTTTGGCTACAGGATTTTTTTTTTTTTTAAGTTTCTGATTACACTAAGTGTATTTCAGACATTTCCTTGTTTGCACAAGTGGCTTTAGATGGTTGGAGGAGCTGAGTCTGAGGCTGGCACACAGAAGTTGGTTTCCTTGCAGACAGACAGCAGTACAGCTCTATTTCAGTGTCGTGCTCCCAGGCTTGCCTTTGAGGAAGCTCGGGGAGCCTGTTCCTCTCACATGGAGTATTTTCACAGAAGGGATGACTTGGATGTCTCACCTCGATGTTCACTCTCTCTGGGAGCACTGGAGGAGCTTCCTTGCTGTGTGTGCCTATCACAGTTTGACAGCCTTGTCTCTTGGATCTGTGAAGGACTGAAATTTCCCTAAATTATTGTAAATCCAGATTTCATGCTGAAGTCCTTTTCAGGACACATCAAGAGGAGAGCACATTTTATTTTGTTTTAAGCTACAAAAAAAGGGCAATGGGAAATTGTGGCATTCTTAAGGGGCTGTACTGAAAATATTGACACTGTTTTCATCTTTTCTTTTGGAAATACAAGTTGATACCATTGTGGAAAAAAGCAGGTCATGTCAGATGAGATCCTTATCAATGGAATTCATAAACTGTTTATGGCTTAAAATGTTGCTGTGCAGACTTTAATTTCTAAGTGCTTTTCTTTCTGTTTTTAAAAAATAGGAAATTTCAAAGGCTGTGCTCTTTTTTTCTCTTTCAGGAAATAAAAAAAGAAAAAAGCTCTCTGGCAGACACTGCTAATGATGCTAAATGTCTTTGCAAATGTAATCCTCATCTTAGTTTTGTTCTCATTTAATTGAATTAGGAAGGCATAACAAACCAAAGAGGTTACTTCCATGGCCTTAGCTTTGCATAATAGCTAAGGTGGGATGTGTGTTTCTCTTGTAATATTTTTCTGTGCATGTTACTTGTACTTCACAAAGGACAATTCTTCTGCACGTGAATTGTTATTCATATTCCTGCTCTTGCTTTTTGTCTTAGTTTTAATCAGTGTTAATTATAATATATTTTCTTCGTGCTCCTTTTCTTAATCTTCACCAGCTAACCCTCAGACAGGCTGTTAAACAAAAAATGTGGTTTGCAGGGATACAATGGTTCTGAAAATCGAGATGAAATTGTTTGTTTGCCTTCTGTTGCACACCTAGAAAATGGGAATTGATGCACAGAGTGCCTGGGAAATCTGGAGCTGCATCAGGCCTAAGTTCAGGCTTAAAGCAAATAAGCCCCCTCCTGTCTAAGGCTCATGGGGAGAAGGCCAGTTGAAAACAATGTGATTTAATTAAGGCATAATTTTTACAATTTAATTTGCACAAAACTGTCAGGCAGGATTTCATACAGGGCAGACCTGTATTCCTGAATAATTTTTACCCAGTAGAAGACCAGTGTTATTCCTCACAGTCTGTTACTGGGACCATCATGCTCTTGGTTTATATGAATTGTAAGAGTCTTATATGAATTTTAAGAGTCTTACATGGATTTTAGGAGTCCTGTTCCGTTAAGCAGTAGAACACCCAGGTTACAGGTTATTTCCCATCTTAAGGGGAGTCCTTTCTCTAAATAATTTTCCATTGTAGTTAAGCAGGGAACTGTGTAGAATGTGCAGCAGTTTTGCTCATAATTGTACCTGCATCTTAATTCCTGACCTAGAGATCAAATCCCAGCAATTATACGGGGAACTATTTTTCCAGAACCCTTAAACAGCAGAAGAGAAATAATTTTTATTCTCAGGTGGTTCAGGTGACACCCACAGGAAACCAAGAATAGTGTCACTTAAGCCTTCTTCCATATCAAATGTCTACTATTAATTCCCTTTCCCCCCTTTCTGAGTTTGCTGTTACATTTCTAAGTCGTGGTTTGCTTGGAGCTGTGCTGGAAGTTCCATCCTGGAGCTGTGCTGGAGGGAACACCCAAAGCTTTACATCCTGGGAAGAAAGTGCTCTGATCATACACACAGTTTTACTTTTCCCTAGTAAAAAAATTAACACCGTTCTTTTAAAATCAGGTTCTGATGGCAGTTTGCTTAATCCTAACATTTCAAAAAGCACTTAAAAATGTGGATCAAATACATAAATAGGAGATTGATCTTTGCAAAACTCAGAATTCCAGCTGCTATTACAATAGAAACTGGATTATTGAGTTTGTGGTCACTTCTTTTGCTTTTTTTGCTTTCCTGTTCTCCCCACCCTTTATTTTTTCACTCTGTATCATTAGTCTTCACTGTGCAACACCTTTTCTTAGGAACACCTTGGGTTCTTCACAGATTATCACACTCTGAATTCCAAAATAAAAGTTACAGTCATGATCTGTGGTGGTGGAGGAGGGGAAAGAAACTATTGCAGAAATTGAATATGTTGACATAATCGAAGAGTTCTTTCCAAGGCTGGATAGAAGAAAGCAAAACTATTCCAAATCAGGTGGATACAGAGATTAAACACTTTTATTTAAAGCTGACCAAAACTGACTTTCAAAATAAAGGTGTATAGCAGAGCTTGCAAAAGATGCAGATGATTCCATCACTACTGTATTTATAAAAACAGAGATAAAAATGAGGAATGCTAATTTATAGATTTTTTTAGTTGTCATGAGTGACTTTTTTCCTCCTAATTTCTATTTCCCACCCCATCTTTCCCATTAATTTTCTTCTTTTTTATTTTGCTTAATTTTGCTGACAATCTCAGTCATTCTAGAATTAAGTGTACTCTGAGATTTGCTTAGAAAACAAAATTAACATCCCCATGTCTGAAGGTAAATTCCAAATATAAACACATGAACTCTGTAAAGTTGGTTTGTTGTTTAGTTTTTTCTGGATCATTTTATTAACTTCTGCATGAAAATATTTTATTGTTAATAGTTATGTGCCCATTTAGGAATATGCAGGGAAACAAGAGCAGTTGTGGATAAGACCATGAGGGGAATGAAGGACTACTTTTATTGGAGGAAATAAAAAGATCTTGGCTTATTGAGTGTAGCAAAATAAAGGTTTGAGAGGGGGAAAAAAATGGTATTTCTGAAAATCTGCAGGCAGAAAATATTAGAGAAGGATTATTTTAAATTAAAAATAATGAGATCAAGCGGATATAAATTAAGCATAAATGCAATTAGACCAGAGATTAGGATGTGTTTCTATTGTTGTTGGATGAAGTTCTGGAATAGCCTTCTGAATAGCCTTCTATGCTGTCTAAAAAAACCCCAAAACCTTAATATTCCCAATTTATTTATCCTTCACTTCATTGGCAATGAAAATTTTAGATGTTAAGGCATTTTATTACTCATATAAGTTTGTGCTTTTTCTAGTCTGCCAGATGACACAATTCCAATGGCTCCAAAACAATAAAAATATCCCTGGAAAAGTGTGGAAAGGGGTTTATTATCTGTATTTAACATTTAGCAGTGGATACACTTTCTTGATGGGATAATCAAAATGTTGCCTTGGCTTTTTAACCCAACCCCAAAGATTTTAAGTTTCTTCCCTTTGACTTTTATCTTGTTTTGTAAAACTGGCATTTTTGCCACCTTTTTATATGTATATGTGGTCAGCAATTTTGTGAATCAAGACAATGGAGGCTTTTTTTTTTTTTTTTTTCTTTTAGGAGGTTTTTTTTGATAAAGTTGGATTCTAATGTTCATCCTTTGCTGAAACTTCATCATAAATTGTGAGTTGCTTTACTAGTTTGGCATGACAATGACCTGTCCAAATTATCATTTGGGAACTTGTCAGTGCAGCACCTTTGCCATTATATGAAGAGCTTTAAAATACTTTCCATAACTATTTGTTGAGCTTTCAAGGAAAGGTGGTTGAAAACACCTTGGTATTTTGGGAGGTGAGATGTCTCTCTCATGAGCAGGGAATTTCCATGGGATTTAAGTGTAACTGCTCTTACCTTGTACCCAAAGGTGAAAAGTATTAGTCAAAATGATTAAGAAATTTTTATTTTTCCAGTCCCCACAAAGCAGTGATATTTATTCATTCATCAGAATGATCTGGTGGTGTATAAATGGAACTCGTGGCCATTTTAAATTCTTGGCAGTTTGGTAAATCTGGCTCAAAACCCCCTGGACTGGGAGGGTTGTAGCTCAGGGAATCCAGACTAAAATCAGACCGAAAACCATTGTCTAGTGTTGCACCAGCTTTTGTCTCATCTCATTCATTCCCACAGCCTAAGTACGAGGAGCAAATATCACTGTAACATGAAGGGATTAAAGGAGGGAGAAGACAGAAACATTCCTCACTTGAGCTGAAAAGAAAGACAAACCTATTGTTTATATTATTCAAAAAATATTGTGAGCAAATGGGGTTTTAGTTGTTTCTAAAAGCACAGGCAGCAATTTCCTACAGTATTTATTTCCCTGGATTGTTACACTTTTTTGCAGCTGCAGTGAAATGCAGTAATGTGCATTCCTGCGTGAGGATGTGACTTAAGAGGTCAAATGATGAGAAATCTGGCTTTTAGTCAGTGTCTTGTATCAGAGCATGGTTGTGACAAAACAACCAGAGCGGGAAGATGAGCAGTGAAAGTTAATAGAAAATGCGCTTTATTAATTCTCTGTTAATTACCACACTGATCACTCAGCCCAGCCCTGATGGCAGGACCTTTTTTCTGTACATGCAGGACATCCCCCAGCTGAGCAGCAGCACAGGCACAGGCTGGGGGGTCCATGAGAGACTTCACCTGCCCCAAAATCTGTTGGAAGCAAAACGGGCTTGTGTACGACCAGAGGACAATTTCTTAGGCCCGATGAGCGATGGGCTGAGATGCTCTGCTGAATCTCCTCCTCAAAAACAAGGAAGAACTAGTCAAAGACATGAAAGGCACAGGCATCCTTCCCTGCAGGAACCATGAGACTGGAGTTTTAAATCCTGCAAGACAAAGTCAGACTAAGATCACACGCTTGGATTTCAGGAAAGCAAATTTTTTTCTTACTCAGGGATCTTCTTGGCAGGTTGGAAGACTGCCCTGGAGGGTCAGAGGGACACAGAACAGCTGGTTGGTGTTCGAAGTCAGTCTCCTCGGGGCATAAAAACCGGGAATTGCAGTGTTTGGAAAGTCAAGCAAGCATGGAAGGAGGCCAGCATGGGTAACTGAGGAGCTCAAACTCCAGGAGCGGGTACAGAAAGTGAAAGCAGCAATAGGCCACCCTGCAGGAACATGGAGATGTTGTTCCTCCATAGAGGGATAAAATTAGGACATTCAAAGCTCAACTGGAGCTGAAAAATGAAGGCTGTGAATGACAGATGTGATGTCTAACAGAAGCGCTTTGGCAGCAACGAAAAAAGCTGAGGATAATGTGGGGCTGCTGCTGCTGTACCTGGACATTCTTTCAGCAGGAGGATGGACCTGGTGGCCTCTGGGGGTGTTTTCTGGCTTACATGATCTGGGGAGAAATTTATGTGGAAGGAGACTAGCCCTGTGAGAAAAAAAGGCATTTTGGAAGAGAAATTTGAAGCCGGCCTTTGCAGCAATCAGAGCAAATGAGTTAACTTAGGTTTAAATATGTGCAGTATGTATAAAAAAAGTGATTTAACAATGTTGTAGACATATACCAAAAAAGAGGACCTCAGTGCTTTTTCAGCCAGTGAAACAAGGTCCTATAATCTGACCCTGGAACCTCCTCCAGCACAGAGGGGAAGGTTCTGGATTTTTCCACAGAGCTCTTCACCTTCAGCAACCCAGAGGTCTCATCTAACAGCCATCTGCATGGTGTTACTAGATTAACCTTTTAAATTGTTATTTATGTCATAAAATAATACATGAGGGTGCCAATTTTACTATTTCCCCCCTCTACCTTTTACTGTAATTTGCACCTGTGCAAACTGGAAAGATTCCTTTTTACAGTTACAAAAACCTCACCTCCTATTCCAAAGATCACAGAAGTCAATAGAAATCTTTAATGAGCTCCAGTGGAGTAGGCCCTGAATGACTGTTTGATGTGCAGAGCACAGAATTTTAGTGTGCCCAGTAAAATTAATTTCTTCATTTCAGATGCCCATCTAAGCAGTTTTTTAGGATTTCCTTATTGCTGACTTTTGGGTCCTGTCAATATTTTGTTCTGGTTGAACCTTTCTAAAAAACTGGCTCCACGCAAATGGCTTTTCCCTGGAAAGCATTGCTATTTTTCCTTTACTCAGAAAAAACCAAATCTGTCTGTAGAAAATATCAGCATGACTTTCTTTCACATCTGTCAGTTCTGTTTCATTACTCCTGGGATAATGTATTAGTCAGGAGCAAGTTCTCTCCCTGTTCTGCTATTCAACATTTATAAAATCAGAACATTAAACGACTATAGTGTGATCCAAAAACCTCATTTACTTTGGATCTCTCAATTTCAGAGGCTTTTGTGTTTGTTCTGAGCTTATTTGCACAACCCAGCCTTCAGAATTGATTCTAGATTTATGATGCCTGCTCATGTATTCCATGACTGCAGCATCAGGAATTTCATTGGGTCAGGACTGTAATTGTTGTAGTAAATGTTTGCACATTGAAGTTTTATGCTGTTATATTTTATAAGTAGTTATTAGTGAAACAACAAAAGGTCACACATAATCTTGGAGATGATGGGAAAATAATACCAAGATTCCCTGCTAGACAAAAGAATTGGTCTCAGCAAAATTAAATTACCTTTTTGTGTGCTGTCAACAGCAGAAACACATCAGGGTCAGGCATCTTGTCCATGGAAAACAAACCCTTTTCATTGGAGCTTTTAGACTGTAATATCTGTCAGGTGATTCAGCTGAAGGCACTTTATTTTCCTAAGAATTGGAACATGGCAATTTTTTTAATTACAAAGGTATTTTTTTAAATTTTATTTTTAAATGATGCTGTTGGAAATTTTTTAAGTCTTTTATCCACCTAAGTTGTGGGGTTCATATTTGTAATTAGATGTGAACAATGGGAATTCTGCACAGGGCTCGATCTGCACCATGGAGCTGTTTTACATCAGCTCTGCTGAAGGAGAATGCTCTGAAGAAACTCTTAGAACTTCTGCCCCAGTGTCTCACTAAATATTTTCCTAGAAACATCCCATCACTAAACAAAAAATTAAATGTATCATTTAGCCAGACTTCCAAAATGCACTATTTTTACATCCTGCTGTAGTTCTGTCTCTTTGCTGTGAATTCTCTGTGCCATCAATTAGTGATTCCTCTGAAGAACTTGTAAATTTAGAGTCCTTAAATCAGAGGCGATCCTACTCTGCTGGGACAGCACTCACACCAGTCTTGAGTGGTGATAGAATTCATTGGCATTTTTCGTTATTTTTTTTAATTTGTGGCCTTTTTTTTTTTTGTAGAATGCAAAAAACCCCTTTTTCCTAGTGAGATAAAACAGTGTTTGGTGTATAATTTTAAAGTCTACTTCTGAAAAGTCTTGTAAAACTGTTTAATGATAAATTCCCATCTGTTCTGCTGAAAAAGCACAATATTTGTATTAGCTGCCATTAAGACTAATATTGCACAAAAGAATTTGGAAGTTTTATTCACCCAGAAATTTGTGATGGCAATTTACCTTCCTAATGTATTTACCAGCTGCCCAATCCTTCAGGACTTTTGTCCTGTTTTGCTCCCCAGACCCCAATACTCAGCAGAATGGGCAGGAATCCTTACAGATCAGACCTGGCTACCTTTCCAGGTGTTTGCAAAAACTAATTGTGAAACTGGGGTTTGATTTTGTTCCGAGAGAATCTTGTTGTTGATTCTGGTTCCCAATTGCTTTGTACAGTTCTCTGTTCCCTTGTGGGAGATGAGTTGAAAGTGTGCAGGTTAGAGCCAAGCTCTCCAAAAACTTCAATATATCACATCCTCTACTCCGTTCATGGAACAGCCCGATGCAAGTAACACCTTCTGCCCTCGTGGATACAGACATTTCTGTGCTGGAGTCACATAGTCTGGTACGTTCAGAGGAACTGCAGTGGTGGGGGTGACCTGCTGAGAGCAGCTCTGGGAGAAGGACCTGGGGGTGCTGGGGGACAAGGAGCTGCCCCTGAGGCAGCAGAGTGTCCTGGGGGCATCAGGGAGAGCGTTGGCAGCAGGGCAGGGAGGGGATCCTGCCCCTCTGCTCAGCCCTGGGGAGGCACATCTGCAGGGCTGGGCCCAGCTCGGGGCTCCTCAGGGCAGGAGGGACATGGAGCTCCTGGAGCGGGGCCAGCGCAGGCTGCGGAGATGCCCCAGGGATGGAGCATCTCTGTGCCCAGGGAAGGCTGAGGGAGCTGGGGCTGTTCAGCCTCCAGAGCAGCCCCCAGAGGGGCCCCCAGCCCTGGGGGTCAGGGGGTGCAGGGAGGGGGCAGAGGATGGAGCAGGCTCTGCTCGGGGGGGCCCAGCAATGGCACAAGAGGAACGGGCAGGAACTGATGCCCAGCGAGTTCCCCCTGGGCAGGAGGAAGAACTTCTTGGCTGGGCAGTGACCCAGCCCTGAGCAGATCGAACAGGGAGGAGGGAGTCTCCCTGCCTGGGGATATTCCAGACCCTCTGGACACAGCCCTGTGCCCTGTGCTCTGGGATGGCCCTGCTGGGACCAGATGAACCACTCTGGTCCCTTCCAACCTCACCCATCCTGGGGTTCCAGTTATGGTGACCAGCAGGGCCAGGACAGGAGCTCTCCTGACCCAACTGCTACAGCCAAGAAATAAACCACTAACAAACCAAACTGAGATTCCAGGAGCTGTGTGAACTGCGTCCCAGTTCCCTTGATCAAATCTCTTTCTGTAGGTACAGATGACTAAACATTATGCAGAGAAAGCTAAAGATTGTAAGCATTTTTGCAGTTGGAGATATCAGTAATTCTGCTGAATCATAATGAAATAATGAATTTCTGTAGGCTTCATTAGTCATTAAATCCAAATAATGAGTTAGATGTTTAGCAAAATGATATTTAAACTTGAAAGCAGCTGGCATTTTTCTGTAAATGACTTACTTTCACAGCAAACTTAAGAATATTTTAAAAGTTTGCTTGTGATGGTGATGAATTTGTCCTGGAAACATGGAAATTTCTATTTCAGGAGATATTTTCTTCATACAAGTGTCAGTTTTTAATACGCTCCTTTTTTGTTTCCCTTGAAGCACAATGTAACTCGTATTTGTCCAGCTTAAAAAGGCAGCTCTGCATAAAAAAACCTATATATATATATATATTCCCCCTTTTGAAGCTGCCTAAAAAGAAAGCCTGAAGCACTCATCAAATGAAAAGATGCATGAATTTTAATCCACTACAAAAGTACACCTTCAAACTTCAAGTGATAATTTATTTTTACTCAGAGGTCCAGCCAAGCATATCAAATGATGTGAGGAAATGCTAAGATAAAGCTTCTGGAAGCTCTTCTTTCTAAATATGTGCTCATTTCTTTCTTATGCAGTTATTTCTGGGCCAGTAATATGGCAAGTAATATGGCTTACAAATAATTATGATGATAGAGGCATAAACAAAGGTCTTTTTATGAGATGCAGGAGGAGAAATTTTATTTCATTTATTCTCCAATGATGCCCTAGACTGTCTAAGCATTAGGATGTGCATATAGGCTGTCAGCACGTCTCCATAGCCTGAATAAACATTAATATCATTAAAAATGCAGTAATAACTCAGCACCAAAGAACACTTTCTTCTTTTTAATTCAGGTTTTGAAGAACAGGCTAACAATCAATATTCAAAGTTGCTTGACAATGAAGGTAAAAACTTTGTTTTGAGGGTTTTTTGGCTGGTTTGTTCACCTCTTTCACAGAGATGGAACCTTCAAATAAGACGTAGAAAACATCCCAAATTCAGCTATATCATGTGAAGAGTTTAACAACTAAACCATAAAAGAATTGTCTGTATTCGACACCAGACTGAAGCCTTTTCCTGTCATATCATTCATTGCCAATTACCGACCACAAACGAGTGTCCCCTCGAGGTGCTGGACGGTTGTGGCAGCTCTTGTGTTTTGTTCAGGACAGCCAGAGATAACATATTATTGCACCCAGCTGAGGAGATGTTGATCCCTGAGCTGCAAACCCAGTCGGGTAAATCAAACCAAGCATTAAAGCATTTAAAACTTGTCAATGACCTTCAGCCAACCCACGGGAATGACACAGTGGAATGCCATCACCTAAGCACTGCCCTGGGGGAGGTTTTGGAGAACCCATTGTCTCTTTTTTTCTGTCTGCCACCAGTTTCCCTTGGTGCAGAATTTGTCCCCAAAGTTCTGCTCTGGTTCACCTTCACAAACACAAACCGCTGTTGGCTTTCAATCTTAAGTGCTTTGAAGCTTGTTTTCAAGACCAGTCCTTGTAAATTATTAAAAATAGATTGGGTTTTTTTGGTGACTGAAATGGGAAGGGCTCAATGATGAGCAAAAGTTTGGTTTCTTGGGAAGCTCTTGTAGAATAGATCCTGAAATCAGGAATGGCAGATTTCAGCCAGGCAGGCCAATCCCAAACCAAATTTGTGAGCAGTGAATTTACATACCAGGTATGTTTGCCATGAAAATTTCCTGAAGGCGCTATAAGTGATATTTTAAGTGGTATTGACACATTTGAAAGTTGGAGTTTTAATTTTGTGCAACTCAAAAATGAGGACAAATCCAAATGACTCCTTGGACATTTTTGCTGTTTGATCAAATCTAGAAGGATTGAGATTATTTCTAAAGTAGAAAAGATGCAAAAAAAATTGCTCTTGACTTGTTTTAATTTAATTTCTGTTAATTGTATTTAAAAATTTCAAGTACTCTTTAAAGACCTTTAAATAATATTTTATGTCTTATTGTTACTAAAACCTGAATTTAGTTTTTTCCACTGGAGTATACTTAGACAGTGCAAGAAATATGTTGAAATGAAGGCTGTAAAGATTGACTATCTGTGTCAAATAATATGTATTTTTACTTGTTCTTTGTAATGCAATCTTATTAAAAGTTTATTGAGTCCAGAGGGTTAAATTACAATTCTAAAACTTGAGAGAACTCACAAATCCAGAGTCTGTTTAAAATAAACTTGCTTTTTATTTCCTTTTTACATCAGGATGGCTCCACATCTCAGAAAAGATTTACCAGCTAAAAAGATGGAAAATATCATATTTATATCTTAATCAAACGTGAAAAATGAAAGCAGCAGGGCTGCAGCTGAAACCTGGGGCTGCACTGACGCCTGTGAGGACAAAAGTCTTTTCCTAAAAATCCCTGGATTTCAGCTTCCTTTGATACTAAGAAGAAACATAAATGTTGACAAAGATAAAAGGATGTTTTATTTAAGTAATCAAAGGGGACATGGAACTTCCTAGTTTTGGTGTTTCTACATAAAAAAGTAAATAATTCTCCCAGTGTGTAGCAGCTCCTTCCAGTTTGGGTTAGTCCTCAGCTGATGAAACCTTGGGAGATTTGGGTTGCACATGGATCTTACTGTGGAAAACTGAAGCAATAGACTGTGTTGAGCACAGTTTTAGCAATAAGTAATAAATATAAATACTGAATAAATAAATAAAAGTGAAACCAGAAAGCTGTGTAAGAAAGAGATGGGTTTGCTGGTAGGTCTCTGTCTCTTGGGTTTTCTTTTCTGCTGTGAAATTTCATCCTCAGCAAATCTGTTTGTTGTGTTTGTTTTCTTTCCTGTGACATGGAGATGAATTTTTTGAGGGTCCACTTGCAAAATTCCTCGCTGACCCAAGAGTTCCTTTGCTCCTTACTCTCCATGTTTCCTCCTGGAACTTGGAGGAGAAAGTCCCAAGTTTTAAATTGGATTTTGACCAGGGAAGAGTTTTGAATGTGAGTTCACCAGTGTGGGGGTGTGAGCTGCGGAATGCTGGGGGAGTGTAAAAATGTCAAGGTTTTGTTCTTCCCCATAGTTTGCTTTCAAAAACAATCTGGTGAACATGATTCTCAAAGCATTTTTAATAACATTCTGTACCATAAGGTAAAAATGAAGTGTGTTCTTCGCCAGATAATTGCATTTTGTCCTTTTGCTTTTGGCTGGATGAAATAACCTCTCTGGAACTGAGCACGTGTTAAATTTTCTGGAGTGTATTTTGCCATCTACAGCTCACAACTCTTATCAGTGGGACCTTCAATGAAATACAAACTTTAGAGCTCCATTGGCAATGGTCTTATTTTTAATTAGATTTAAGTTTGTAGGTGGCATCTTGAATTTTCTGGCTTTTTGGTTGGAGGAGAAGGGTTAGAAGTGCAGTAAAACTAATCAGTTTTAACATCTTTAGCCAGAAATTTCTAACTTTTAACTGAAAACAGAAAGTATTTAAGTTGGTTTCAGTCCAGAATGAATCATGTTCTGACAGGAAATCAGAGCAGCTGATTTCTATTACAGAATTATCACAAGTGCCCCAGGAGTTCCATGGTATTGTCAGGTATGGCTCTGTTACAAATGAAGCTATTCTTACTAAACACAAAGGTCTGGACAACCAGGTGTTCCTAAAACCAAATTTCAGATAATGTATTATCACTTTCTGCTTGCAAATATCTGAATTTAACAAATATATTTGTCCATAGTGAAAGGTTTGGAATTGTGTGGAATTATAGCATGATTTTTTATTTCGTGCACAGTTGTATGCATTTTGTAAGAACACAAAGTCATTTATTACTTCTGCTATATACTGAATTTTTATTGAAAAATTTATATATTTTAATTTATTTCAATTAAATTATTTTATTTTTAATTTTAAAATTACTTAAAATGAATTAATTTTAATTTTTAATTTTAAATTTAAATTGATAAATTGTAATTTTAAATTACTCGTATATTACTTCTGTAATATACAGTTAATATAAGTAAAATTACTTCTTCTAAAAATACTGATGATTTCATACTAATGTGCTGTGGGTTTTTGGGGAAGGCCCATTTGTGAACTCCTTTAAGATGCTGAGCAATCTTCAGAACAAAGAAACTCCCTAATAAATCCTGCACACGGATGAATAACAAGAAAAGCTCGAGCAGAGGTTTGGTTACCCATGTTATTTACTGATCAGAGATTCCAAATATTTTAGGTGTTTAGGCTTTATTCAGTTGGAAATCCCTTTGAAACAAATTATGTACATTCTTTATAGGCCTGATGTAGGGACTTAGAACCTCTTTTTAGGACTGTTTTTTCCACATATAGAAATTTTAATGTACTTCCTAGGAGATGCTGGCAGCCCTTCCCAAGGAGAGTATCTCCTGTTCTCAGCTCTGCCAGGATCATTAACAATCAGGGAAAGAGAAAATCTGGAGGTAAAATCAATTATGGAGCTGCAAACACACACCAAGATGCATCTTTCTTAAAGTGCCTATTTTGAGGTTGTTTGTCCATGGAAGTTTTTCAGCTAAGGGAAAATAAAAATTAAAAAATGAGAGAATGATGTGTTCTGAAAGTTAGTCTGTTGGTTTTTTCTTATAAGAGTAAAGGAATTGATATTATGCCACAGCAAAACTTGTGTTTTGAAGCACTTTAGCCCTCAACATGCCCTTGGTTTTTAATTTTGTTGAGAACAGGGATGAACAGGATAAAATCTCATGTGAAAAATATTTATATAATTAATTTTACGTGGTTGGCCTTTGGTGATACAACTTCAAATCATTCTCTCCTAGTGAAATAGGATTTCCTCCCCTTTCCCCATTGCTGCATCTCCTAAACAGAGAGGCAACAAAAATATTAAGCAATCATTCATAGCCAGGGCATATAATGTCTGGAACAGGCAGAGAGGCTCCATTGCTGTGCTTAGGGCAGATTGGAAATGAAGGAGTTTGTGATGGAATGATGTTTAAACCCAGACCTCGTGTTCCTACCCTGCTCCAGGAAGAGGTGAAGCATCCTCTGAGTTCCCACAGCCTTTGGTCGTAGTGTCATTTGTAAAGACACACAAGGGGGATTTAGGAGAGAGTTTTTCAGGGCATTTGAATATCTTAAATTTCTGTGAATCTCTCCCTGTCACATATGGGCTGTGCCAGAGGAGAGTCTGCACCTCCAAACGCTGTAACTTAGGAAATACATTGTGTGATTTGCTAGGAAACACACTGTATTCTTCAGTGTTTATATGTGAAAGGGGTTTCCTGGATGAATTCCAGCCTCATTCCACCTTGTTTGGAGCACTCCCCTCCCACAGCCTGAGGTGTGAGCGAGTGCAAAGGCTGTTTCTGCCGGAGCCATGAGCATGTTCTGCTGAGTCACAAACAGAAGTAGACATTGTGTGCTACTCCAGCAACATTAGAATTCCCAAGCTCCACAAACCCCTTAACATCACCATTGTCTGGCAAAGAGAGAGAATATGCCCTCCACAGCTTTGGGAAACTTCACAGCAGTTCATCCTTTTCCTACCTGAGTGAAGCAGCTCTTGCCTCAGCTTGGGTGTGGCCACCTCGATTTTAATTTATTTTGTTTCCCCAAAACTAAATGTCTTAAACCTGCAGGTCTCTCCACGACATTCATGTGTTTGATGTTAAGAAGAGATTGATTGTAAGAAATTTTGGCATAATTTAGGGCTCTCTGGAAGTGCCTTGTATGTACTCTGGTGTATCTGATGCTGAGAACAAGCTGTGCTTTAGGGACAGATGCAGAAATGTTTCTGTAAAAATAAGGAATATAGGCCTTTCCACTGAAATGGAAGATTGACTCCTCATTTCTATTCCTTAATGGTGACTTAAATCCTAAAATACTGGATTTTACTCCCTTCCCAATACATTTTTTCTTGTTAGCTGGACAGATAGATGATAAAACATAGGACAAAGACAAGAAGGACTAAAAGTGACCATTGACTTTATGGAGACCCTGAGCTATGAATTGATATTTCATTCAAAGTAGTCCCACTGCTGTGAATTGTACATCACACCAGGAGGAAAACAGTGGAATGAAATACTGGCAGCAATAATGGAAGAGTTATTATGGCTTCTGGGGCTGTAAACCTCTGGAAAGTTTCATCATTTTGCTCAGAAGCAGAGGTTTGGGATGACATTTTCTTTTCTAGTTGAGTTGGTTGGTTAAAAAGCTGAAAGAACTCCTGGCCTGCTCCCTCTGAGCCATACTGAGGATAGTTCATGAAGTACAGCAAGGATTAGCACAGGCTGATTGGTCCAAAGGAGCTGAAGGAATCCTGAGACCCACTGCGAGGCAAAAAGCAGGAAAACCCACCCAAAATCCACGTGCTGAAATCCTAAAACACAGAGTCTGTGATTGCAAAGAGCAGGGACCTTACATGGTATTTCTTAAGGGCTGTGGGAGGTTCTCAACAGAGGTGAACTAAAGGGGAGGAGGTGGCAATAAAGAGCTAAAATTAAAAATTTTGTCTCAGAAAAGTAATGGTTAAACATGGTTAAAGCCTGTTGGTGACACTAATGTCAAGGGAAGGACCAGAAAACATGGTAAAATAACTTAGAGACAGATTTAACAGTGTTAGAGAAATTTATTTTAACCAAACCAACGATTTAAACATCATTTTTATTGAAACTCTATTAGAGAATAAGTGGTTATGAATAGTTGAAGTTCTCTGGTTTATCAGTATTGACCTATGAAGAGGAAGAGCTGACATGAGTGGCTGTGTCTGTGTTGCTCTGGTCTGACCCACCTGGGGCTGGTTTGAGTTATGCCAAAGCTCATGGTTCAGTTAGAAATGTGATACAAACAGTAAAACAACAGAATATTCAGCATCAAAACCCGAGAACCAACTGCTCAAGTCCCTGCCCAGCCCAGTGTATTCTGCCTTAGAGTTGGGAGATGGTTGGAAGTTGATATGGATATTATGCACTCTCTCCCAAGTTATTAATAAAAGGAAATCAATATTTTTATTCTTATTACTGTTGTTGGGCAAAAACATTCTGACAAACTGATGACTTTTTTTTTGGAAAATGATTCCTTTGTTGCATCCCCAATAAATTATTTAGTTTCTAGAGGAGCAGGGGATTTTAAGAGGCGCCACAGCATTTCATGTTGATGCTCTTTGTTGATTCCCATGGCAGCCCCTTTTCTCTAAAGCACCTAATTCTCCTACTCATGAGATGTTTCATTATGAATTCCCCCGGGTTATGAAACCCCCAAACTGTTGTGGTTTGTCTTCAGCACTAGGCAAGGCTGTATTATCTTCTGATTCTAATTCTCTTCCCTTACAACTTGAGTTGTTAAACCTGAATATCCAACTGTCTTCATCAGCCTCTCTGTGACTGGTCTCCAAAGCCCCAGCCCAGGCACCGAGGGGTCTTAGTTTTGATACTCAGATGAATAAAATCAGCACCACATTTGGTGTTTGCTGCCATGAAAAATTTCAGTCCTCAGTCTGGTCTGAAGCTGTGGCAGAACTCATGTGATTTCAGTGGAAAACTCGGGCCTGTAGACTCACAGGGGATATATTTCATAAACTGTACCTGTAGTGCTGTTTGCCTTAATACAATGTTCCTCAAGAACCACACTTTAAACCTCCTAATTTTCCTGCTTGTATGGCTGCTTTTTAGGATTAAACCTTTTCTCAGACAGGAGGAGGAGAAACAACCCTTAATAATCTGTACCCAGGTATTAAAAATAGTTATTGTGGTGGAACCTGGGTTTATGAGTTAGGGCTTTCATTTGTTGGTGAATCTGGTTATGTACAGCAAAGTTGAATAAGGATCACTGGAGAAACCCTTGTAAAATTACTATATTATTTTTCTTTTCATTTTACCATATCAAGAGTTCCTTAGACACATGTGTGATTTAGCCAGCTCTGGAACTCTCCTTTACCATTTAGGTACACAAAGTATATTGTATTCTTTATGATTATAGAAATATCTCAGCAGAACAAATGAAACAAAAAGCAAAGACAAAACCAATGAGAGTTTAAAATATACACAGTACCAAAGATAAATCTTATTGGTCCAGTTCTAGAAAAGAGATTTTAGCAGAGATTTAGATTTTTTTTTTGGAAGGGTTTTATTTTGTATTTCTCCTTCCACATCAAGCCATGATGGAACCTGTTCTCTTCATTAGTTAAATCCAGGAGTTTCATTTGTAGAGAACAGAGAATTCTTATTGAAGGAAGATTGTAAAGAATTTGGTATGAAATGATGCAATGAGGCAGTTGTGGAAATGAGGATGTTGGAGCATAAGGTTTTGCAGAATAGACTCTTCTGTTATTTTAAGTAGGATTTCTTAGGATTAATGGCTCAGTAAATAATAAAAACTGACAGCAAGGATGTCCCTCTGTATCACAAGCTGAACAATTCTGCAGATCCCAAGCTTGGAAATGTTGTTGACCTGGAATTGGAAGTCTCTCACCAGCTCCCCACTGTTGAACATTGAGAAAAACTCTTCCAACAGGAGAATGCAGGTGATCCTTTTCACTTTCACAGGCATAAGGTGCATCGAATGAGTTTATTTTTAGAGTTGAAGGTGAATCCTTACTGAACCACAATTATGCTGCTATATTTAGTAAGTGTGCACTAATAACATTTAGGTTGTCACAAAGATTTGTGCTGAGTTTGCATAAATTTGGATCTTTCATGCAAGGAACTGATGTGTCAACTGATGACAAAGGAGAGCAATGCTCAGCTCCTGTGATGTGGTGGAAATATAAAAGACAAAGAGTTTTCTTGGTATTTTGAGGGGAGAGACATGGAGGAAGGTGTGGAACACCAATGGGGAAGGAAAAAAGCCAAGCAGTGGCAGAGAGTGATACAGCAAAGCAGGACAAGGTGACTGGTGAGGATGTTAAGAGGCTTGAGGAAATGTTGATTAGCCTTGTTCCTGTTTGGAGCTGGATTGAAATGGTTTCATACTCTGAAATAAAAGTGCTGCTTGGTGCGCAAGTGTCCAGTTTGTTCCAGCATCATCACTCCAACTCTGGCAAAAGCATGCTTTGTTTTAATAATAAATAATAATAAATGCATGATTAATGTGCTTGTTTTGGTCATTAACTAATCACAAAAACATGCTGAAGTGGAGTATTTCCCCTGATTGTCATGGGGATTTGTGTCCCTTTCTCTGAGGTCACTGTTAAAACAGCTTGTGCCCTCAGCCCAGCATCAGTGGGGCCCTGTTTTGAACAAAGCGCCTTTTGGCTCAGTCCAATATTTTTTCAAAGCAAACCTTTCTCCTTGATTAAATTAAGACTACTTTCATCCTTGTGAAGCTTTCTATAGTTATTGCTTATGTCAGAGGATTTAGACCTTGTATCACTGTCCCAAAATTGACTGCAGTGTAGCAGTTAAAAATATCATGTCAACCTGAGTGCCTGGAACAAGGCAGGCATCTTAGCAAGGAGCTGGAACTAAATTTAAAGCAGCTTTATTACCTAGAGGGGACTGTTCTCTATAAGAACCATATTTTTAAAATAGTTTTTAAAGGCTTTATTGACAATTGAATTGTACTTTAAAAATATTAACTGAAACATAGTGTAATATAATAAAAACAGTTCAGTTATGAAAATAATTATTTTGGAATAAATGGGTGCCTCTTCATAGAAAGCTGGAAGGTCAAAACTAGTTGTGACAATAAAACGTTATAAATTTCAGATTAGCTGTTGAGGGACCATGATCTGGCCTTGGCTGGCTTTAAAAAATACAACATAAGAGATTGAGGGAGGAAGGAAAAGAGTAGGAAAATGCAATTTCAGGGACTGCTCTTGTAAGGAAGGGGTTTAAGCAATGTACCCCTCAAAACTCAGAGCTCTGTGATTAAAAGTAGTTTGTAATTGTCTGAGGAAATTTTTTTCTAGTCTCTTCAGTTATACTCTGCTAAACCATTGCTGCTGGAGCCCACTGCAATGTGTCCCAATTCTGCGCAAATTCAACCAGTCCCACCCCCAGGATTACAGGGATTTTGTGCCTCTCCGGTCCCCTTCAAATCAAGCTAATCCAGGACACTGCAGGTAGTACTTAGTCTTGCCTCGCTGATGAATTTATAGCCTCTCATATTGCAACTATTTTTAGGCTATAAATGAGATTGTAGGGGTTTTTGTTATCACTGGGAATGGCAGAATGTTTCTTCCTGGGAGAAAAGTCTGCAGTGTCACCTGGAGAAGTATCAGTTGCCTCTGTAGTTCAAGACTATGATAAATAATGTTGTTTTGCATTAAAGCTGTTATTAATCTAAATACCATCAAAGGAATATGTACAACATATGATTTCTATAGGAACTTGATTTGTGCTGAGCTGCACTGTAAAAAACACAAATTAAAAAATATCCCAAGCACACAAAACCTCACAGTAAACAAAAAATCAAACCAAAAAACACAAATTAAACAAAAAAATCTATTAAAAATGCTCAAAAAAACTTTATTTGACTGCATTGGTCAAAAGCCTGATAATGCCTTTGGAATGAGGGATGAACTGGCTCCAGTTCTTGAGTGATGGTGCTGCAGCAAAGGCAGTTGCTGAAATATGAGTCATTTCCATTCTTCTGCTTCTTGGTCATGTTAGCAAAACACATTATACATTATAATTTATGAGTAATAATGTTAATTGCAAGCTCTGTGTAATTGGTGTGGTTCAAATATCTGTTGTTAATTGTCATCTGTTATCAGAGCCTTGACTTTTCTGAACAGCCATAGAATTTGATTTTTAATTACAGACTTACTGCTGCCATAAATGTCCACAAGTGATTTAGGAAACACAGAATGCCACACCAGCTTTTGAAAGTTGTTGTTTTTTAGCATTCAAGTCTTTCAGATTTCTGGGGAAAGTAACTCCAGTAAAAGCTAAGCAGCACTATCAAAATGTATCAGAGTTAGAGTTACACTGCAGTTTCTATAAAGGGGATTTCTTTATTCAGCCCCAAACTCGCATTAAGAATGCCAAAACAAATTATTTAGGAAATACATGTTTCTTGACTTTTAACTGGTTTTTCTGTCACAAGGAAACCAGTGGGTCTGAGAATAAACTCATGAGTGAAATATAATTGTATTTGCTGGTTGTGTGTGGTGGGGTTTTTTGTTTGGGTTTTATTTTTTGTTGTTTTAATTAAATTTAACAGGCTCTGTATTTGACAAAGCCAGGAGATTGTTGTCAATAGCAGACTTGGGGTCACTGGTGGCAAAGTGGGCTGCAGCTTGCAATTGTAAGGGTACATAAACCACTGGCTGGATTCCACAGCTTGCACTGGTAAGGTGCACACTACAGAGAAACCTCCCTGTTGCAGCATAAATATGGCATGAAAGTTGATTAACCAGGTTTATGTTGCTATCCAAGCCTGGAATCCATCTGGACTGAAATGATAAAAATGAAAGCAAAGTTGTTCAACAGCAAAATGTGAACCTAAATTAGACAAAGCAAAGGTTTAGACATTTGTTTCCTTCAAGATGGCAAATTGTTTATTCTATTTGGTGCTTTGCTTAATTATTTTGTGAAATAATTGTATTAATTGATCTTACTGCCATTAAAGAGCTGAGTTGACACACATGAAGTGTGGTAGAGTCTTTCCATGTCTGAGTGTGCTCGTCTGAGAACTGCAGATCTATCAACATTCACTTGGAAATTGGAACAGATCTATATCTCTGAAATCTTTATTCCACCATTTTTAATGTTCTCAGAAAGGTGCCCTGTCCATGAGTCAAGTTTGGAATCAACCTTTTCCCTTGTGCTGACATGTTTGAAGTTGAACTTTGGTGTTCCAGGGACTTTTGGATCAATGTGATGGTCATTATATATTCCAGATGTTGGTGGTATTTGTAATATTTTGGAAAAACAATGTTTGAAGGTGAATTTATTATTCCAAATTCTGAGATTGAAAAGGTGTGCGTGTTGCTGAGGCAGCAGATGTGAGTGAAGGAATTTGATGTGTTTATACATTATAGAAGCATGAAATTCGAGTTTTCTGGCTGACATGGGCCTTTATTAGTTGCCAAATGGGCCCAGTAGGGACCTTTCCATGGGATGAAATAGTCCTGCTGATCTGATTCCTGTTTGCTGCACTGGACTGACTATCCTTGGCAAGTGTTGGCCCTAACTGATATGGGCAGAGCACTGTGTGCTCAGGAAATGCAGGAGTTAATGGGGAACACTTCCCATGTCCTGAGCCCTTGAGGATCCGTGGCTCCGTGGCTTTTTTTCCAAATGAAAGATTCCTGTTTATTCCAAGTCCTGTACAAACTCCTCCATCCAGGTTAATTCTGCAGCACAAAATCACTTTGTTTCTAAAGAAATAAGATCTTCTGTTCCCAAATGGATACTGTCTTACCTATTTTTGCACTTATCATCTGTTTCTTCCCCCTTGTCCCCCCTCCTTTTTATTTCATTTAAATAACGTGGCTGTTTTTTCAATCAGTTAAATATGATTAAACCCAAATTCTGGGGGATCTCTGCTCAGCATTGCTGTTGTAGCAGGTCACCATATTTATGCTTGGCATAAAAACCAAGGGATTTTAAACGAGTATCTTGTTTTTATGGAATTGTCAGAATCCTAAATTAGTATTAGCAGGATCTGTGCTTACCTCCATTTATTGCTGAATGTGGTAAATAATGTGCTCTTGTTTTCTTTTGAGACTCTGAAATTAAACCCATTTATGCAAGATTTTAAACTAATTATAAGTACATCATTCTGCCACATATGAAAACAGAATTTGTCCTAAACAGAGCTGATGGAGAAATAGAAGTTTAATTCAAGCCCACATGAGCCATTATCGGAATTTCAGTGGAATAAATGTTGGTCTGAAAGTGTAAATGGCTGGTTTTATCCCTGCCCTTTAAAGTAGTATTATGTATATGAATACTTTTATTTAATCAAACCAATTGTGTCTTGGGAAAGTGAAACATTAAGGAATTTTCAACCCCAAATTGATGATTGCCATGCTGCACTGATCAGTTGATTGAGTTAAAAACAACATCTCATCTACTTCTGGTGTGTGTTCCAGCAAGGCCAAGAAAGACGAGAGCAGAAGACACAATGGCATTTTATTAAAAATAACAGGTTTTAATTAGGCCTTGTAAAAAAATAAATCATGTACATAATTATTTTTGTTCTGCTAATCCACTGCTTTTAATGGAGGTGTTAAAAGTAATACTATTTTATGGTTGATTCAAAATGAAACTTTGTATTTATTGAGAAGAAATCAGGAATTTTGTTTTCATCTGTTTATTGAATTAATGTTGCTTTTCTGCTTGGAGGGAGGGCTGGTGTAAAAGGGATCCTCACACAACAAACAGCAATAGAGGATGTTTTTAGATTGCCTTGTAATTTTGGGGAGGAGTGAGAGGCAAAATTATACACAGAAAACATTTACAGCAAGGAAATTCTGCTTCCAGTCTTAGGAGGATAATGCCGTGTGACTGCAGCAATACCAGTTTTATTCCAGGAGCCCTTCAGAAGCATCTGCTGACGTTTGGGAAGGGAGAATGGGTTTAAAATACCCTTTGAAATGAGAATTGTTTAACTAGGATGTGTGTTTGCAGCAGTCCTTCATTTATATCCCATCAAGGGCGAGTGAGACAATACTTGTCTGTAAAGATGAGATACAGATGGCTGGAAAGAAATTCAAATAAACCAAGTGCTTTAGGTCTGGTTTTTGCTTCCTGAGGGGATTTTTCTCCTGTGTCCTCCCCTCTGCTGACTTGGGCTGCTCCACTGGTTGTCACACACCAAGGGTGGAGCTTAAACCCAGTTGCTGAATAAAACCAAATAATTCTCCATTTTGAGATTCAAATGAGCACAGGAGTGTTTTGCCACTTCTTTGTGCAGGAGGAGCTTATAAGAATTAGTTCTTTAAGATCCTCATTGTTCAAGAGAATTCAAATAGAAGGGCAGCATCTGTTGGTCCCACCCTGCCTTTCTTAAGAGACTTGGCACTACATGAGCTGCTGTTTGCAATTAAACAGCCATCTTTTGAGAGGTCTTTCTTACAAATGAAGTTGTACCTGAAAGTATCAAGAATTTATGTTGGAGTGTAGAGACAGAACTGAGGGAAGTATTGCTGTCATTAAAGAGTATGAGAAAGGACCTTTAAGGTGTTATGAAATTATTTAATTTCAGAGAAGAAGATTTGAAAAGTGGGGACCTAAGTTTGAGAAAGAGTTCTGTGTATGTGAAGTTTTGCATCAATATAATACCAAGAGGAGGGGAAACACTCACTGTGGTTGTATCGAGTCAGATATTCAGAAAAATATTTACTGTGGTGGCCTGCTAGCAGAAAATAATCACAATTATAATCTAGGCATTTTCTAGTGTCTGTTGGTCCATATGTTACAAGAGAATGGAATGTTCCTTAAAATTTGTGACATTTTTCTCAGTTCATAATGTGTATAGGTAGTTTGAAATCTAAAACCAAAACCAAAAAACACCAAAGGCCAAACACCCACCAGCACTTCAGAGAAGTGTGTTGGAAATAACATTGGAAGTGAAATAAAGCCTTTGGTTTTATTCAGGTTCCTTGATTTTCATTCTGAAGGTGTTTTCTGGGGTGCAGACAGGCTCAAGGCTTCAGATTTCCAGTAGAATATCAACAAAAATCTAAGATGGATATTAAAATAATCTGATTTATTTTACTAGTGATGCTGCTGTTAGACATGGAATATTTTTGTAATGCTGGACATTAAATTGCTGGACTATTTATATTTGAAACCGTATCAGGATAGCTGGGGAGCTTCCAGTGATCTTTCCTCTTTGGTTTTGGGCAATATCTTAATTGCAGTGATGATGCCATATTAGATATTATTAAAGAAACTGTTATTCATCATTGTAGACTTTCATTTAGTGATGATTTTCCTTTCTCCTTCAGCTTCCCACATTTCTCCAGACCCATATGAAATTATATTTAGCAGGTGTGCTCTTCATACACTTTCCTCTCAGGGCCACAACCATTTTGATGATGATCCCATTATTTAATAGTGATTATAATTGATTTCTCACAACTCAGACGTGATAAGAGAATGAACCCTGACCAGCTCACTCTCATGGTGAGAGTTTTTATCAGACAGTTTAAGATTTGAGTAGTTGCTATGAAAGCCTTTAGGAGTATCTTAAATAAAGAAAAAAAAAGGATAAAATGTGATTATTTTAAATTACTTTACTGACAAAACATTTAGTAATGAATGCTGCTGTTTGTGTTATTGTATTATTTCTAAATGCCAGGCTGGGCTAACTAAGCACAAACCTTCCAGTCTGGCTCCTCCTTGGCTTGGTTTGCCCCAGATTACTTTATATATATACTTTATATTTTCCTTCCCTTTAATAAGGCTACCCTCCTCTCTGATGAGATGCTCTGTTGTCTGAGGGGAGGACGCTTGAGAGAAGAATGAGAACATGAGAAAGGCTGGGCTTAACTAGGCTGGGACTTCTCCCCAAGGGCTTCCAAGTCCCCTGACACATTCCCACTGCTGCAGTGGTGGATACTGGCAGGTTGAGATGACCTCCAGCATCGGGCATGTTTGGAGAGAAAGGAAAATCTTTGGATTAGGAGCCTCAGGAGGAAGCACTCGTTACCCTTGGAGAATTATTCAGCCCTGTATGGTACAAAACACTCTTGGTTTGCTTTGTTCTGGGTTTTAGGTGTTGAAGGCACAGTTTACCTTCCTTTGGAGGTGGAGCTGGAAGTTCCTCCAGTCTGGGTGTCCCAGAGTCAGTGGGAAACAGGCTGCTGCAGATGAGTTAATAAACGAGGAATCAAACCTTTGAAGAATGAACAAAAATCATAAAGGAAATGCAGAGCAGCAGGAAAAACACAAAATTGTGATCTCTTCTCTTGCCCCATCATCTTCCACCACCCCAGCCCAGATTAGCAAGTTTTCTTTACTTTTTATTTCTTTTCTTTTTTTCTTTTTTTTCCCCCAGGATTTTTCTCCATACCACAGCTTGGCTAAATCCAATTGTCTCTCCTTTCAGCTCTGCCTTGTGTAGCAGATTGTTATTCCTTCCAGTTAGTCCTTCTTGATATTCAGATCCCACCTACCCACAGCAAGATCTCTTTACATGGTTATTTACAGCAGAATTTCACTTGTAAACACACAAAATATAATTGTTCTTCTTGTTTTCTGTGCTGCCTTTGGAGCAGCGTTGCTGCCTAAGCCTAATCCCACAGTGCATTTGACAACAAAAATGAGAAGGAATGGTGTAAAATCCAAGGGTTTTGTTCAAAATATAATATGGATTTGGGAAACTTTGATGTGAAGAAAGTTTCTTCTATAATTTAAAGTCTTAGGAAATAGTAATATAATTCTGTTTTCCTGGTTTTTTGAAAAAGTTGAGTGTGGAGAGAGGATTGCAGCGGAGAAAACAAAATTCATTCATTAAACATTCATAGGCAGTTGGATGTTGGGAATCAAAAGGCTGGGGGTTTTTTCACATTCACTTTCCAACTTTCTTTTTTTAGCAGAAACCCTGGGAAAGGAGGAAAATCTGAACTGCCTTGGGTGAGAGCTAAAGCACAACCAGCAGAGGGGGATGGGAGGAATCTCTGGTTTATGAAGAGCAGGCCTTGAAATTGGTACTTCTGTTTCTATCTGTTCTTCATAGCTGGTTGGATTTTTGGTTGGATTTTCAGACATGTCTCCCTGCCTTGTCTGTTCTCCTTTCCCAAAGGCAGGTGGGTGCTGATGTCCCACATGTTGTTCCCATGTTTTGTGCCACATCCCAGCCTTGGGAAGGGGCAGAGCTGTCACCAGTGAGGGATCCAAAGCTGGGCACTGCAGCTTCAGAAAGAAGCATCTCCAGCCCATCTGTCAAGGCTGGGCTGTGTTTAACAGAGCAGATGTAAGATCTTGGTAACCCCTGCTAGAATTGAAGATAAATTACCATGTCAATGAGCACTTTGCTCTGTCAGATGATCAGTATTTGCTGCAATTCAAGCACAGCCACAGATCTACAACTGTCACTGCTCGATGAATACTGATCCTTTTCAACTGCCCAGTTCATCAGTTTGCTTGTATTTAAAATACATGAATATGCATAGCCAGGAAGAAAAAATGAAAAAGATAATTATTCAGCTCTGTTTCACACTTGACTTCTGTAGGGCACATGTGTGTTTCATCACAAAAGCATCATGTTTATCCTGTTCTCATTTTTCATACAGGTATTTTTTGTATCATACAAATATTTTTTGAATCATACATGTATTTATTTTTTTATCCTCTTCTCATTTTTCATATGTTTATTTACTGTATCATACCTGGCTTTATTTTTGAATTCTGTTCCCATTTTCATGTATTTTTTGTGTCATACATGTATTTATTTTGTATCATACTCTCATTCTTCATACAAGTATTTATTGTGTCATACATGTATTTATGTTTTCATCTTCTTCTCATTTTTCATACATGTATTGGAGACTTCATGCTAAGGTGGATCTCAGCAATTGCAACAAGGTTTGGGCAGAGCATTTCTCTGTCTCAGCCCTTGGGATTTGGGTTGTTGTGCTCTCAGCACGAGTGGATGAAAGTTCTAATTGGATCCTTTGCAGAAAACAGCAACTTTAGACAAGATCTTCTAGAGAGTTATAAAATTTTCATTCCCAGGCACAAGAATTTGGGTATTGAACATCTGTGTTTAATTTGGTAATTTTGGGGATTTTTATTTTTATGTTACTTTGAAATCATCATGGAAGTATTGCTACAATAAAGGGCTTGGGGGACTCAACTCCTTTTATAACTGGATGTAGCAGGAGGTACTGAAAGAGCCAGTTTGAAGAAAGATTTGAGGAACTGAAGCCTCAGTTACCTCTTTCTTTCTAAAAAGTCCTGAACTTGGAGCCTGAAAAAAGGAAAACGTGCTTTGCGTTCTGGACCGATAATGACCTTCTCTCCCAGGGCAGAGGAAACTCTGAACCTGACCAATATGGTTCTTGCCTGGGAAGAGAACCCTATGGACCAAAAATATGGGAATGAGTGGAGGGATGTGATTGGGTCTAACAAAGACAATGTGAACTCACCTTCTGCATCCCCATTCATTTATTTATCCATTATTTCATTTAATAATTTATGCATTCATTAATGCACTCATTAATTATCTATTTGTTTATTTATTTCCTCATCTATCTATCTATCTATCTATCTATCTATCTATCTATCTATCTATCTATCTATCTATCTATCTATCTATCTATCTATCTATCTATCTATCTATTTTTCTTGAATTTGTACTTTTAGCTTTGGTTGTTTCTTGGCTATTCCCCCCCAAATCAACTAAAATGACTTGTAGCTCTCCCGGTGAATATTTATGAGCACGCTGAAATCACAACTTTTGAGGCATTGCATGTTGAAGGGGTTTGTTGTGGGATTAAATTGGAACCCTTATACACAGCTTCTTAAGTGACTTGTACCAAACGAGCATTATTTGAAAAGAAATTTTAACAGGAAAAGATTTAAGTACAAATGCAAATTTTAAGTTTTCAAAATCTCAGAAGTGTAGAATCATGAATTTGTAAAAAATAAGGACAAAGTGTGTTTGTGTCTGAACATTCAGTTACTTACATGGGGCTGCACAGCTCAGGCTGCCTGTGGTGTCCAGGCACTGCCTTTTGAGAAATAAGGGCTGTATATTCAATTTACTTTTTCCTCCTTGATATCTCCATAATTTTTTCCTTTATCATTTGGTAGAACTGGAGAATGAATGTATATATATATATATATATATATATATATATGTATATGTTCAGCTTTGGAGGAAGAACAGAAAGATTTGCTCCACCACAGTTGTTCAATCAGAAAGATTTATATTTTTAGTTCTGCTGGTATAGAGAAGTTGGATGTTTTTGTCCAATTATTTGAAGCAATTTCATACTTAAAACATGGTAAATCTATATTATAAATCTCTTATATATATTAATCCATAGGTATTTAATGCATTCAGAGAAATACAGTCCACAATTGAACTTCACAACTCATTAAAGACTCTTTTATATGTTAATCCCCAAATTAAATTTGACTTTCTTGGTGCGACTATGAGTAAACATGGAATGTTTTTCTGTCCTGAATTTGTTTTGGTTTTTAAAATACATTATTTTAGTCTCACCAAGAGAATTGTTTAGTGTGAAAATTAAAATTTTAAAAGCCCAGTTATAAGAAAAAAATCATTATTTATTGGATTTGGAAATAATTTTTCAGCACATGCATATCAACATCAACAGCAGGATTTTGAGGAAAAGAAGTAAAACTCTGTGGTTTGGAGCTTTCTAGAAGCTGAATCAGTGGCAAGTTGATTATCAGGATGAATTTCTGGAGTCCTGAAGGTGTCCAAGGCAGTGTAAAATCTGGAACAAGGGTGGAATTTAGTCTGGATCTTGCTTAGAGTTCTTACTTTAAGCCCTTTTTTCTGTGAAGCTGCAGATGGGAATAACAGGCTGCAAGAGGGAAGGAGAAACTTTCCTCTCAATTCCTGTGCCCTTAATTTAGACAAGTCTGGATCTGAGATAATTATGTTGGAAGAGTCGTTTCTCTTTCCTGAGGAGAGTAGTATATTTTTTAATATATAAAAGATTAGAGCAAAGAGAGCACAGATCTGTGGTGTTGAAAAACAGCTTCTGGATAAGGTCTGCTGCTCCCAGTCCTGGTGACTTATTGGGATCACATTTTCATTTGCAGGGGAAGGAGAGGATGCCATGGAGACAATTGTAGGACAGTTGGGCAAAAGGGAATCAGAGGCTGATACAAAATGATGGGATGGCTTTAAGCGGGAGGATGTTACTGGAGGTCTGTGGAGGTTCTTTATTTCCTCTTCATGCCAATTCTAGTTGCCCCTGTTTAAATCAAGGGCATAGTAATATTATTTTGATAGTTTGTTCAGTGCTTAATAAAATCGGTTTCTGTTCTATTAGAATTGTGTCTGTTACAGACTGAAGATGGGAATTATCTTTATGAATTAGCTTTTCCTTTTCATTCTCATTAATAACTCTGTCTGTGGCAGTTTGTTTCTATGGTAATTTTTGTGATGCAGTTTTTCCTCTGTTTTAAATAAAACTCTGGAATGTTTGTGGGGAGAAACACTCTCAGAATCCCAGATGAGACTTTTCTGCAGGAAGTTCACAAGATTTGACTCCAGAGGGTGAAATAATCAGAGCAGTGAAGCCATTGTCATACAAAAATATTGTTTGACAAAATTAACAGGAAGGTCAGACAAATTTACTCAGACTGCTTGGAGAATAAATTGATCAAAGGATGGCTTAAAGGATGGCAATCTTTTCCTTCTGAATATAAACTCCTTAGAAATGCATATCCATCACTGATTTCACAACAGGAATTTTGCTCCTGTCCCCTTGGAGGTTCGGACTGAGGCCCCAGTTTGACCCAGGGTGCAGATTATGCAGAGAGGGAGGGGAAATTTGGAAAGGAAATTTGGGAAGGGAAATTTGGAAGCTAAAATTGCTTTGGAGGACAATATTGCTTTTGCTATTTAAAGCCTGTACAAACCAGCCAGAGCTGGGTGTTCCTATAGGCAGAATGGATCAGTTCTGATGTGCCTTTTGAATTTCCAACCACCTGCACGACGGAGAAGTCATTGCTTGGAGGAGAATTAAAAAATAATGAAAATAAAAATAATAAAAACAATGGTCAAGGTATGCAAGCCTTCTCCCACTGCCATGAATTTGGGGGCAGTTTAATCTCCACTCTACATTTCCTTTAGTTTAGCCCCTGATAATTCTCTAATTTAATATTTTAGTATTATAAAGTCTTTTCCTTAGAGCATCTGATGCACTTGTGAGAAGGGCTCAGGCTGTATGTAAGGATTTGTAGAGACACATGGTTTTTCAGGCCATGTATATTATATTTTATGTACATTATAAACCTTTGAGCATGGATTTTTACACCTTTCTTTTCTTTTTCTGTTTTTCCTAAGCATGTCAGGAAATTTTTTAGCCTGATTGTGCTGTGGGATGTGACACTTCAGAGACACAGATGCCTTTTTAGAAGGAGCTAAAAAGGAGGAGGCAACCACTGAAAAAATGGGGTTTGCTGTTAAAAATGAAGCTTGAGTGTTAAATTATGGAGCAGATAACACCACTTGATAATAAATATATCTTAGGAGCTGTGCTTCCAGGGGCCTTACAAATTCTGATGGTGGGTTCATGATACAACAAAAAATAAGAGACATATGAGCTTCCCCTGCCCCATTTTCATTAGTGCAGGGTTTGTGTTACACAGAAATTCATGGGCTGGTGCTGCAAACAGAAATATGGGGCATTGGGAAGATCCCCATTGGCACTCAGAGGACAATCTAAAGCTCTGCTTAAGGTTCTTATAAATTGTGGGCTGCCCTTGAGAAGCCCTTTAAGTAGTCAGAAAACTGGATATGACCTGCCACTGATATTCAGAGGATGGCATTGAATAAAATAAACAAATTAAACATTTTTTTTCATTTTATTTTGATTATTTGGTTTAGTTTTTTTGCTTGGAAGAAAAAAGTAAATATTTTGGCCAATTTTCTTAATAAGTTTTCAAAATATTCTTGCTTCTGTAGAGTTCTGTAGGAATTTACTTACTGCTCAATATTCTTGTGGAAAGAGTTAACATTAAAAAGTATAAAGACAATAAGTAACACTCACCCCATCCTGCCAGCATCTAATTCAGAGAATACTTGCTGGCTGGAAAACCAGATTTCTGATAAGTTCTAAATTGTTTTTATTCCACATCAAGATAAAATAAGCCTTTAATTTCATTTATCTGACAGTGAAAGGGCAGATAATAAAAGCCAAAGAAAGTCAATAAACCCACTGATTGAGGCTTCAAATGTTAGACATGCTACTTCTAATTCCTGCCAGGAAATGTGGTCAAATCCTAACCTAACTGCTGGGCTGCTGGTTGATCTGGGCTTAACTTCAGACTAGAAATTCTCTTTGAGCCTGAAGAGTTCTACAGACAAAAATGGTGTCCAGAAGTACATTTCCAGGATGTAATTTTTCAAAATTGATTTCTGAAAGTAGGGGGTTTTTCACCATGGAAAATGGATTATCAGAGTGTTCTGGAGGAGTTCTGGTTAATGGGACTTCTTAAAGGTCATGGAATGGGGAAGGGTGGGGGAACTAATAGGTGGGGAAAATATAATTATCTTGAAACTAACTGGTCAATTGTCTTTGTTACTATATATTAAAGTGTAAAAACAATCCAGTTTCATATGTCAGAGGTGCATTTTAGGTGATGTGTAAATAAAATAATTCTATTTAAGTGTTGAGAATTTGTGTGTTAAAAGCCAGAGCTGAGAACATTGGAGAAGCTTCAAATGGCACTTCAACATGTAATATTTTATGTTAAAGTACAGACTTTAAATTCCAGACACAAGACTAGTTTAATGATTCTTAGTCATAACTGTATCTGGTTTTGGTTTTGGTTTTTTAAAACCAAAGCAAAACCACCACCACCAAAGAACCCTCCATGGAAGCAACACTACTGGAAAATAAAACTATGCTGCTAATGAGATAGTGAAGCTTGTTCAGGGGGATCTGAAAGAACTGCCTTTGAGGTGTTTTAAGGTTGCAAATATTTTTATTTTGTTTCCAGGAAGGTGTTTTGTGTGATGACAGGGGAAGAAAACCAGCTCCAATCAGAAAAACCCACTGTACAAAACAGACCCGAGGGACTGTTTACAAGAGCAGGTGGATGGGACAGGACAAGGGGAAAAAGCTTCAAACTGAAGGTTTATATATGGTTGTATATATGGAAGATTCTTCCCTGTGAGGATGGGGAGGCCCTGGCACAGGGTGCCCAGAGAAGCTGTGGCTGCCCCATCCCTGGAAGTGTCCAAGGCCAGGTTGGAGCCACCTGGGATAGTGGGAGGTGTCCCGGCCCATGGCAGGGGGTTGGAATAAGTTGATTTATAAAATCCCTCCCAGTCCAAACCATTCTGCGATTCTATGATTCCATGATACAAGTTCTGCAGCCCCTTCATGTTTCATGTATGAGGAAAATCAGCTCAGATGGAAAACTTCAAAATAAATTATGATTCTCTTCCTGAGTTCTAAGGATTAATGGTGTCTTCTAAAGCCAGGCTCAGGTGTGGTGTAAGCTGTGGCAAGAGGAGCTCCCAAAGGGCAGAGGGACAAGGAAGGCTGTCTGATTTTTCACTCAGGGACCTCTGTGTTGCTACAGGTCTGTGAGGGTTCCTGTTTGCACAGAGTATCTTGGGTATTCTGTGATTGATTTTAGCCCCTTTGTCTGAAAATACTGTCTTCATTTACACCACAGAACAACAGTCACCAAGTCCTGTTTGTCCCTTTTGATCAGGTTGATTAAATGTTGTTTTTAAAACTGGATGGCTTTACCTACTTAGGAAAACCCCCCTTGCTTCCCCCATGTGCTCCTCGACTTAAAGGTGTCCCATCCTGAAACTGTGGATGAAATAAGAAGCTTCCTCAGTGACAAGTGAAGTGTTGAGGCTCTGATGTTCTAATATAGTTGATGGAAATCTTAAATATTTACTCTTGTTTATGCATTGTCTGAGTTTACTCGAGTTTGACATCTAATTAATATTGTGCTTCATAAGAGTTTGTGTTGTTCTCCATCAGCATTCCATAAATTTTTGAAGGCATATCTTTCCTAATTGGCAGTAATGAGCCAGTAAAACTTATATTGGATTAAAAAAAGAGCCACAAGATCTCCCTATGCAGTTTAATCAGTAAAATTCTAGTCACACAACTCCATTGTTTCAGTTCTGGTGCCCTGGCAGTGCCTCATGGGCTGCCCTGGGTGTTAAATGAGATTGGATTTGTTTTCCTCGTGTCGTGCCCAACATTAAACACTCTTTAGCACTTCAATTAATGGGGTACCAGAGCAGAAATCACACCTTGAGATAATCTTCCAGGCAACTCAACCAATGCAGTTATCACAATCTCTTTTTAAACAAAGTTAATTTTCAAAGCCTACTTAGGCTTGGAAATTTGTTGGAAAAGCACAGGCTTTTAAACTCATTGACCATTGTTGACATCTTGATCTAACAAGCTTTCAAAATGGTTCTGGGTTTGACAATGCAAGATTTAAAGCTGAGCTAAATGCTATGGCAAATCTGGACCTCACATCAAGTGTCAAAATCCCCTCTGTTCATGTGGACTGTGGTGGTTTATCTCCAGCTGCAGGTGGCTGAGGATCCTTGGGTGAAGAAAGGTTCCGGACATGGAGGAACAGCTTAATAACTGAACAGCTTTTGGAGTGGGTGACTGGGTAAACTCTGCTTTCTGCAGTCCAAAAACCCCAAATGTTTTCACTTCACTCACATGGGTGAAGAAAGGAGGATTTGGCCTTCTATTGCTTTGAAGAAATGCTTCATCTGCCTTATCAAAGACTTCACAAGTGAGAAGGCAATCACCTTTACTGTGCCTTTTTTCTGTACTGCAGTGGTTAACCCAAAACAAAACCTCACACTAAAGAAAGAGACTTCACCCTGTAATTTTGGTTCAACTCCATTCACAAAGCAAACTTTAGCCATGTAACATTCTTCACTGGAATTTTTTCAAAATAGCTCAGGGTTTGGGTTTTCTGAGCAGGAACTTGCTCTTTATGTGCTCAGGTGGGATCCATGAGCTCCTCTGTTGGGGTGAGGCTGCTGTTCACGAGCTGTGCAAGGTTCATCCACCTGGTACCGAGGTGGGATGACTGGAGCATCTGCTGCTCCAACTGAAGACAGTGACCCAAGATTTAGTGTTGGCACCCAGTGGAAGCTGTTGAGTCGCTCACAGAAGTTATACGTTAGTTCATGCTGGGAAATGAAGGTCAATTAAGTAACCCTGTACAAAGTCAGTTTTATAGAATATTTTGATATTTGAATGCTCATGACATTTATTTTTAAGGTTCCAGAAGCCTAATTGTGATTGACTCCAGAGCTGCCTTTATTTTATGAAAATCAGACAGTTGTGACAGGAAGCCTGAATCAATATTGACTCAGAGGAAGGTGCCAGTTAGAGAGAACAGAAAATTTACCTCTTTACCTGTGAGCTTAAAATACCTAATTTAGGAGCTCTTTCTCTTGTAATTTTTAGGGCTCTGAGTTGAACTGTGTGAATATTCCCTGTGGGACTCACCAACACCACTCCTTGCAATGATAGTACTTTCAAGTAGTAATTTTGTCTCTGTTATTTCTAATTTTTTGCTGTGTCTCACACAGCAGAACCACCATATTAACAGTATAGTTTGTTTTTCTCCAGGGTACTTGGGTGATGCAGGGATAGAATATATTTCAGTTTATATACGTAACACAGAGACCAAGGAATTTCAGTTTGTCCTTGCCTTGTGGGTCAGGCAATATTGGCAAGGGTTTGGGGTTTTTTAGTCTATAAATACTCCCTAATCTATATGTCCTGCTTGCATCACTGTGCTTGTGTCACCTCTGCTTCATCGCTGCTATATATAGTGTTTGTCCTATATATAGTACATATAGTGTTTGCAATTCAAGAGTAAATCTGCCAGATGTGGGAAGTGCAAAGTTATTTTGAAATGCTCTGAACATTGACTTCTGGAGATTATGGAAACGAGGGGTTGTCAGAAGAGTTAAAAAATAAGCCAAACAGATGTTTACCAATTCTAAGTCAATTTTTAATTCTTTAACTGCAGTTTTCTGCTGCTGCTGCTGAGAATTTGTAGGGAGGGTCATAATGGTGGCAGCAAACTTTGAAAAGACATTATATTCCTGGCAAAACCAAAGTTATTATACAACAGTATCTTGGGTACCAGGTCTGTGAATCCCCTTGGTTGTGGTCCTTGTATTCGTGACTGAGACACATCTTATAGGAATGTCCAACCCTACAATGAAATGTGTGGCTCCACTGCCATAAAAACAATGAATAAAATGCAGACTTTCCCTGAAAGTTTGCAAATAACTGAGTAATAATGGAGTAAGTTCTTTTTAGTCATTGGAAATTTTAAGTGGAGTTATTTTAGGGGCAGCTTCTGCTGGAATTCGAGTTGTAATTATTGTAGTTTTAAGAGTGATTATAGTTTTTGAGATAGAAAAGTCTTCCTGACAGTATGACTAAATAAAGAATATTATATAAAATATATGTGTCACATTAAATATGTAAATATACAAAATACTATAACAACTTTTTGATAAGTATATAACAATAATACATAATAATAAAATACATTCATAATATCTAATATTTATAATGTATAATATGTAATATATTTATAATATATAGACAAAAATATACTTTAAATACTCATACATTTATCATATTTGTT
The DNA here is from genome assembly GCA_013399895.1 of Serilophus lunatus. Taxonomy (NCBI): domain Eukaryota; kingdom Metazoa; phylum Chordata; class Aves; order Passeriformes; family Eurylaimidae; genus Serilophus; species Serilophus lunatus. The sequence goes on along the minus strand of VXBA01001096.1, from coordinate 2,218,837 downwards.
TTCTCTATTCATTATACAATATTTTATATGCTTAGCTATTTGAATAAATATATAACTAAAATACAATATATTAATAATAATATATTTTATAAGATAAACACAAATATTTAAATATATATAAAAAGATAAGTTATATAAAATAACTTTTGCCAAATTAATAAATTCTTTACATTGGAAAATTAAGGGTTACATTTTGCAGCAACTACCTTCAAATTCAGCCTGGAGAAAGGCTTTGCACAACTTTTGTTTGGGAATATGGAGTTGTTTGTGTAAAGTTAAATGTGGCTGGAACCTGGAGCTCCTCCTCTGCAGAAGCTCCAGTGTTTCACTTGGGATTTTTTACTATTGTTTGGAATTAGAACAAAATCATAAATATTCCTCACACACAAAAAATGTTAACCTACTTTCCAAAAAATAAAAAACCAGCATCTTTTCATGCCAAACTTATTGGAGCATATTTTGAATCACAATGCATTGAAATATTGGGTTTCATTCTTAGAAATGTTGACAAATTTCATAATAAATATCATTATGATGCATAATCTGCCTGACCTGTGGGAGGGGGAGCAGGAATGTGGGCAGAGGACAGGCTGGGCAGCCAGCCTGGCTCCAGGCAGCATTCCAAGCCAATCTGCCAGCCCTCCAGCCAGCCTGCCTGTTCTCCCTCACAACTTTTAGTGGCATAAACATTCCCACAGAACGTTTTGATCCAGAAAATCAGCAGTTTCTGATGGCAAATTGTTCATCAGAAGAGTTTTAGTCTGCTCTCTTAAGAACATAAGTCTCTAAAATGGTTAGTCCTGAACAGAAGTGTTGCCAAACAATTGAATGTAATAGCCCTCACTGCCTGCAAGGCTCAGTCACTTTTTCTCTGCAATAGCTCTTGGTTTTCTTTTAACACCCCCTGGAAAGGAGTAAAAGTTAATTAAAGTGGGTATTTTTCTGTGTTTGCAGTCTGCTGCCATTAAAACAAGTGTGGACAGGGTTCAGTGAAATAGAGTTCAGAGTCAGCTGAACTTGGAGGTGTCAAGAAAACAGCTGTATTTGGCAGTGTGGACTATCAGCCTAATTAGTTTGGAGGAGGAAAAAATCCTGTATGTTTCCTAAAAATTAGGTTGGAATGTGTTTCACTGATAATAGTAACATTTATAGACACAATTTCTGTAAAGCTCTTGAACTAATTAAAATTTTGTTCAGATCTGCCTCCAGCTCCCTCTGTTAGAACCCTTCTGCTTCCATGAGTGTAAAGGGAAGGGTCAGTGGGAATCAGGAAGTAGCACTTTCTAGGATACATCCGAACATTTGTGCCAAATGATCTAAAATTCAGCTCCTGAGCTGTGAGGAGATGAAACTTTTGCAAATGTGAGGCTTGGTGCCCTGTGAAGGTCTGTTGCGTCCTGAAGTGATTGCTGTGTGGGATGCTGTGCTGGGAGGCCTTGGAGCAGAGATCACTGGGATGAGGCAGAAGGTGTGTGCCAGAGGTACCTGTGGGCACCTGTAAACTGCTCCTTTACAGACCCAGCTCCGGGCTTGTGATGCAGCGCAAATTCCTTACTTTCCCGTGACTTGGAATACAACGGCCACCTCAGGGATCTCTCTCTTTGCCAGTGGCTTCTGTCTGTCAGCAAATCACCAATTTTCTACCAAAATCTGTAGTTTTCCTTTCTCTGGATGGGGAAGATCCATTTCGGGCCACTTGCACTGACAGCAAATTCACACTCATTGAAAATTCTTCTTTCTTGCAGAGGACATTTCCATAAGAATACTTGAAAGCAAATTTTTGTCTAATTACCAGCAGTGAAGACTGGGCTCACAACCAGTTTTGAGGTACTGGGTTAAGATAAATTTGTCTGTTGTGACCTCTCCTGTCATGAATCCCACTCAGGGAATAGGCCTGCAAATTACAGCAGGAAGAGCAAACCTGTGAGATCTTTGTATTAAGCCACTGCAGATATTCACGTTTAAATGCTATTCTGAAATTTTGATCAGGACATCAGCTCTGTAAGATCTCATTCTTAAAACTCTCTGACAGATTTTAAATGTAGAAAATGACTTAACAAACTTTTATATCACACCAGAGCACTCTATTAAATCATAAACCCTTTTTCCACTCCTTATATATTCCTCTCCTTCACAAACTTTGATGTTGGACTTTGATTAGGTATCACAAAAATACAGGGTACTTCATTTTGGTGTATTTTGAAAAATCTCATCAGTTTTCAGAGAACATAATGCCCTTATCTGCTCAGCATGTCTCTGACTGAAGAAGACTTCAATCAGACATGGTTTTCAGACTAAAAAATCTCATTGCCTTTCCTTCAGGATGTCCCCTGACTCATGAGAACATGAGAGGTTTGGAATAAATAACCGGAACTCACAAACTCCTCAATGCCTGGGGTCAGTTGGGCAAAGTGGAAATGCTGAAGAGGATGAAGGTCAATATATTTCACCATAAAAATCCTCATCATTCATCTGGGTGCAAAAGGATCCTGAAGAGGATACTGGGATGGAAATGCAGCTTGTTTTATGGAATTAAAATGGGATTGAAATTCTGTCTTAGATTTGCTGTGGAAAATTTCATCCCAGCATTTTTCTTTATCTCTGAGTCTGACAGAAAACAGTAATCATTCGAGTTCCATAAACAGGAAGATTCTATAGAATGCCCAAGGGGATCTGAAGGAGAACATGCTCCATTAAAATGAGAAGGTCCACGAGTTAAAAAGCAGAGACGGCAGCACCTAAATGTTCTTCCTTTTCTTCAGAATGTCGGCTTCAAATTGTTCAGAAAAACATCCTGTACTATAACTGCAAACTCTTTGTAAGATTTCAGCATAATAAAGAACCTCTTCCTAACAATAGAGGTGATGAACTCGATGTTTCATGATTTCTTGATTATGCTGTTGGAGCAGCTTAGTTTTTTGAGACCTTGACTGTTATCAGAGTTATACTTTGCCTTGTTTGGTCCCCCCATTTTTAAGCTGCTGTTGATTCAAAATGAAAAAAAATAAAAATAAACCAAAAGGGCTCTAAGTTTGTGTGTGTTTTTACACGAATTACTCTGTAATGGTATTTCTTTCTTATGTAAAGTTTTATTTAATATTGGAAGGAAAATGGAATGGGAATGGCCTTGTTCAAGTGTTCAGGCAGCAGGATGAGGTGGGAATTACATGTTTTTCCAGATCTCTGGTTTTAGAAGTAGAAACTTTACAAGAAAGAGGTATTGACATTTCAATTACACAGTTGTGCTTTCTTATTGTACCAAACTACAGATATTATTTATAAACCTTTTAATGGAAATAACTGTAGCCACTTCATTATTTCAATGAGCTCTTAAAATGCTGGTGATGTTTTTACATAATAATGCTATTGAAAATTACTGCTTTTGTGTATGTTTTTGTGAGGATGCATTTATTTGACATTGTTCTAATAATTTAACATTTTTCAGAAGTTTAGTGTTGGAACACTAGATAATGGGCAAGTTTTAAGGCTTATTGACATAAGAATTAAACCATTAAGAGCAAACTCAAGCTGACTTCGTTCAGCTGCCATTTAACTGAAATCAGAATCTTATTAAAATAATTAAAATCCCTATAATATGTAGAATTCCACTGAAAGATTTTTTAGTGAATGAATCAACCCTGAAGCACCTTGAAGAACAACTGGTTAGTGGTATTTGTGTATCAATAATTAACATTCTGTAACTAGAGGAAGAAATGGCCCAGTATTTTAATGACATGGGTTAGGGAAAGGCATTGTTTAAGCGCTGCTCAAGTGCAGGTTTCAGATCACTTGATAAAGGCCAGTCAAGTGGGTTTTTACCTTTTTAATTAATTCAGTGATCTGGGATCATCGAGGTCAGGTGAACAAGTTTAGTTGTGACAACAGTAGTTAGGAATTAGTTCTACCAGTAGTATCCCTCAGTTGAGCTACTTACTCTTGACAGGAAGAGACCAGCAAAGCATGACTGGAAGAAGAATAATTACAGATTTAAAGATCTGAATTCATAGCTAAAAGAGAAAAAGGTTCTTGAAGCTTACAGGTTGAAGATCAGCATTTTTTTGGTGTAGTTCTGTGTGTGTATCTCTGGCACATTAGCTGGTACAAGCTTTTGGGGGTTTACCATCTTTTGAGATATTTAGCAGTGCTAGGACTCCTGCTGGACTAGTTGACATCAGTTTTAGGAAAAAATGTCCCCTTATATTTGGGGAAATATATATATTTGTATCCCTGTATTTCCAGTCTTGGTCAGGACAACTTTGACATAATACAGGATATTTCTTCTGGAAAGAATAATCTTCTTAACAGATATTCCTTTCATTTGTTTATAATTTGCTAGTAATATTAAAAATAATAGAGCATAATGGTTTAAAGGACACCTGATAACCTCAAGGTACCATCCTGACATGGATGTGGAGACCTCCCTCATTTTGAACCAAGTAGTTCCTGATTCCTTCTTTCCTTGTTTGTTTTGTAGTACTTAGTAGTTTTGTAGGCAAATAAGGTTTATAAAATTGTTGGTCTGCATTTGTGAAAGTAGTAAAACGACTTAATTCACTATGAAACCAAACTATGTTACAAAGTAACATTTCAGTGCACTGAAAAAAGGAGGAGAAGGAAGGGTAACACTCCCCTAGTCTTTCTCTCCATGCTGGAATATTGTTTTCCACAAAACACAGTGGAAAAATCCTGGTATTTACAGCAACTCTAACAAATGTGTTAGGAGTCCGGTGTATTCTGCTTGAAAAAGCTCCACAAAGACACGGGAGAATTAAATAAAGCATTTTTGGTCTTTTGGGCTGTAACAGGATTAGCAAAATTAAAAATCACATGTTCAGGTTGCAATTCCGACTTTGGAGAGCATTTAATGCAAGACTATTAGGAGCACAGAGAAATACAAGGTGAGAGATGTTAAAGTAAGCCTGGCTTGTATTTGATTCCCTGTTGTGCTGAGAAGTTTCTCTAGAAAAGTGAATTTCAATCAAATCCCTTGAGATAATCCCCAAAGAGAGAGTCTTGCACCATCTTGAGCTGCTCGATATCGTAAATTTGGAAAGGATCCCAATCAAAGGATTATCCAGTAATATCCTTTCCTGTTTAGATGCACAAAGTGATGAGCAAGGAATGTTTCCAAAATATCCCCCTCACCAAAATTTTATCACTTTTCAGACAACAGCCACAAACACTCAACTGCTCTTTCTTCTGCAAATTACAGAAAACCTACATCGAAAAAGCAAAGATTTGCACCTTTGCTGCTGTTATACTTCTAGAGTAGGTGATAAAAATGGAATTTACTTCTCATCCTAACAATGTTTAGAAAGATTTCAGGAGCTAAGATAAAATATTTTGTGATCCAGGTTTTAGACAAACATAGTCTTCAATGGGGATTATTCGAGTTAGAAATTAATAAAAACCTGCAGATAAATAAAGCAGAATCCAGCCTGGTAGTTTGTCACTGAGTAATTAATAATTAATTCAGGTGTTACCCAGATTTACCTGGTTAATATGCAAAAGGCAACTAGAATTCAGATCAGTATTAAGAACAGTATTTAGCACTGTGTATATTGATGTATATTAAAGTATGAAGCTTCCATCTGTCCCATGACCTTTCTGAAGTTTCTTAACAGTATTAAGTTGTCCTCATGTGTTTATTAAAAATAAAGTTGGTTAGATATTTGCTTTGCTACATTTTTTAAAGTGGAAGAAAAGAGCCAAAGAAGTAAATGCTTTTGTTCTAAAATTATCCTTCAAAAGTAAACTTTGGTTTAGATATATTTGGGCAGAGTTGGACAGAATTTGATGTGTTGTGGAACTCGGTCAATTGTTAAAATTCACTTTAGGTCTTTAACATCTTTAATATTTTTAATATTTTTAATATTTATAATATCATTAATATCTTCACGTCCTAGCCCAAGTTTTTTGCACTCACCCAGAGGAGTGAAGAGTTTATTATACTTTAAATTACTATCCTGCTTTAATCACATGATTCTATCAGATCTGTCATAAGGTTTCCACTATGAAAGTGTGACTTTAGAATAAATAAACTGCTGCTGTCTAGTCATTATAGACCAGAACACAAATAGACTTTGCTGCCTTAATCCCTGTTTGAATGTGGCTTTACTGAAATGTATATCAAATCCCAGGTATTAGTCTGAAAGAAATGTCTAAATAAATTATCTCTTCACTATCTAAGTGTTATTGCTCTTTTTTTGTGCTTGTTACTTATTATGTAGAATAATATCACATATCAAAGTAACACCAAGCTTCACACAGCTCTGTGGAAAGTAGTTAGATAATTTTTTCTGGTTTATAGTTGAGGTTAAAATCTTTCAGACTAAAGAAGCCCATGGCTTGTCTTCTGACCTGATCTTTAGTGCATTCCCATGTAGCAGCAATTCTTGCGAAATATGCCTTTGATTAACAAATCTAGAGCACAAAACATGTCAGATACTGTGAATTATGCAGAGAAAAAAAGGAATCTAATGAAAGATTTTTTTTAATTTTTTATTTTTTTTTTAAATCTGAGCTGAAATTGTTTGGGCTACGAGTTCCACACTCCCCTCAATCTACACTCAAATGTCTTACTAAACTTTAATTTTAGATTTATCTAAGACCCAACATCCTTCACACAGTTCAGCACACCACGGCCAAATTTCCTCCCACCAGTGATCCCTTTGCATTATTTCTTCCCCTGTGAATTTTTTCTATTTACAACTCATGGCAACTTTTCCCTATTCCTTCTCAATTACAATTTTTATTTGATAACTGATGAACTGAACTGGCCCCACCAGCCTTGATCCAACCCCTGTTTTCAATAATTGTCACCATCCCCACCTATATTTCCCCTGCCCCAGCAGCAAAAAATATTCTTCAGACTAAAGCTCTGTTTGACTTGTCAAAGAAGGAGGAAAGTTTGCAAGGAATAAAACACTGAGGTTGCCTGGTTGGTGGAACTTAGTTAATTAACCTAATTGAAATTACAAGTGTTCCTAATGAGACAGAAACAGGCCGACAAATAAATTATTTCCATTACATGTCATTTGAAAATAATTAGCAGAAGATAAACACTGAGCTCAGTGCCCATATTTGGCCTCTAGTCAGCTGTGATGCTCTTCAGCACAGGGGACTTTGTGATGTGGAAATGAAATTAGAAACTGGAGCTTTCTAGAAAGGTAAAGTGGTCTCCTATGAATCCCTTGTAAGCTCTGACAGCAATACTCAGGTCAGGACACAGCCCTGGAACGAAGGGGAGGGATTTGCACAACAGCTACAGTAGGGTAAGAATTTATTGAGCACTCTGTTAAAAAAAAAAAAAGGGATGATTATCAAAAAATGAGGACAAAGCTGTGTATTATTTTATAAATATTGCTTTGATCTCAACAATAAAAATACTGCAATGTTTGCATGTGTGTGAGTTTGCCTCTGAATAAATGAAATCCAAGTATTTTGAAATTAATGGGTTTCAAAAACAGTTGAGAACATCTGTAGCAGAACAGGGGAGTTTGCAGACAGATTTCTGGGCTGTTAAATCATGAGTGTTTCGAGAGGAAAACTTCAAATTGGCACCCTGGAGTTTGAGTCATGAGGCAACTTGTACAGAAAACATTAGCATGAAAAATGGCCACAGGATTCAGCTGGAGCTTTGTTGGTTAATTTGGTAGCAGAGGGTAAGTTTAGGCACTGTATGGGAGGCCTTGCCAGGGGCAGAACTAACAAAAAATATGTAGTTTCACAAGTTTCTTGAAACAGTCCTTCTATACAGAACATGAATTCGTCAGCTAAATTTACATGTACATAAACTGATATAAAAGCCATTTTAAAAGCCAGGCTTCAAAAGCACCGAGTCAATGTATTTTATTACAATACAGAAGATTTTTCATATTGTCATCAAAAGTTGAAATTTTTTACCAGCTGAGAAAGAGCATTCCTCTCTTAATTTATCTTTAGTAAGGTCATTATTTATGGTGGTCTCCATTTTTGGCTATAAGATTTAAGCCACTTGTTATGTCTATTTTTGAGCTATCATTTTCAATCTGACAGTGAGAGGGAATAAAAAAAAACCCCAAATCCCCACTTTCCATCACACCTTCTGTGGCCTGAAGGTGGTGAAGTGGTTTCTAGTCTTGGTGGTGTCACCAAAATTTTCTCGCTGGCAGTGACTGAATTTGCAACCTATTCTGAAAAACTTTTCCTGGAGAATTTAGATTATCCTATTGTGCTAGTCACAAGAATAACTTATTTCCTTTGGTGTAATTTTTATTGTTTTTTTTGGTGTTTAGTATTTTTGCTGTTGTTGGTTGGATTTTTTAGTTTTATTTGGTGTGGGGGGTCTTTTTGGTGGGCTTTTTTGTATTTTGGAGGGGAGTTTGTGTGTTTATTTGACTTCTTTTCCACTTTGAGGGTGCAATGATGGTGAAGAGAGCTGCCTCAGATAGAATAACTTTGAATTTTCTTTGTCCTCCACACACAGATTCCAGCACAGACCGTTTCAAACCCCCTGTAAAACTCAGCAGTGCCAGAGCCTCTAATCCTGGGTTTGTATCATTGCTCATCCAGGGCTGAAATGTTACAGCAACATCTTTGTATCACAAAGCAAATGGAGTTTGGCACTGAAGCAGAAATAAAAACTGTTGAAATGACCTGCTAAGACTTCGCAAAGCCAAACCCCATGGAGTTCTCTGAGCACAGAAAGGCAAACAAAGAGAAGGTTGCAGAGGTGGTTCATTATTCCCCATTCTTTTCCTTGTGTAAACCATGAAGTTTAGGGTTTGTTCTTGTGTGGCTGGTTTTGGTTTCTTGGTTGGTTAGTGTTGTTTGGTTTGACTTTTTTTTTATTTTTTTTTTACTTGTTTGGTTTTTGTTTGTGTTGTTGGGTTTTGTTTGTGTTGGTTTTGTGTTGGTTTTGGGTTTTTTTTAACAGGCAATGCCTACATCTCTCTGCTGCATTGGTATCCTTTGAGAGCTCAGGTCTCTGAAGTGATGCCTGTACCTGTAGCTAAAGTCATGGTGTTGCTCAGTTAGGAGAGCAGCCCTGAGTGCATAATTTCCTCAATCCGTATTTGCAACCTCTGCATTTCTGCAGAGAGGGCTGCTTTTCTTCACTAAGAAACAGCCCCTAATCCTTTAGCACACGTAGAGTTTCTTGTTCACACCATGTATCTCAGAGAAATGAATGGGACTGCTCCTGAGAGAGCTACTGAAATGAATTTGTGTTGTGGGAGCTGTTGGTAGGATCTTATGGGCAAAGTGCTTCTTCTTTGCTTGTGTGGCAAAATACCCTTCTTCTTCAGACAGGCTTTGTCCACTGAAATCCCCTTTGGTGTTAAGAACCTCAAGAAAATCTTCTGCCAGCTGGAAAGCAGCCTTGCTGTTGGCTGAAAGGAAAGCCTGGATCTGTCAGGAATGCAGGTGATCGGGGCCTCTGGGAGGAAAGATGGTCAGGTAATCCTCATTTTTGGAAGCAAAATCACCATCACAAGAAACAACCACAGTTCTTTCTGACTACAGCCTGACAGTTCTGCTCTTGGACCACTTGCCAACTAGTTCATGACTCACTAGGATATGAAACAATAATTTATTCAAAATTGAATTCTTGTTTTGCATGAAACATTTTGTTGTTATTTACTCTCAGTAAATTAGGTCAAAAATTGATCATTTTCTTAAAAAAGATTTTCAAATGTGTCTATCATGGCCATCATGCCTGTATAGGGCTGATATCCCAGATTCATCCAAGCAGACTTGAATATATTTGACTGATGTCCCATATGACGATCTGGTCAGAAAGTTTAGAAGTCAGTGTGTGAATGTTGATTTTCTGACTGGCCTGATTCACCTTTGCCCGGGAAAGGGAGTTACTGAAATCATCAGCTGGCTTTTACTTGTGTCTCAAATAGTCCTTGTGAATTTATTCATTGATACATTAATCACAGAATCCCAGAATCATCTGAATTGGAAGGGATGCCCCAAGGATCATGGAGTTGAAACACAGGCCCATCCCCAAGAGTCCCCCCTGTCCCCAGAGGATCATCCCACCCCTCCTGCAGCTCTGGCAGCCTTGGGGCTGTGCCCACTGCCCTGGGGAGCCTGGGCAGTGCCCAACCCCCCTCTGGGCAAAGGAGAGCCTTGGCCTGAGATCCCCCCTGCCCCTGCCCTGACACAGCTCCAGCCCATTCCCTGGGCTCCTGGCCCTGGGCCCCACAGAGCAGAGCTCAGGCCCTGCCCCTCCTCTGCCCCTGCCCAGCAAGTTGTCCCTGCCAGGAGCTCTCCCCTCAGTCTCCTCTTCTCCCCCTGAACACACCCAGTGCCCTCAGCTGCTCCTCACACCCTTCCCCTCCAGGCCCTTCCCCATCCCCATGCCCTCCTTTGGACACTCTCCAATGGCTCAATGTCTTTCTGATATTGTGTTGAACCCCAATTTATTGAGTTCTTTGCAGGATCCAGACCTATTAGATAACCAAGCTTTCCAAAGCCAATAGGTCAATAGTCAGCATAAATTCCTTATGTGTTATGAGGTTGAATGTGCATCTCTGAGGAAAGCAGAGCCTTTTCAAACAACAAAAAAAAAATAGAAGGACATATCTATAGAAGGACAGATAAGCTGTCATGCCACAGGGGATTCCAGGCTTGTTTGTGTGTGGGATTGCACTGAGGTACTGGATGGAAAGATAACAGTGGGAACAAGGCCACTGTCGTGATGTTGTGAAAACATGTGTTTTTGTGCCAGTGTAGGGGAGGTGTGCTCAGGCAGCCTGTGGTGGGACACCAAGGGAAAAACACCCAGGGAGAAAGGGAGTACCAAAATGACACCTAAACACTTTTCTCGCCCCTCAAAAATACGTAAGCAAGGAGAGCATATGGAGTGACTGAATGTTAACAAAACAAAGCCCTTAAAAATAATTGCATTTTTCATATTGTGATTCATTTCAATTTCATGAGTCTCAAAACACCACTTCTCAAGTGATTAATGTTTTCTCCATTGATTGCAACTGTGCTTGAGTGAAGGTCTTTCTTCACAGTTTTAAACAAAGAAATGTTTTAGAGGGTCACAAGATTAATGGTCTGACATTGAGGAGCTTTTCTGTAGCTATCCAGGGAAGCAGGTAGATTGTAAAAGCAAACTCAATCTTTAAGTGATGTAAAATCCAAAATTATAATCCACCTTTGGGTATAAAACCCATCTCACCTGATACTATTTTGAAGTAATTTTTTCCATTTTTCCTGCCTTGCAGTCTTATTAATGTTTTTTTAACCCCTAGATTTTTTCTCCTTCCTTTGTACTCTTGTGTGTTTTTTTGCCTCATCATTGTATTTGAGTGAATCGGAGGATAATAAGGATGTCAGCTTCAAAAAACTGTGAATGCCTTCCCTCATTAACACTGGAGAATTATTGATAGAACTTGGCTCACATTGTCTAAATGTAAGGAAATGACGTAGTTTACAACTCCAAAACCCAGCGTAGCTGAAGGATCCCTGTGTTAATTCCCAGCCCAGTACACACTCACCTATTGCTTTTTATTTTCTGCTGTAATCTCTTTGTGTCCACTGGCCTCTGAAGGGTGTTAGTCAGGATTAGTCTGTGTGGAGCTTTGGCTGAGCTGGTTCACAGCAGGGCAGTTTGAGGGCTGCAATGATCCACTGCAACTTGGGAGAACCATGGCTGTGCTCAGGCAGAGCTTTCATTTTGCTCAGCCCCAAATCACTCCAGGCATCCTAGACCTCAGTTTGTCTAATTTTACAAACTCATGTGATAAATTTGTGAGATAAGAGAGAGTTCATCACATATGCTCTGGTAACCTGATATTACTTTATATATCTTAATGTATAGTAAAAAAATTGTTTTATACTTAACAGCCTTCCAGTAACAGACTGTAACATATTCACTTCTAACTTTACTCAAAAGTGGTCAAACAGTACATTTAAGGGACTTTTCTCCAACAATTCTCTGCACAAGTCACTGTATTCTGAAGGTGAGGGCGTGCTTTCATCAGTGAACATCCTTCAGAGCAGTGAAACTGGAAGCTCTGGAAAGCTGGGCAGGGATCCCAGGCTTTGCTCCCCTCTGTGTACATGTTGCTATTAAATTCTTAGGCCTAAATGTTGTCACTTTCTTTATTGTCTGATACAAAACAAAATTCCAAGCTGTCTCACTTCTAAGTGTATGCCATGAAAGAATTTAGTTGTGCTCCACCGCGGAAATGCTATTTCTTGGTTTGGGGATTAAACTGTTCCCTTGTCATTTACGAAACAAATAGTTTATTTAGACCAGCTTAGGAAAACCAGAGAGGGACAATAACACAGTGAAGATCTCATGGGCAGGAGCTGCTTCTCCCCTGGACAAAATGCAGGGTGAGGAGGAGCTGGAATGTGTAGGAGAGAACCTACAGGGGTTTATAGGTACTTGGAATTTTTTAACACCAATAGATTATAAGTAATTTGTGCTGGTTGTGGGCACAACACACTGGGGAAGGTGCAGGAGATAGTTATTAATTGGCTTTTAACAAAGAAAAACGTGTTCTGGAATATTCTCCAGCAGTAGGATGCTGGTTAATTCTGGGGTTACAGTAGATTGTATTTTTAATGAAATATATGATGAAAATATAATCATATAATTATGGATATAATTAATTAATATAGTATATATTTATAATATTATTTATATATTATGTTATAGAAAATATACATTGCTATATGTTATATAATATTGTATTATATAATATAGCATATATTATTTTATATTATGTAATGAAAATATAATGAGATATGTATTTTTATGAATTTGTAGATAAAATTCATTCAGGAACTCAACTTTAAAATATTTTTAGGTGTGCTGTCTTTATGCATTTTATTGAAGAGTAAGATATTGGTTATTGAAGTATTTTGCTTTCATGAAAAGAAGCAAGTAAGCTTGAAAAATCTGAACTAAACATAACCAAGAATAACAAATCTATTTTTCTTTACCAAAATTTAAACAGAAACCATCTGAAATCTCAGGTTGACGTTTGGATTTGAGCTTTATTTATTAATTCTGGTTTGGGATCCAGCACTTTTGATCCTATTGGATCCCTGATTGTGTCTTGGATTCAACACATGAATCCAAACCCTGCAAACTGTTGCTTCACTGCAATTAACAACCACACTCAGCTGAGATGGCAACACACTGAAAAATTAATTGAGAATTTAACCTTCAAATGAAAAATGCATAGGACACACTTCATTATAATCAGCTTCCCCAGCTATAGATGCCTTTAGAGATAATTTGAGTGTTTTACTGTTCTACTTCTGACCAATTTAAAAAAAAAAGCCATTTTTGCATAGGCCACTAACACATAGAATTCATTCAGTGTTATTATCTTGTTTGAATAGCAGGGTTTGAGGATCCTTCTTTCTATTTGTTAAGTGAATGTGTAACAAGATAAACAGCAAAGTCTCCTCTTTGCAGTATTTAGGACAAAATCTAATCAGCGCTCCCATAAAAGTTTAAATTTTTTATATTCTTTAATTTTGCATATTGTTAGCTGCAAGCTGATCTCCAGTGTTTGTTTTATTTTCATCTGTCAGAAGCAATGCCAAAATTATTTTGTCTGACTCAAGTTGCTGCAATTAATTCTTTAGCTGGAACAACCTCTGATGGTTTTTTGTTTGATTAAATGATCTAATCCAGTAGTTCTTGTACCACAGCTATTTCCCACCAAAAAGACATTAATTGTTGGCTACATATTTTAATAACTTTGTTCAAGTAAAATCCATTGACGTAATTGTCCTAATTTACACTGTGTATGGAAGGGGGAAAATTAATAGAAGAGTATTTAAACATGAAAATATAAGCCCTCAGGTGTTTTGGTATATTTTGGTATGTTTTTTGCTACATTAAATAAAAAAGAAGGCAGAAAATAGAACCCCAAACACCTATCAAAAAACCAAAATGTCACATCTTTTAAGAATTTTTTTATATTAGATATTAATTAGTCACTAATATTCAAATTAATTTAATTATATTGCAAAATAACATAATATTTTGCAATCATATTTCAAAATAACATAGCATTGATCTTGACCACTGAGTCAGGGTATCATCAGAGTCCTTGGTTTAGCTCTGGAAAAACTCTGAGAAACTGATATTTTTCAGTGTTCTTGTTCATAAAAGTAGGCATATTTTAAGGGATAAACCCTCCTATTTAGGGAACTTCCTCCAAATTTATAAGTTGCTCACACTCTTCTCACAGCCATGAGCTGAGAAATTTCCATTCTTTGTTAAGGTCAACTTTTGATCTGAAACCTTTAGGTGCTTAGAAACTGTAAGAAAAATTACACTACACAAATGCTATTCTCATGTGTTCATTTGCAATATCAGGGGGTATTTAGCAAAGTCTGGAATTCTGAAGTTTTCTATCAAGGCTGGATCAAAATCAGTTTCCATTCATGTTCATTCCAGTCCTAATATTTTTTGGAATGTACTTTGAAGCTTCAAGGTGGGCTTTGGATGGAGGCCTAGAGACAGACCATGGACTGACAGCACAACTTGTAACCATGGGGAGATGGAGGGGTTCATCTAAAGACTAAAATCACTGAGCAGATGAATAAATTTTGGTCTGTTAGGACAAGGTCCATTTTTCTTGGAGGAATGTCTCTTCTCCTGGCTGCTGGAGTTGTATGAAGGTGTCAAAAAAGTATAAGAAGAAAAAGATTTTAATGGACTTATATATGCAATTTTAAAAAGTTTGTGAGAAAATTCAGTACCAAAGGCTAAAAAGTAAATTAAAAATTGAGTTGTCCTTGATTTAGATGAAGCAGCGACTGTAAGGGTCCCTGCTTGGTTCCAGAAGAGTCAGTTTGCTGCTGCCAGAGATTATCTTCTGCAAGATGATTATCATGGAATCAAAGAATGGTTTGGTTTGGGAGGACCTTAGAGATCTTCCCATTCCATCCTTTGCCATGGGCAGGGACACCTCCCACTATCCCAGGTTGCTCCAAACTGGCCTTGGACACTTCCAGGGATGGGGCAGCCACAGTTTCTCTGGGCGCCCTGTGCCAGGGCCTCCCCACCCTCACAGGGAAGAATTTCTTCCCAATGTAATCTAAACCTGCCCTGTTTCAGTTTTAAAAGATAGGCTTTTTTTTTTTTGCTTTTTTTTTTTTTTTGCTTTTTTGATGATGATCTAAAGATCAGCTTTACAGGTGACATGGAACTCCTTTGAATCAACAAATCAATGTTAGTGGGAAGAAACTCCAGAGGACCTCACAGAATTGAGTGGCAATAAGGGAGTGGATGAACCCCAGTGTTATTATGGGTTTGGTTCATCCATCCAGAGGAAAAAATAACCTAAATTATGCTTGTTTGGTTCTGCAGAATTCCAGCTTCAAAAGAGTTTCATTGGAGGCACTGCCAGTTTTCCAAAATCTTCAGGTCAACAAGGGCATTTGGTGTGTTCAGGGGGAGAAGAGGAGATGGAGGGGAGAGCTCCTGGCAGGGACAACTTGCTGGGCAGGGGCAGAGGAGGGGCAGGGCCTGAGCTCTGCTCTGTGGGGCCCAGGGCCAGGAGCCCAGGGAATGGGCTGGAGCTGTGTCAGGGCAGGGGCAGGGGGGATCTCAGGCCAAGGCTCTCCTTTGCCCAGAGGGGGGTTGGGCACTGCCCAGGCTCCCCAGGGCAGTGGGCACAGCCCCAAGGCTGCCAGAGCTGCAGGAGGGGTGGGATGATCCTCTGGGGACAGGGGGGACTCTTGGGGATGGGCCTGTGCAGGGCCAGGGCTTGGATGGATGGTCCAGCTCAGGATGGTCCAGCTCAGCATATTCTGGGGTTCTGTGACTGAGTGGGAACCAGCAGTGCCAACCAAATGTTAGACACCACCAAGAAGGCAGAAATAAGATAGAAGGCACATTCTGCCACAGCACAAAGTTTTGGGTGAGCTCACATCTTGTATGCTCTGTGTGTCTCCTCTATTCCTGGCCCTTCATTGTCATGGGAATCCCACATTTAGGGATGGAGTGTCTGTTCTGTCCGTACCCTTTGCCCAATTTGTCGTTATTTGTTTCCTTCTGTGGGGCAGTGCCGTGTTCCTCCTTTGGAATCCTGATGGCTCTGTGCTTGTGTTGTACATGGCACTGTCTATTCGATCTGCCTGCATGCATTTACAGGCTTTGGGATACGAGTACAATTTCTGTTTGGGATATTTTAAGGATTGAAATTACTAGGAGTTCTGTGCATAATAATTTAGACAATTGCTGACATGTTAAGAAGCCGTGTTTCAAGGCATTTTTCACAATCTTTTTTATAGTTATGAAAGAGTAAATAAAATGTCCTTATAGTGAATAAACCCATGTATTTTTCTGTTTTCCCACTACTAAAATGACTTTTTCAATTAATTTCAAATTACACTGTTCTCCACCCAGATAACTGTGAGCCTGGGGCTAAAAATGCAGAATATCAGGGTAAGAAAACCAACCCCAGTCCTAATTTGAAATAAAGCTGTTGGGTACAATGAAGCTGCATCGATAAAAATGAGTTCAGAATTTATCCCGTCCCATGGATATTCTTTATTTTTCTCTCTTCACATATCCTGCAAACACTGGCACAGTTTGGAGTTTCATTTGCCTCTTTTCAAATGAAAAAGTGCTGTTTCTTTCATCTCTTGCAAGAGTGATTGTTAACTACAGGGAAATTGTTGCAAACAGTAGGTCAATTAATTACTCCATTTTTAAGCTCCCCCTTGTAAAACAGCAATTAATTTGACTGCATTTTGGTGGATTTCTTTCTCTAGACTTATCCATTTGAAATCACAGTAATTCTGGGCAGATAACACTGCTTTATTGTATGTGACAGCTTTTCAGAAGATCATATTTTCTTCCTTAATGAATGCTGGGACTGAGTTTGTTTTTAATTATCTGTGGCACCTTTTTGTTATTAGCAAAATGAAAAAGCAGTAAACCTGGGGTATCTGAAGTGAAAGGGGTCTATCGACCTCCTAAAACAGGATGTTAAGTTGAATGAATTGCCAAGTGCAAATTTTATAGGGTCACATAAAAATTACAAAGATTTGCAGTTCAGAACTGTGGCTCCAAGGACTTCTGTAGTTTTCTTATCCCTTCCTCCTTAAGCTTCCTTTTTTCTTTTTTTTTTTTTTTTTTAATTTTCATTGAGTTTCAAATGAGTAAGAGTTGTGGATTGTTCAGTGCAGCCCCTGTGCATGAAACCTACTTGTTGAATTAGGCAGAATTTAGAGCACTCTGGGATTTTATTGGTGAGAAGATTAAAAAAAAAAAAAAGGTTTTTGATCCTGTTTTGTCCTTAGAGGACAATGTTCAAATTACATGTTGGTACATGTAGAACCAGACAGCTTTAACTAGTTGTAATTTACTGTAAAGTTGCTGCAGGGAGATAAAGGCCTTTAAGGTGGTCCTGGTGAATTCTGGCTGTTAAGCAGAGGGAAATTGCAGTGACTGGATTGGTTAAAATAGCTTGCATGAGATAATTTCCAGCCTGAGAGTTTAAGCAGCACATCATATCCAGTGTTTACTGAAATGGTTGGGAGATGTGGCCTAAGTATAAAGAATAGGGAATTAATTTGAGTAGCGTGTTACATTTGGAGTATTTGGTCTTGTAAATGGCTGTTTGACTCATTAGCATCTCCAACGATATATCAAAGTAGGGTTCAGACTGAACACGGAATAAATACAACATTATCCTTCTGTATTGCCAAATGTAGGGCACCAAATGTTTGCTTCTGTGGTCTGGTATGATCAGTGGAGTAGCTCTTTTGACTCCAGTGGAATTATGCTTGGGATGAGCCTGGCCCCATGACCCTAATCAAACTGAATAAGATGAAAGGTTTGGGTTAAAAAGAGCTCAATCTCTACATAAGATCTTTATAAAGTATTATGGGATTAGGCCTTTAAAGAAAGGGGAAAAAATATACAGTGGCATTTTAATCAGGCACATCATGGTAAAGGAGACATACAGCATTAATTTAATGAACAGGTTTTTACAGGCTCATGAGATGGCTAAGGAATGAAACATGTCAAATAAATGTAAAATACAATGTAGTTTCTAGTACAGGAGAATTTGATACCCTGACTCTGCATGACGATTGTATTTTTTTGTGTCCCAGTGATTTAGAGATTTTTAATTGCCCTGAAATCTTAGGCAACTTTGTATTTGAAAGGTCACACTAAACACATTAAGTACAGATTGGCTTTATGTTTGTTAGAAGGCCATGTCTGCTGAATAAATGCCTTCTGCACATCCCCAGTCGCTTAATCCAGTGGCTGCTTTGTTTCCCCAGATTACTGATGGCATGTTGCATGTCCATCGCAGTGAGATTAGTAGTGAATACCCTGTTTTACACTTGAGGGATTCCTGCTGATTCAATCCAGGTGTCAGAGGGCAGAGGCATTTTTCTGAATATGGAGGAGTTGGGGGAATAATGAAGGCCATGGATTGTTTTCTGTCAATTTCTACACCTTCATTTTTCCCCTTTGGTGTCACGTATTTATTGTTAGAAATCCCCCCAGCAGTGTCTGTTTTCTCTTTCTTCTGCACACACTGCTGCCACCCCAGACCTTTCCCTTGGTTTTGTGCATGGATATCTAAAGAAATAGTACTGGGAACAAGTGATGATTCCTTTTGATAAGTCTTGCATAATTAAACCAGGGATTCAATTTTGATGGTGGCTCGTCCTTTCATGTTGTCATTGTTCTTTTGTGATGTCGACCTTTTATTCTCATTCACTTGGAAATACCAAAATAAAAATGAATGGTTTTCTGATATATGATAATCACAGAAGAATGAAGAACAGACAAACCTTATGGTGATGGGGCAGCTTGAGTTGTTACATTAAATGCCTCACAAGGGTCGTTTTTGTTAGAAAATTTGTGAAAAGAGATTTATCCGTCCCCATCTCCCCCTCCACCCACTGCTGGGATCAGGTCCTTCTGTATGTGCCCCTTTCCCCAGAGTGATCCTGTGTGAGGATCACAGGTGCTCTGCCAGGGGAGGCATTTGCAGGTCACTCTTTCCTGGCACCAACTGACAAACGAGGTGCCAACCCAGTTGAGCCTTACAGCCATTACAACATTCCTGTTTGGGAAGGGGCTTTGTGTCCTCAAGCTACTCAGAAATGCTACAGGTCAAACACTGAAGGACTAACAAGAAGAAAAGGGGGACCTTGGATAAGACAAAGGGGGTGACCCAGTAGCCAAACTGATGTTTGTGCTACTGATTATCATGGAAAAGTGTTGCCTGTGTAGCTTTCAAACAGAGATGTCCCAAAGTAGAGGTAACTATGCATTTCTAGCGCCTCCATGGGTTTATCATGCTGCGCAAGGGGAGCAGAAAGGAGAAAGCCTGTTTACAATGCATACTTAACAGTCATTCAGCTTTGTGTGTACAGCAGGGCTTGATGGAGGGTTTTTCTGTCCTTCAGCTTCTGTGCAGTAACTCCCTTGGCTTGTTATCTGCTTGCTGAGAGTGCTTGGGAATTGAAATAAATTATGCTCAGACCAAACTTTTGGGAACTTAGGATATGGAAAAGAAGAAGGTGGCAGCGCATACTGATATGCTGGAGAGCAGGAGGAAGGAAAGAAAAAGAAGGGAATAAGCACAGATAAAGGAAAGCTAATGCAGTAAGATGGTGTTCACTCCGAGATAAAGGGAATTGCTTTTGCCTAGGACATGGAAAGAAGGACCACTTTCCAATAGCAGTAGAACTGATAGGTCTCCTCTATATTATATACAACACTTATTACATGTTATTTTTTATTATTCTAATCATCGCCTGCTACAAGATTTATTATTAGTCATGTTAGGGATCAACAAAGTGTTGGAAAGGAACCTTCTACTCTTCTGGCACATGGGAAAGGGGTCTAGTAGGGGAGTAAAGCAGCTGCTGAAGGTATTTTGTCAGTATTTCATTAATTTGTGGGCAGAAACATATATAAGCACTTATGGAGGTCCTATATCCTGTGTCTTATCCCTTTTCCTAAAGGAGACTGGAGATTTTAATCTTTTCTGTAAGCATTTAGCTGATAAGACTCAATGGACAGAGCAAATAATATCCCCCCAAATGAAAGACTGCTTTTCATGTCACTGTGATAAGCAGAGCTACAGAACACTTTAGGTGGTCTTTAAGAAGTTAAGAGTTGATGTGAGCCTCCAAATAACAGCAAAACTTTGATTAAAGCAAAAACATGAAGGAAAGAGATAAGAGAGGGAAATAAATATAAATCAAGCATTCTAGGTTCATCCTAATTAGGCCACAGCTGGGAATGACTAGCAAAAAATATGGGGAGTAGTACTGAATCAAGGCCAGAATGAGGAAAGGAATGGGAAGTTATCCATTAATGTGAACATATGGATGTCACACAGGGCACCTTTAGTAAATAATTCAGGGGATAAATTTGCTGTTCTATCAGCTGCCCATGTACTTTGGGTCTGGAACTTGGCCTTATGTCTACAGAAGTGTTACTTAAAGCATAGGCAAGCTTAGGAGTTTGCTGTTCCCAGATTTACCTCTTTTACTGACTATGGTGATGGAAGCAGCCTTGTGTTCTTGTGCCTGGAAGAAGGTCCCTTCAACTGGCAGTGCATCCATTTTATTATAGCATGTGGGGGAGTTAAACAGCAACCAGAGTCCCTTTAACATCCCTTAGCTCAGTCTCCTCTGCAACATTCCTGACTAGCCAGTAGCACTGAAAGACTGGAGTTGTGTCTTTTGAGTGGCTCTCCATGGGTATGCAGGAGAGGCTGAGTTTCCAAGTACATCAGACCCAAGGCTCTGGGCTGTGTGAGACAGGAAAGGTGCATCTGGCAGTGGAGCAGTGAACGTTTTGGGTGTGCAGGTGAAGGGGTTTTGAAGAGAGCTGAGCTGCAGTGTATTCTGGAGCAGTGGATACCCACAGGCGGTGTGGCTGTGGTGGAGCACTGGGATGAGGACAGGGGGGTGGCTGGGCAGTGTACTGGGTACAGTGGGGGTCCCATTGGGGATTCAGGTGAGTGTCCAGTGTCCATCCTACTGGGATTATGGTGATGTTGGGGTTTGGGCCATTTGTCAGACAGATCCCAACAGCACCTGGCAGGAGGTGGGGGCCTGAGTTCAGCATGGTCAGCCAGGGGGGTTTGCTTCAGTGCTGAGGCAGAGGTGTGGGCAGAGACCAGGGGGACTTCAGGCCACTCCAGAGACTGTGGCACAGAGAGGCTGATGGACCCCCCTGGAGACTGAGGGGAGAGCTCCTTGCAGGGACAACTTGCTGGGCAGGGGCAGAGGAGGGGCAGGGCCTGAGCTCTGCTCTGTGGGGCCCAGGGCCAGGAGCCCAGGGAATGGGCTGGAGCTGTGTCAGGGCAGGGGCAGGGGGGATCTCAGGCCAAGGCTCTCCTTTGCCCAGAGGGGGGTTGGGCACTGCCCAGGCTCCCCAGGGCAGTGGGCACAGCCCCAAGGCTGCCAGAGCTGCAGGAGGGGTGGGATGATCCTCTGGGGACAGGGGGGGACTCTTGGGGATGGATCTGCCGTGATCCTTGTGGATCTCTTCTGGCTCAGCACATTGTGGGATTCTGTGACCAGCCTGGGGGTTGAGGAACTTAGCAAGGCTAGAAAACTGGCAAGGAGCTTGGGGCATGAGGAGCCCTCCCAGTGTGAGTGAGACAGGGGAGGGTGTGCAGAGACTGCTGGGGCCATCAGGAGCTGGGATTTTAAAAGCAGCTTGTGCTGAACTGCCTCGGGCACAGCCCTGACCCTCAGTGTTTGCTGCCTTTGGATGCTCTGGCCAGAACTGTGGTGGGCTTCTGTGAGACACTGATTTCTGACCACTTTGAGAAGGTGCTTTATATGACCATCAAAGATCAGTTATGTAAAGACAGCAATCAATGCGATGAATAGGAAATAGGATTTCTTTATGGATTTAAGGGGATTCAAGTATCAATGGGGATTTGGGACATGAGGTGCTGCAAAAAAGATAAAGGTGAGGGCAAAAGGAAGATAAGGCTTGGATTACCAAAAACACCTTCCCAAATGCTCGGCCCCTGAGTAGACTGCCATTCTTAATCTTGTTATGTAGTTTTGAGAAATTCTAAAGGGATTTTATTTAACTTTGAACAAAAATGATTAAATAGAAATATTACTTGGCATTTTTCTGCTGTTTATATTTAAATAGTTTTATTCAAATATATACTTGAATTTAATTTTGATTAAATATTATTTTCAGGGAGCTGCAAAACTAACTTTTTTATTCAGAATATTGAGTTGAGACATTTTTGTAGGTTTTTTTTGCCCAAGTTTATTTTATTGAAAAAGGTTGATTACTCTGCTAACAATCACAATACTCAGAAGCTACTCATTCATACTAGTAAGTTCTTATCTTTAAACTTACTGAGCAGTATTTTAACATTTTATAAAGTAACATAGATGCTTTATTTTAGTCACTCAGTAAATAGCGTGGCAAGATTGCATTTGAGGAAAAAGAAGAGAAATACAACATGGGATCTTTGTAAAGGGAAAAGCTCCCAGAGGATGGTGCCTTTCAAATTCTATTCCCAGTTTAAGCATAAGTGTTGAAAGGCAGCCATGTGTTCAGATATGTTATAGGAATTGTTCTTAAGGCTAGTAATTTTTTCCATGGGTAAGGCTTCCCAGATTTCTTTAAGCCATCTGTCGAGGAAAGGGAGCATTAGATTGTCAGACTTTGTTTTCAAAGCTCAGTAAAATATTATCTGTTTAACCCTTGCGTTACTTGATTTGAGAGACAACTCTATGTGAAGGTTATTTGTTTTACTGCTTGATTTTATTTTTACAAATGGAGTAACAGAGGAAATGTTGGGTAACTCACTTTGTCCGGAGTAAAGCTAAGACTGGAAGGTGGCAGTTCTGGGATTCTGGTCTTCTAACAGTCAAAATTCCTATTTATATGTAACATTCTACTGTGATAATCTCAATTAAAATAATTCTTAGATGATCATCCAAACCACTTGATCTTTCCTTCCCTGAGCTGAGGAAGACAATTAATAGAAAGAATTGTTGCTTCACTTGGTGAGTTTGAGGGAGTGAACTTCAGCTCCTGGGGTAGCTGTGACTTCACTGCCAGACCTCTCAGTGTCTCCATACAAGGAGGACTTGCCTGTATTTTCTCTCAGGGTGTTTCTCTCAAATTCTTCTGTTTGCTGAAAACTCAACTCGATAGAGGTCATGTGACGAATTCAGTTCTCAAAGCACATTGGCTTTATACACTATGGTCAGTTATTTGTGGTATGTCTGAAATTAAATCCTTTTAAAAAGTTCTGCTTAGGGAATTTAAATATAGAATGTTCTTTAAAATTAGCTATTTAGAGGAAAGAGTGGAATCCTGAAGACATTGGGGCAACCCAACCAATAATATGATATGTGACAAGTGCATGTAGAGAACAGGGAGTGGAAGCTGATTTGCCTGAGGTTGGACTGGTGGTTCCTCCAGCTGTTGCCCTGCAAAGCTGCCCTGCTCCAGTGGTATCCCTCAGGAAGCAGGAGGAACTCCTTCCGGCTCCCTTCCTTTGCCTTTATGGGCAGCCAGATTCTCAAAACCATCAAAGAAGGGGTCACTGCTTTGTTCCTCTCTCCCAGCGACATCACATGGAAAGAGGAGGACACTCAGAACTCAGTCTCTGATCAGAACCATCTCTCTTGCTCCTGGCAGCAGGGAGAAATGCCTGGAAAGTAGCAGCTATAGAGTTTATTCCCTGATCATATAAATAATGTGACAGTGCCCTATTATGACAGTTCAGATCTAATAAAACCCAAGTAATTCCTGTCCATTGGTCCATGTGCCCTCACACAAATCATTTTTACAGGAAGAGAGTACACGCTCCATTATGATGTCAAGGAAGAAATACACCTTTGAGAAGGCAGTAGATGTAGTAAGTTTAAAATCCCTTGTGACATGTATGGGAGTATATTGGATTGTTCCTTCTCCCAGTAGGGTCCCTTTCCCTGAACTGAGCAGTGAATTTGAATTTACCAGGGACAGCATGAGTACAGCAAGTTTCTGAATCATTTATTGGGTAATCTCATGAAACCCCTCAAAGTGCAGCTTCAGCCCAATTGTGTTAGTCCTGAGAAGCAGAGAGAGAACAGGAGGTAAATACTTGACACACGAAAAGCCCTTTTGAGCTGGGAACTGACAGCAACTGAGATTAAACACCATCCCCTCCTCCCAGGACAGCTCCCACAACCACAGGGACTGGGATGGCTTGATTCCCTTTCTAGGAGGACCTCAAGGCAGGTGAGGAAATGATGACTTGCAGCATTTTTATGGCCTGTTGTACAAGAACAGTGTGCTATGGATGTCCTTGGTTGTCACCAGCCATTGCAGAATACTGTAAATCACCCTTATTTTACTTTATGAATTGTAAAAACTATCATACATTTCATAGGTATCTCAGGACAAGACAGTAAATTTCAAAGGGTTGTTTTTTTTTTCCCCATTAATTTATAGCCAAGTCTGGAAAACAGCTTCTTATGCAGCTGGAAAAAATAACTGTAGGTGTGAGGAGCAATACATTGTCTGCAGTTTGGGGGAAGATTTCCCTCTGACATCAAGAGCAAGAGGTGGCCCACAGACTAATTATTTAGTGGAAAATGAAGGAAAACATGAAGAAAGGTGTTCTAAGAGAAGCTGACTAGAAGAAATGGACATGAATAAAATTATTTCCCAGTGACATTTTGTTCTTGACTCATTGTTTACAGGGGCAGCACAGAAAATTACAGCTGCCATCTTCTCTCCTAGTTAATATCTCTGTTTTTGTTGATGCTTCCTTTTATGAGTCTCATAATAACGGTGCACTCCTGTCCATTTGCAAGTAGAAATTTTTTGTCACATGCAAAGAAGAAACCTCTAAAGCAAATTTTAGATGATATAGGGATTTTTTAACCTGATAAGAATTAGTACATAAATCACCATCTTGCTCAAAATAGCTGCAAAACTCTTCTAGGAACACTCTTGGTATGTATCAAAAGAGTAAATAGTGTCAATGTGGAGAAGCTCAATGTTCCTCTTAAGGTTGTGTGCAAATTCATGAAATATTTCTCATGCTCTTGAGGGTGAAATTTGGCCACACTGGTGGAAGAAAGCAATGAGATGTTCTACTGTGAGCACGTTAGAGCATTGAAAATCTGTTCCTTGCCTTTCATTCACATTCTGATCCTATGTAATTGATAAAATTCCTGGCTAGAATTCTGTGGAACTGTTATTTCTGTCTAGGACCAGATGCACTGTTAACTGTTCATTGACATTAACATGTTCTCATCCCTGAAATGAAAATGAACCCTGTTTTTAGCCCTCTTTACATGATCTCTTTCAATCTCTTGTTCTTCAGTTTATCATATTAAAATGCCTTTCTAGGAATCATCTGCTATTTCTGAGAGGTTGGGCAAATAGAAATATCTGCAAAGAATATATTCGATTTTGCATCCTACCTTGTTGTAGAGAGGGGAACAGAAAGATCAAGGAAAGTAAATGTTAGACTTATTTTCCAAGGCAGCTCAAATAATCTTTGTATTTATTTTTTAACCACCTTTTGTCTCTTATAGGAACCACAAGCTTTACATTTCATGCACAGTCATGGAATATAATAGGATAATTTTCATGCAAGGACATAGTGTTGCCAGCTGAAAGTAGTTAGCAGTTTATATTACAAATATATCTTCTAATTTTCTTTCCTATAATTATAAAGCATTCTGTGATGACATTGAGTTAAAATGTCTGCATTCTATGAATAGTTTCTTGCAAAAAGGAGAAGTTTTGTTCTGTGATTCTTAAGAGTAACTCTGAGAGTCTATAGATATTGATGACAAAGCTCCCTAAGCTGCTTCTGAGGTTTTTAAAAACTTCACTGAACAAATTTGCTGAATTTGGAGGGGTTTATGGCTTTTAAAAGTCCATTGTATGTCTGCCACCTTCTGCCTACTAGGCAATTGTATTTAGCAGGTGAAGGCTCTAAGTCAACAATCCAGTTAAAAATAAATCTGCAACGGAATAGAAACATTTTCAGACTTTTTTAGACGGATTTTCTTCAGGTTATTCTTCATTTACCCAGCCTGTGGGTTTATTCAGCAGTGGAGACTCTAATGGCCTCAGTCTCATGATGTGTTTGCAGTTGAAAGTTTGTCTTCCCTTGCACCTACAGACATGAAAGGCCCCCCAGCAAAAGGTGGGCAGCTTGTTCTTTCTGAATGGAAGTTCTGTTAAAAGTTACAACTCAGTTAGGGAAGACTAATCCGTGAAAACAATGAGATCAGCAGATGTTAGTGCAGGAGAACCCAGAAATTCTTCCTCTGCCCAGACTTCTAAAAATATGCTGTTTCAGTTACAAGTGGCTTCCAGTTTCAAAGTAGGGAGGTGGTGGGGAGGGAAGGAAGCATTCAGTAAAAAATACTTTCTTTTCCTTTTAAGTGCCCAAGTGCTAACGCAATTATGAAAGGAAACAATAAGATTCTTAATATTCAGTGGCAGCACAGAAGGAAAAATGCAGGAGAGAACAGCAGCTGAGGCAGCCTTTAATCAGGGTCCCTTACAAAGTCCCAGGAAAAGACACAGGAGGTCTGACGAGACACAGATGCTCTAATCCTTGTATTTAAAAAAAATTCAGGAAGAGGGGGATATGTTAATGAAAGATTGATAATGGAAGACACAGTTGGCTGGAGAAGATTAATGTATTAAAACAACCACCACAACAAAGGGCCCAGCAATGACTCTGACTGTGCAACCACATCCTGCCACGGTTTTTACGTGTGGCGATGCACAAGCCCTCAGCCCCCAGCAGGAATTTGTGTGCAAGCAGGAGGATGCACTCAGAGCTGCCTTGCCTGTGGTTACAGGGATTGGAAACACTCATCCTGCTCCAGGGATTGAACTTCACATCTAGGGCACCCACATGTGTTCTCCATGGAACATTTCTGAGAGAAATGTTATCAAACCCAGTATGTTCTGAAATCATGGACAAGCTCGGCTTTTCTCACCAACAGAAATCCTGTTCTGGAGAATTCTTTTAACTAGCTTCACCCTGGTTATGCTTCTTTAGGTTTGCAGAATAGCTTTTCACTAAAGACAGAAATGTTAAAGACCCGGTTCTGAGTTCACAGAATCCCAGAATATCCTGAGCTGGAAGGGACCCCCAAGGACCATCCATCCAAGCCCTGGCCCTGCACAGGGCCATCCCCAAGAGTCCCCCCTGTCCCCAGAGGATCATCCCACCCCTCCTGCAGCTCTGGCAGCCTTGGGGCTGTGCCCACTGCCCTGGGGAGCCTGGGCAGTGCCCAGCCCCCCTCTGGGCAAAGGAGAGCCTTGGCCTGAGATCCCCCCTGCCCCTGCCCTGACACAGCTCCAGCCCATTCCCTGGGCTCCTGGCCCTGGGCCCCACAGAGCAGAGCTCAGGCCCTGCCCCTCCTCTGCCCCTGCCCAGCAAGTTGTCCCTGCCAGGAGCTCTCCCCTCAGTCTCCTCTTCTCCCCCTGAACACACCCAGTGCCCTCAGCTGCTCCTCACACCCTTCCTCAGATATAGTTTGGGGGTTGTTTTGCAGGTTTTTTTCCTTCATGATGCTGAGCAATGTAGGGAGATCTATATCATATCACACACAGGCTGAACTGTCCTGTGATTCTGTCAAGTTTTTAAATAACTTGGATGAGGTCCCAGATGGAAGTGCGAGAGACGCTGTCGCGGCTCAGTTTTCCCGGCGTTTATCTCTCCCCTGAGCTCCCTCACACTCCAGTCTTGGCACCCAGCCCTGTGCCCCTGGCAGAGGCTGTTCCTGAGCGACAGCCGAGGTCCTGCCCTTTGGTGGTGAGTGAGAATTCCCGCAGTGTGGATTCAGCAGTCTGGGATGATGGATAGCGCTGCGGTCCTTTCTTACGGGGACCATTAGGACCACATACTTCTCTTCCACTTATTCATCCGCCTCCTGCTTCTCATGAGACCCGAGGGCAGGCTCTGACCTATCTTCAAACCTGGAACCCAACCAAAACAAGGCAAACTTTTACTTTTTGGAGTTATATGTCTTGCACATGCTGAACAACTTTCTTCTGCATTGCTGACTTTGCCTTATTTGTGCTCTAATTTACAGCTTCATTTACCTTTGACACCTTCCTTTTCCAACAACATATTTCCATTCACTGAATAGCCACTACCTCTTGGCAGCATTCCACTGGATCCCTGAGTTAATGTTAGGCTTCTATCATGTACAGGATACAAATCACAGGCACTTGCAGATAGTTGGATCCTTCTTTAAGGGAGACTCAGTCACTGAGTTCCCATTCATCTAGTTTTTTAAATAAACCTGACTTTTCAAATTCCCATTTGTTTCATGAGACATTTTCCATGTTCACCAAGAAACAGCTTAATGGAAAACAGAGGCAGTTTTAGGCACTGGATTGACACAGACTTTACTGACCTGGGGTTTTCTGGCAAATATCAGCTGGTGACGTCTGTTTAAAATGTGGAGCAAGGAAGGATGTGATATTGGCGCTTGGTGCATTTGCAACACTCTTCACATTTCCAGAGCAGTTAGGAGCTGTCTGGAGGATTTCTGGCAAACTTAACTTGGAAACTACCCATGTGCAGCAGCACTTTCCTAATTGACCATGATAACCCCCCCCCCCGACGAGCTTCTCAGGGACACACAAAAGGAGTAGCTGTGCAGACTGTGAGGATGTTGCCTAGGGCACATTAACCCTTCCTCCCAATTCTCTTAAGTATAGTGTCTAATCAAGAAACATTTAGAATTCTTTGTACTTCTTCCAATTCTATAACTGTAAATATAGTTATTTGTGTTGCTGTTCGAAACAATGAATTTATTTTGCAAAACATGTTTTTTCATTTCACTTTGACCTGTATATCAGGAGGTTTAATTATGTTGTCTGTTGAGTCTGTTACTTTCTCTTTAAAAAAAAAAAAAAAGAAAAAAAAATTGTCATTCTAAGTATTTAGAACTCTGTGGTAGTAAATTCCATTCCTGCTGTTGCCAATTACCAATGTTCAACATTAAGTATTAATTATAACTCATCTTGTTTCTAACCTAGTAAAAGTAATTTCTAAGCTTCAGTTGTGGATAGCATTGCTTTTGCCCTAAAATATCTCCTGTTACCTCCACTGTGTTTATGTCCCTGGACATGCATTGGAATCACAGTCGTCCCTGCAAAGTTAACCATTCCAAGAAATGGTTTTGCAAGATTTTTTTTGAAGGCATTTGCTTGGGTAGACTGTCTTCATTCTGTGCTTACGTCTTTTCCTGTTCTGTTGTGCTGGCTCTGCAGTTTGTCTTTCTGTGCTGTTTCAAATGTGTCTGTCAGAAAAAAAATAACCTAAAAAAGTCAAATTAGAGAATCCTCTGAAGCTGGTTTACATTATTGTATTTACATTATTACATTATTTCACTGGTGTGAAAATCTTTTTTTAGTTGTAGCAAGAGGCACAGAATGTCTTCAGTGTCGAGCGCTAATAGGGATCTCTGGAGTGCTCTGGTCCAGCCTCCTGCCTGAAGGGGACCTGCCACAGCTGCTAGATCAGCTTTATCCACCCTTAAACTCAGCTCTGAAACATCCATGATGAATATTCAGCTTCCAAACAAGGTGTTCCATCTTTATCATCATCCTTCAGGATAGAGGATCTGGTGTTGACTATACAACTCATTCCAGAGTGAGACAGTTGCTCACACCAACACTCGGGGCTTTTAAGAACTCAAGGACCAATTGCACGAAGTGGGCTTTGCTAGGTCTAAATTTCCTTCCTTTGGAGCTGAGAGTATCACTCCTGAAGTCCTGACTGTGAGCTTAGCACTGGAATTTTAGGAGTCTGAACAGAACTATTTGATCATTTAATGTTATGTGTGAGCATGTGCTTTTGAAGACATACACTTACTGCACATATTGTTCTTCTGAAACATTCAGTGTCTAATCAGAAATGTATTCCTAGGCTTGTATTTATGCTGAGCTTTAATAAAGATAAATTAACGGAAACTTTACAGGAATTCTTTCAAGGAGATACACAAATTTGAATCCAGACTGAGTTTCTCTATGTGCACTGATTAATATTCCAGTGTTCCAGAATGACAGGAACTTTCAAGGTCAGTCTGCTCATGGAAGTTGTGGAAACACAAATCTGTTGATCCCCAGTAGTAACCTTAGGATAAGGAGGCCAGGCGGAAAAGAAAAAGCTGGATTTATGGTGTGACAGCCATTCTACCAACAAACTCCTCCAGAACTAAATGAAAACCCTTTCCTTCACTGTGTTAATGAACACAGCTACATTTAATGGTGGACAACAGTGGTGTTTAAAAAGCAATAAAATCAACTAATGCTTTCATTATAATAATGATAACTACATCAAAGGGACATATGGACTCGGCAAAACATCTCCTGTAGTGCATAAACATCCCACCACAGGAGCTGTTTATTGCTTTAGACGTGCTCCCTTTGATGTATTTATCAGTTAAATGTATTAGTTCTGCTGCACAGTTGTGTACAGAAATAGCACTGAGGAAGACCATATTTTACATATGCTATACATAGAACCATCACCTTTGAGAGCAGGATCAATCAGCATACTGAAGTCAAAATAGTTGAGGGTGGATGTTAACAATTGGTGTCAACTCATCACTGAAACTCCAGCTGCCTCCATGGGACATTTTGGGCTCGGCAGAAGGAACACAAATTCTAACAGTCCTTTATGCAAAGATAATTTTTTTTCTTATAGGAAATATTTCCTCTCATTAGGAAGGAATTAATTAGGTCATGTCCTTAAATGGAAGAATCGAGAGCCTCACTTAGAGTTTTGTGTGTGTTTATTTTGCCTGAAAGTGACTGTTTCTTCCTCGTGGGTGCTGTGATTTGGATAATTCCTGGTGCACTGATGGTTCTGCGTTAGGGTCAGCTGAAATCACTTCAGTTCCTTGCAGGCTGTTAGTACAGAATGTCCAGGGATGTTCATTCCTGCATTTTCTTAAGCTACTGAGAGAAAAAAAAAAATCTCTTTTCTTCCTGAAAAAATCCAAGTTTGTTTCTACAGAAATAACATCAGTAGTATCCCCACCCCGTGCACATGGACCATCCAACTTGAAAAGCTTCCTGTTCTGTGGCTGCTGTTTCCTCCTCTTTTTGGAGGCTGTGCAATTTAGATGTGGAAGATGGGAAATTTTCCTTTTGTTGCAGAAGTATGGAAGGATAGAGAGTGATAATCATGAATGTGTGTGTGTAATTTTGGGCTCATTCATAAATCATAAGCAGGTAGATGCAAACAGCCTTGTCCAGTTAAGGCTCCTTAATATAGGCCATTTAATGATACAAGTTAAAGGTATACTTTTGCCAAATGTGGTCAGCAGATTGAACAAATATGTTATGAAAATGCTTAATTAATAATTTCATTTGTTTTCTTGCAGAATGAAAATCACATTTTGGTTTGCTGTGTTTTTCCCACCCAACACCTTGTGCTGTTGAAGTTCATGGACGCTGGAACTTTGTTTTCCAGAACAATCCATCCTAAGGTTCTGTGGGATGCAACACATTAACTAATCCCCAGCAGTGGAGGTCTCTCAATGTGCTCTGTTGCTTGAAACAAACACTAGACACTAAACTTCGCTCATCTAGGAATGAAATATATGGAGTTCAAGACACAGATTGCACAAGATGTAAGAAATTCCTTAATTATGCCCATTCCAAACAGATTTTTTTCTGTTTGCTGTTTAATTTTTAAATATGTTAATCTTTAAATAATTAATAGTTAATACTAATAATTGGTTGAGAGTGGCTCTTAAAATATTATATTGTTGGTCTTTTATTTATAAGTAGTCAGAAACTTAATTATTTATTGGTTAAATTTCATGTAGATTTAATAGGGTGATGTCTGAGCATAGGAATCTTCCTTTAATTATACAGGAAAATCTTGTTTGAAGACAAGTGACTTGATCACTCTATTTTTTGTAAGCTATTATTGTAGTCATACATTAAATAAAAAGAATCCAGGAAATTGTCTTCTGAAATCTCTGTGGTTTTTATAAGGTCAGGAAAATGGAGCTCTCAGTTATTTGCCTGTCATTTTTGTAAGCCAACAAATATGATGGCTTGTATACAAATATTTCTTACTTGCACATTGATTTGGGCTCCCTTAATGCCAAAATATGTGATGTTGCATGGATATCAACTGCTAATTTCCATCTTGTCTGTCAAAAAAAATCTGGTTTCATATAAAGATACCTTTCCTATTTGCCTGTTACTGCTCATAGTGTTGATTTTGGTACTTTAAAAAAACATCACCTCCAAAATAAATCCGAAGTTGTGCATCTGAAAATACACAATTTGCAAAGCTGAGAAAACCTCAGTGAAACAGCAGAGAGCAGTGCCAAACCTCCTGCACAGCCAGGATTCCAAAAGGCAGGAATCTTGCAGGGGTGCTCAAGCTGAGCACAGTGGAACTTCAACCTGCATAAGGTTATCTGAGTAGGTTTGGAAAATAGATATTCCAGATATTTTGCATCTCTTTCTAGCTTGTTGCCTGGTGCTGTAGAATTTCACGTAGTGCAAGGGAAGGGGGTGAATAAATCTTCTGTTCTCATTCTCATGGTGGTGGTGGACTCCCCATCCCTGAAGGTGTCTAGGAACAAATTGGAGCACTCAGTGACAAGGTGGGGACAGGTTGGACTCGATGATCCTGGAGGTTTTTTCCTCAGTGATTGTGTGATTGTTTCTCTGCTGTTTCCACCCTGTGCACCGGGAAAGCGGTGAGCAGGTCAGCTCTGGGCTCTTCATACCTGCAGCGCCAGCAAATCTTGACTTTGTGATCTTTTTCTGCACATCTAAGGGCCATTTGTATTGGGGCACTGGCTTCTACAAAATAACATGCCAAATACAACTGGGTGCTGTGAAAATGTGAGAAAATGCTCAGTGTGAGAATGTGTAATGTGAGAAAATGTGTTGCTTAGTGAAAAACACAAATTTCCAATTTTTATTTTGACATCAGGGAAAAAAATCCAACTTTGAAAATTTTGGATTCCTCAAGAAATCTAGTTTTTGTTTGAACTGAGCTGAACTGAGGAACCTGGTGAGTTGTGTTGGTTTTTATTTTCCAGTCTGCCTTCATTCCACAGGACTCCAAACTGTATTTTTGTATTGCTTCTGAACTACTGTGACATGTTGTTTAGATGACTGCTTGCATTATATCAATTCTATATGCTAATGTTTTGTGGCTGGATTTTATCTTCCAGAAGATAAAAATGGCTTTTGTAATTCAGCTCATCTGGTTTTTCAAGGGTTTTGTCTTGTGTCTTGACTATTAAGTGAAACCAGTGTCCTGGACTAATAATAGGTTCTGTCTACAGTGATGTTGGTTTTAACATTTCATGAGTTTCCAGAGGCAAAAGTAAGGTGTGAAAAGGTGAGGTTTTCACAGGAGACAGGGCATTTCTCCAGAATAAAGATGGCAAGATAATGTTCTCCTGCTGAGAGGAACACAGGGCTGGGCTCCTGGCCATGGGCTGTGAGCTGCCAGCTGGATGGTCACCAGTGACTTTATGGAATCCCTGCACTCCTGAAAGGGAAGATTTCTGGAGAAACACTGGAATGGGCACAGTAATGTCTCTACCCAATGTCTGAGAATGGTAAAACTGCTGGAGTTACCAGGCAGGATCCAAGACCTCAGAGAGGTGCCTGGCAAAGGGCTCGTGGTGACACCAGAGGGTCCTGTAAAGCCTCAGGAAAGAATCCACAGCTCTGGGAGACGGATAGAGAAGGGGTGTCTGCATTTCTGAGAGAGCCTTGGGGATTGTAGGGGTGAGGGGAAGAAATGTAAACTTGGAGTAAGTGTCTTGAGAAAACAGATCTAAATGGAGGTTTGCAGTTGAAAAGCCCAGTATTGGAGGGTCAGGACCTGTGCATATCTCCCAGTTACCTGGAAAAAGCAGCTTGTTACCTTGCTTTAATTGGAAAGTAGCCCTAGCTTTGAATTCACATCACTCCTAAAAGTGAAATCTGATCCAGATTAGTATCAGAGTGCGCTAAAACTGGTTAAGAGCTCAAATCTCTTTTAGAGATTGCCTTCATGTTCTCCCCAAAATGTCATATCACTCAATTGTTATATTTTTCTTAGGTGCTGGAGACTATAAAACACACTAGATGTCTTTTCAGTAATGTGAAAAGTGATTTTTTTTCCTCAAGATTATACTGCACAGGGAAAACATTGGAGTTGAAAGGAATTTTTAGTAGGAGTACACGAGTCTGCCACAAATAGGATGAAGGAAAATAAAAGAAAATGGATTTATAAACCATAAAAGCACTGTCAGGTTTTTAAAATGCTGCTACTCTCTGCTGATTTTAAAGCTGTACATGGCTTTTTTTAGTTCTTGGTGCTGGTGCTCTGTGTTCTGTGTCTTGACAAACAGTGAGTGATAATAATTTGCCCCGTAGCCCTGCAAGGATATTCCTTGGGGGTATATTGGAGTGACTCCAACAGGTTTGTCTGGAAGAACTTGGTTTGTGTCAGTTGTAAAAGAAAGTAAAGGTATAGGTGGTGTTGTTATTGCGTGGAAAATATGGATTAAGTTGGCTAAATCCATTTCCTGTGGGAAGGTGTCCTCAGCTTCCCAACTCTGGAAGATACAAGGGATGAGCAAACCCAGGAGCTGAAATGCAAATTTCTGTCACTAGATATAACCACAGTAAAGTGGAAAGATAACTCCACCAAAATATCAAACCAGCCTGCTTAGTTGATTTGCCCTTTTGCCATGGTTCTCTCTGACATGGAGCAGGATGAAGAGGGCCATGTCCAGTGGGAATTGTTGTGTCCTATCAGCAGAAGGGTCCGCAATGTGGCCTCCCCCTGAGTTTCCCTGTGCTCTCCATGGCAGAGGAAGCACAGCTGGCTGTAGCCTGCAGTGTTGGCAGCTCCAGGCTCCCCACTGTGCCCTAGGGAGAAGAATTAGAGTAGGACAGATCACTCAGTGCCAGGCAAGGACAGGTTGAGTGGTTTTAGTGCTCTCTTTTATGGTTGAAACCTTTAAGGGACATCCCTCCGCTTGGAGTGTGTTGGCATCTCTCACAGGGGTGGGAGATGCAGCACTTGACACTCGATGTGTTCCTGTCACTGTGATGTGACACCAAACTCAAACTCCATCCTGGACCAGCCCTTTGCCAAGACACTGCTGTGTTTGACGGGAAGGGTGTGAGGAGCAGCTGAGGGCACTGGGTGTGTTCAGGGGGAGAAGAGGAGACGGAGGGGAGAGCTCCTGGCAGGGACAACTTGCTGGGCAGGGGCAGAGGAGGGGCAGGGCCTGAGCTCTGCTCTGTGGGGCCCAGGGCCAGGAGCCCAGGGAATGGGCTGGAGCTGTGTCAGGGCAGGGGCAGGGGGGATCTCAGGCCAAGGCTCTCCTTTGCCCAGAGGGGGGTTGGGCACTGCCCAGGCTCCCCAGGGCAGTGGGCACAGCCCCAAGGCTGCCAGAGCTGCAGGAGGGGTGGGATGATCCTCTGGGGACAGGGGGGGCTCTTGGGGATGGGCCCGTGCAGGGCCAGGGCTTGGATGGATGGTCCAACTCAGCTGGTTCTGGGATTCATCTGCCATGGGAGCAGGGCACGAAGTTGCTTTGAAAGCTCTGAAATAGCTGGATTTGTGTTTTTCTGAAGTAGAGCTGCCCCCTCTCTCGTTCCCAGGCCCGCCCAGCTGACAGCACTGGCAGGAGAGGAGGCAGAAGGGTGATGGGATGAACTCAGCCCTGCCAGGCTGTCCCTGCAGACTGTCCTTCCCACACAGCTCAGCCTTGGGGTTTTACAGTCCTTGCCCATATAAAAAGCACTTCAAGTCCTCAGGAGCTCATCCACTATCAGATCTGACACACTCAGAGCTCTCTGGAGAAGCTGGTTCAGAGGTGGATCTTCTCTTTTGTTTCCTTTCGCACCAGCGAGCAACTTTCTTCTCTTTAGTTTGTAGTGTGACCTCTGCTTTCCCTGAGCAGTTTTATCCAAGAGCTCTCAGTTCACAGTGCTGGTGACACTTGAAGTGCTCAGCAACATATGGAAATTAAGAACAATCCTGAATTGCACCATTTTCTACCTTTCAGTCCCCGAGGGCTGCTGGGAGCCACAGTGCTCATTGCTTCAGCTCTGTGCGAGTGCTGGAATTCAAATTGCTAATCAAAAGCAATCGTTAAGGACAAAGATAGATTAAAACTGGTTTAATAAATAACATTATGTTGTCCTCTTTAGCAGAGCCACAAAGTCATCACATTAATCTTTAGAGTCTGCAGGGGGGCAGCACCATTCATTAGAAGTACGGTCTTGGTGAGGGTTTTTCTGGGGTTTTATTTTGTTTATTTGGTTGTTTTGGGAGTTTGTTTTCATCTTATTTTATAAATCTGAACAGAAAATTATATGCTTCACAACCAGGTTAATACTAACATATATTCCACCAGCTGATGCACTGGTTTGCTGTAAATTATATGTTTCAGACCTTATAGGATGTATTGTCTCCTGAAAAATCCTCTTGCTGCTTGCCAACTTGTCAGCAAATCTGTGTTAGATCTGTTTCTCTTAAATATATGTCAGGAGAAGATACTTTTCCATTTGATTGCATGTGGAAGTTTCTGAAGATATCTGGAACTCACCCTTTCCTGGTTTGTACTTTATTAGTGCCAGATGTGGTACCACAGGATGTGCGTCCTTGGATTTTGGGTTGTGTGCACTGGCATAGTGCTTTACCCAGGGTAAGTTCTCCTGAGCCACTTCATAACCAAGCAGGAGGTTAATCACACCCTCATTAGCTTCAAAGAGAACTACAGATATTTTTTTTCTCCCTGCTCTGGCTGGAGATTTAGTTTAGCTTAAAGGGAATGGAGCCAGTGTTAATGAGAATACATTGTCTTGATTTGCATATTAGATGAGATAAATATTGAGTTAATTTACACCTAAGATGGTTTTTTTATTGCAATCTGCATGTTCCACAGTTCTAGTCAATATATTTTACACACCAACTGTGTACAATTTGGAGAAATAATGTGAAAATATATTATTTTTATGGTGAAAATAAAAGAGGGACTATATCAGTTATTTAGATTTATTTGTATTTGTTTCTGAAAAATCCTAACAATAATTTAAAAGACTTTATACTCAAAACCTAGTTTAAGTAAGGGCCCACACCCAGTGTGCAAGCTGGGGCTGCAGAATATTCAGCCCAAGTTTATCCTTGGAAGCTGTGGAGAGTCCTGCTCCACTCAGTTCCCAACAAGGGTAAAAACATTCAGAAATGATGTGTGGATTGTGCTCCTCCTTTTGTCTGGGAGGGACTGCAGGAGCAAAATGTGGGCTTGAAAATAAAACCACAAAAACTTAAATTGTCTGAATCATGTGTTCCTGAAGGATAAATCAGAGGAATGTCCAACATCTGAAGCACCAAAACCAGGCTCTGTCGACTGCCTATGATGACTCACAATGGTAGAACATGTTGTACTGAAAACATCCGTTCTGGAAAACAAAATACTCATGTAGATGCACTTAAATTATTTCAAATAATGTAGAGAGTTTGAAGAAACCCAAAGAATTTGCAAAAAAGAACAAAAGGTGCTCTGGATGTTTTAGAATTTCTGCTTGCTCTGTTTTCTCTCTCCAGCTGTATTTCCTCATCAGAGATGTGAGAAGCATCTTTCAAAATCCAATTGACATAATTTCATTCTCTGATCATCTTCTGATTGTAAACTTTTTCCTTTTTTTTTTGTTAGAAAAAGGAATGTGGTTTTTTTGTGTAGCACAGAGGATTTCAATCCAGCTTGGTGTCACAAGGTACTACCTGTGTGTCCACATGCATTAATCTTATGGTGAAGCAACATTTGATTAAATGACTGAAATTTTCAGCTGTTTTCCAATATTCTGGGCATATCATTACACTCTTTGACTTTTCTACTTCTCCACTATGATAAATGTTTGAACTGCCAAATATGTTGTTAAAAGCCTATGCTTGAAAAAAGTTGTGTTCTTTTTTAAATTTTATAGTAACAGTTCAGTCTAGTGTGGGAAAGAGCCTTAATTCTAATTTGGGATTAGAATTGTGAAAAATACATATATATTTTTAGATCATCTTCATTTCATTGCCTCTTTTTGGTTAGTGATGCCCAGATCTGTTCACAGAGTCATCAGGGTTGTGAGAGAACTTCAAGATCACCCCATTCAACCACCTGATCCAAGTGCCACATCCAGGTGCTCACTTCCAGACATGGTCACTCCACCACCTCCCTGGGCAACTTCATCCAATGCTTGGCCTTTCCTTCGGGGCAAAAATAGTTGAGATCTTGCGGGTGCTGGGCAAGAGCAGCTCTGGGGTTACATCTCCTGCTGTTTGGGCATCAAGCGCAGCATCACATTCTTGTCCACACATCTCTGGTGACCTGCTCTAGCCCTGTTTCTCTGCTGTGCCACTGCTTGTTCCTCAGTCTGTGTTTGTGGAGCTAATTGGTGCCAGAGAGCAGCATTTGGAACTTCTTTTCGATCGTGTTATGCTCTTTCTGACTCTTTCTCCCATTTTTTAGGATATCAGTGTGTCAGTCTGTGCCCTGACCAGGACTGGATTAGTGTTCTCAGCTGTCTGAGAACCTGGGAACAGCATTTCTACAAAAACTTGAGCTTGAGGAGATTTCCATATTCTGAGAGTCTTGTTCTGAGACAAGGGAAGTTTAGTGTGAGTTAATGTTGTTTCATCATTAAGTGGATGGTGGTGGCACCTCTGTGCCACTGAGGGGTATTTCTTGAGTATTTTGGGTGTGACAACAGAGGCACCAGCAAAATAATGAATATTTTATAGATTCTCCTCCACTTGTATAACTATAGGAAGCCTTAATTATGAATGATGATATTCTTTCTGTAAAATTAAAAATTGTAAAAACTAATTTGAAAAGCACTATTTCTTTAACAGGTAGAGAAGACAACCTGTCCCCTTTAAAATACTAAACCAGCACGAAGAGTGCTTCCTAATCTTAAGCTTTCACCTCTGATGAAGGTTTTGTTATATTTCTCTGAGGTTGTTTATTTAAAGAAAATGCAAGAAAATTTCAAGTAGAAAATTTAAATAGTGGCAAATCTGAAAAATATCCTTTCCTCATCACTGCCTCATCAGGTTTAACTTTGAAATTAATGGAACATTAAGATGGATTCTTTTTTTTTTTTTTTAATCCTCTCTCTTCCATTGAAAAAATACCTGTCATTCATTTAGAACTGCCACTAGAACAAAGTAATTAGTTTTTCATAAACATCTATTTAACTAAGCTTTAGGAGAGTGTCTGGGAAATCAACAGTGTTAAAAAATCTTGAAAAAAATCTGTAACTTTCTTCCAATCCAGACAAAGATCTTGTCTGCTACCACATCACCTTTGAGACCTTGATGTTCCCCCCAGGGATGATTTTCCAGCCTTGCTCCACAGGACTGCTGAAGGAGTTTCTCTGTCCTCACAGCCTTCCTTTGGAGGAGAAATAGGAGATAATTTTTTGTATTTTCTCCCTTTACTGCCATCTGAGCAGATAAAAATTAACCTGTCTGAACTGTGTAATAGCAGAAGCTGTCATTGTGTGCTTGTGCAAAGAATAATTTAGGAGGATGCTTATGGAGCCTTTACAGAAAGGGAAAAAAATATTTCCAAGTCTCAGCAAAATCTTTTAAAACAAATACATCTGCATTTGGGATGATTCAGAGGATAGTGTGGGAAATAAATCAGGTGTAAAGGCTATAACAAGCATCATAAAAGATTCAGAAAGGTATTGAATTGGTCTGGATGAAAAGCAAACAAACATAAATCACTAGGCTTCAATTAATGTTGTGTCAGGTTTGTTTTTTTC
The DNA here is from genome assembly GCA_013399895.1 of Serilophus lunatus. NCBI lineage: Eukaryota > Metazoa > Chordata > Aves > Passeriformes > Eurylaimidae > Serilophus > Serilophus lunatus. Next base: position 2,179,038 of record VXBA01001096.1, on the reverse strand, counting down.
CTAGTTAATAATGTTCCCTGAAAAAAGCATCAAGTTAAAAAGGGACATGGGGAATTTTTCCAAGCTACAACACAGATGTCCCAGACTATCAGGGACAGCTGAGAGCGATGAGAGGGAGAGTGGTAATATCTTTATGTTGCTTTCATGTAACTCCCTGCTCTCTAATGCACTTTCTCTTCTAGAGCCCAACTGGCCAAAGTTTAAAGTCATCCTTGATGATGTAACTTCGTTCAGCAACTGACAATCTAAAGTCTAAAAAATGTATATATTACTAGAATAGATCCATGTGGTATTATTAGACTTTTAGGAGCAGTTCAGATCTATTTTTAAATGAAATAAAATGTAATTATGGTTGGCCAAATTGATGCCTTGCTGTTGATTCCAAATGAAAGAACAGTAATTTGAGTTTTATGGTTTTGAACTTTGTGATTATCAGTGCAATTACTTTCCTGTAGTTTATCAGAATAGCCTCAAAAAATCTAGTTGGATTTTAATTGGAAATTGAAACAATTGATAAGTTCTTTTTTTTAAAAAAAAAGTTATTTCGAGACTGGATTTCCACAGAGAAGGACACATCTTTGTAGCTTTGAGTGATGTATTGCTTCAAGAGAATGATGTATGCCTTAATTTTTAAAAAAGCAACTGCCTTTGATTTTGATAAAATCTGATTGTAAAAATAAAAGCTATTGAATAAGGAAAGGACGGTGAGAGAATCAGAGTGGTGGCAGGTTATAAAGTGAAATGGTTATTGAGTAAGACTCATTTTAAATGCTTGTATTAAATTTTAAAGGAATTGAATGATCATATATTAATTATCCCCATCATAATATGAGCTGAGGACATGGAAAATGGCAGTTCACTCGTGATTGCTTTTGCTTTCTGTCTCTAACAAAGTAAAGCTTAAAAATACTTCAGTAGTTTTTAATTTAAAAATTAATTCCTAACAGATTAAAGAAAGTTGCAGTGATACAGATCAAAATGTTTCCAGATAATTTTATGTAACAGCCCAGCCTGGCCTGGTGGGGAGAGATGAATCCATGCACTGAGCAGATACAGAACAGCTTCAATTGTTTATTGCCTATTGCTTGTGAAGGTTAATAATTGCAATGTTTACACTGAACTTTTAATTAAGGTGTCTTTGATTCTCTAGATTTCTGTATAACTAAGATTCAGTGTCTTTGTGCCTCATGAACCATGTCTGCCATAGAAATAGTTATTATGCTTTGTCACTGCTCTCTTGAAACTTAATATTACTGAAATATTAAGTGTCTGAGTGCCTGAAGCAGCAGAGGAGGAAAAACTGGCACAGTAATCTCCTCAAACTTCTCTCATTGCTGTGTCTTCTTCATAGTTGAAAAATTCAGACACCCTTAGCCAGGAGAATAAAAACCTGTCCTTCTATATTAACCTCTTGAGTTTAAATAAAAAGCAACATTCTAGGAAACACAAGGAAACAAATATGTGCAGCTCTCTCTCAGACCCATCTTCTAAGAAAAAAGAGAAGAGCAGGTACAGCCCTTTGATTCTGGATAGGTGTTCATAAGATATCTCTTTATCACTGTAAGAAAATGAATCCCCAAATGCATTTTCTCCTGGCTGTAACCAGGCAGGGATTTGCTTTGGCATGAGACAAGGATAGAAAAAAGGCAAAAGAAAACAAACCAAGTATTTTTCTGGGATTTGAGGAAGGAGAATAACAGATAAGACAGAACTTGCACAGGAAAGTGAAAGATTTAGAAGTAATGTGCGTGAAGATATGAATATCACTATATGTGATATAAAAGCAGAAGGTATAGAATTTAATATTTTATATCAGAGGGACTGGCTGGTCATGTGTTGTTATAGAACAAACACTGAGGAAACTGGAGGTAAAGGACAATGGTGTGTAAAGCAAAAAACCAGTTCAAACCAGATAGATCTGATCTCTTCCATAAGGCAGACTCTTTCTAGGTGTAATCTGTTCTGCCTATGTCTGAGGAACTGCTCTGGTGTGCACTGTGGGAAAATGTTCATTAGGCTGATCAGTTCTAAACGGTGAATTCAGAGGCAGCTGAGAATGTGAGCCAGGGAGGGCTCTCTGGATCAAAGGAGAGTAATCAGAGTTCATGAAATAAAGGTCTTGGGATCACTTCTTCAAATACCTTCTTCACAAGTGTGGTACCGAGGTGGGAACATGGCCAAGGAGTTTGCTGGTGATAAGGTTGAAATCATCACCAGAGAGGAGAATCAGAGAATTGTGTAGGAGGAATGAGTTGTCTGGAGAGTGAAAGAAATACTGGGATCAAATTAATGATATAAAGTGAAGGGTTGTGCTTTGTGACAGAACAAAAGAATTTGTGCTCTGTGTGGGAGTGTTGGAGATGAAGGAGTCAGGTGTGTTTGTTGGTTCCAGGATGGCCACGGAGCTGTGGGAAGCAAGGAGTGTATGAGAGGTGGTGTGTCCAGCAGAGAAATTTGATAGTGCTGTAAAAGGCATTCATGAGATGCGATTTGAAATGATATATAAAATATTATGTTTCATATTCAAAACATATTTTGACCCAGGAAAAGCAATCACAGAATCTCAGAACATGCTGAGCTGGAAGGGACCCCCAAGGACCATCCATCCAAGCCCTGGCCCTGCACAGGCCCATCCCCAAGAGTCCCCCCTGTCCCCAGAGGATCATCCCACCCCTCCTGCAGCTCTGGCAGCCTTGGGGCTGTGCCCACTGCCCTGGGGAGCCTGGGCAGTGCCCAACCCCCCTCTGGGCAAAGGAGAGCCTTGGCCTGAGATCCCCCCTGCCCCTGCCCTGACACAGCTCCAGCCCATTCCCTGGGCTCCTGGCCCTGGGCCCCACAGAGCAGAGCTCAGGCCCTGCCCCTCCTCTGCCCCTGCCCAGCAAGTTGTCCCTGCCAGGAGCTCTCCCCTCAGTCTCCTCTTCTCCCCCTGAACACACCCAGTGCCCTCAGCTGCTCCTCACACCCTTCCCCTCCAGGCCCTTCCCCATCTCCATGCCCTCCTTTGGACACTCTCCAATGCTCAATGTCTTTCTGATATTGGGGTGCCCAAAAGTCCCACAATATGCCTATTTTAAAGTGGAAATTTGATTTTTGCAGGTTTTTTTAAATTTAGACAAAGAATTGGTCTCTGGCCTCTGTATCACACATGGAAGCTGTGATTTCAGCTGAATGGGACTTTTAGGGAGAGTCAGACCCAGGATGTTCCTGGGTGGGATGGATTCCTGTGAGTGTTCTGCAGAGGATTGGGCTGGTTCAACTGGGGGCTCTGCCCTTGGTGGAATTGCCCTGTGACACCGGAGCCTGAGGTGTGTGTCTTACACATGCTGAAATCAAAATAAAATACTGGAGCAAATAAAACTAAACATTTTAGTACTAAATACTACATACTACTACTAAATACTACTTACACTGTGTGTCGGAGGGAAGGGATGTTTTCTTCTCCCAGGCTCAGCAAATCTCATGGTGAGAGAAGTTCAGAAACTCCACTCTGGTCATTTATGGCTCAGGCAGGGATCAAAGCTGAAAACTTTCCAGTACTGTTGCCCTTCTGCAGAGCTTGTATCCTTGCAAAAGTATCAGAATTAATTGAGCTTTCTGACGACTAACTGCAGCTGTGAATTTAAATGAATTCTCTGGTTGTTTATTGGTTTTGGGGGGTTGTTTTTTTTTTTTCTTATGATAGAGGAATTTGTATTTTTTAAAGATTTCATCTTCCCTAATTGTCAGTGAATTTGTCACACTGCCAGTTGCAACCTCAGAAAAAAGGTTGTTTGGATAAAGGGAATATAATGAAAGTAGTCAGTGTGCATAGTGAAAGCAGTTTAATAAATGTTTTATCTAAAAAGAAAGAATTCCCTTTGTTTGCCAGGCTTACTAAGCTCTGTGAGCTTTTACCTAGATTTTTAAATTTATCATTATTATTGTTTTTATTGCTACCCTTAGTATTATAAACAATTCCAGGGTCTTGTTTTGAAACTCAAATTTTCTTGCCACAGGCCAGTTCTGGTTATAAAATGCACTTCTTTTCATGTGCTCCCAAATGCCTCATGCCATGGCTTTTCTAATGCAGCAAAGTGGGAGAGTGGCCCAGGGATTTACTCATCATGTTTAATGTCAAGAGAAGTATTTCCTTTAGGTCTCCTGTCACTGTCAGCAACAAAGCAGCAAGTGAGAAGCTCTGTAGCTCCTCTCCTCTCTGCGACATCTGCAGCAGACAAAATTCTAAAGCCCTCAATTCCCAGTCATGAATGAGCCATAAAAACAATGTGTCAGAAATGAAAATTGTCTCATCATAATTTTTCACAGTTCTTTTTGACAAAAGCCAAACAAGTCTCATGAATACACATTTCTATAACCTTATACATTATGGATCAGGCTATGGTAGGAGTGTTGGGAATTACTTGTCTCCAGTAAGGACCTTTGGAAATATACAGTTGGTAAACAAACCAAGCCCTAGGAGTAGCAAATACTTTTTTTACATATTATATTATCAGCTGCTCTGTGGGTAAGGGCAGACAGAACACTTCAGCACTGCATCTTCTGATGAATCTTCTGATACAGTAACATGTGCTAGATTGCTTTGGATCTTTTATTATGAACTGCAACTTTATGCTGCCCAAAATTATTCTGAGAAGCCTGAACAAGTTCCCAGCAGAGACTGTGCCACCAAATGTTGTTAGAAATGTGATAAGAACCAGTATTAAGCTGTGTTAAATATGGTTAGTTGCTCATCATGTCCCATGATGGTTTTCAAATGACAGAGGTCCAAACCTGTATTTTCCTGTATTACTGTACCAGTAACTTTTGGGCCATAACTTCCCAGTCTCTTTCCTAGTCTCTGAGTACAAGCTATTTAAACTTTTGTACTCACCAGCACTGCAAAGGTGTTGAGATTCCTTGGAAAGCATTCCTATTAATCTTTTGTGCATAAATTGGGTTCTGTCTGTGTGTAAACACCAACAGAGTCACCAACAGGGTGATTGATTTCCAAGGAGCAGGGAATAGGCGAGTACAGAGCGTGGCTCCCAGACATTGCAGTGCTGTGCTTCCCATCAAGAGGGTATAAAATTCCAGGGTAAGGATCAATTAGAGGGAGTTGCAGGAAATTCCTCATCACTGTTAGCCAATGAAGATTTATGGTGTTTGCCTCAGCAATAATTTGGTGATTGGTGCTGCTTGACTGATGCAGACACAACCCAGCTGAGGTCTCCCTTTAGTTGAAGTGATAAGGCAGCTTGCAACTGCTTTTGGGTGTCACTGATAGTTTACTCATGTGATTATGATTTAACTTTTCCCTGGTTGCTCCTACTCCAGTGGGAACTAAGAATGTTGCAGAGTATAAATTAGCTGCAGACAAACAACATATGTTTATATCTGCTCTAGAGTGAGACAAGTACTTTTAGTGAAATCCTATCCAACTTGTGGATCCCTGTTTGGCAAAGGAAAATGCTTAAGCCCTTTAAATCAGGAGCTACTTTTGCCTATGCAGCTGCTGGTTATGAATGGTAATGGGGCTCTAAATTGTCTTGGAGTCCTAAGACACTTTCATAACTACTAGAAATTGCTCATGACACACAAGTGCAATGCTTCAAACACAAAGAGAGCATTGCTCAAGTGAGTACGGATGGAGCTCCTCAGTCTAAGGGACACTGCCCAAAGTAGAGAAGTGATAGTTTGGCCTCAGGTAACTGCAGGGATTATCCCTAAAACTAAACTGAGCTCTCACAGCAAGTGCTGCCAGCTTTAAATATGATCAAAGCACTGCATTTTTTCCTCCAAATTTCTATAGCTTTAAAGCAGAAATGTAACCTGTGCATCCAAGAAGAGCAGAGGCAGGATGAGTGTCTGCCTTTGCTGCTTCTGAGCCAGTGCTACAGCTTTCCAAAGGGCTGCTCTGCTGACTGTGCAACCCCACAGCTGTCAAAAACATCAGGAAAGCTCACAGGATGATTATTTAATTTGCTGTGGTGAGGAGGCTGCAGAGATTTCACTAAGGGTGTGAAAAGGGTAGCAGTAATGTCTTTTCCAGCAGCTCTCCAATGTGGCAGGAGCATAACCAGCTCTTTTATTTATCCTTGGCAGAGGTATTTGGCCTGCCACTGCAGATTTCTTATTCTGGCAGAGCATGCATGTGTCAGATATAGAAAGTTCATTCTTTTATCCACTAAGGGCAAGGAAACAAGAAGTGCAGCAGGTTCATGTTCTCTGGGCAAACCACAAGAAGCAATAAACAGGCCATCTGAGTGTGGTCACAGTCACTCACTTGCCCACAGGAACAGGTAGTGCTAATAAAAATGATTGTGGAAGACAAGATGAGCTGAGCTTCTGTCAGGCAAAGCCTTTGGTTGATTTATGGGGAGTGAGCAGCAATGTCACAGCAGGGCAACATTTTGTACTAAACCAATGCAGAATTGCGCAGTTTTTGAGGCCTTGTCATGAAAACAGGTAGGGAAAGGACACCGCATGTGCCAACCTGAGATTAAGAGGGTGTGATTCAATTTTTTTAATTAATAATTCCTTTAACTAGTGCCTGCTGTTGTTACTTATCTTTTCCAAAATTAGAGATCAGCCTTTGTTTTGTGTTTTAACGACAGGCATTTAACTTAAGAATACATAGGTGGTTTGAATGATAACTTTAAGAGGTTTTGATTTTGTGAGAATATTGCTCTTGCAGAATAAATTACTGAGTACCAAAATGCCACCGCTACATGGTGTGATGCAAATTCTTTCCTTCATTCCTTAAAATGGTGTCTTTAGGCTCCAGAGAACTGGTCACTTTAGTTGCCAGTAGCAGTAACAATAATTTCAGTCAATCCCATTAGCTCAGTGAGTACATTTCTTGGGATAGAGTAGCTTATGTCTGTACCAGAAGTAAATGTTTATGTGAAATTACTATTATACCCAATTTCAGATGGAATGACTGCTTAATATATATGAAGCAGAAAGACTGCAGCATCACAAATTCATTCCCATGATTCAGTGTAGTTTTCTTATTATGAATAATGAGTTAAATGTTTTGAAAATGTCTTTAAAATATTTAAACAAGCATCTGGCTTCTTAAAATTCTTCGTCGTGGTATTTGCAAGGACACTGCATGGAATTTGGGTCCTTCCATTGAACTGTTTCTGAGGAAGGAACACTGTATTTTATGCTTCTGTATTTAGTGCCTGGTGTTGTGTTGGAGATCTCAAAAAATTACTTTTTGCTGCTTTATTTCAACGAGCTTTCAAAATACAGGGAAAGTTGTAACATTTATGGCTTCATTCTGTAGGAAATTACCAGTTTCATTAGCAGGCTACTGAAGTCAAAAATTCTATTTAAAGCTCTAACACTGACTTTATAATGGCAACAAGGACTTAATCACTTTTTAGTAAAGCTTGAGTGACAACCAAAGCGGTTGAATGCATGTACTCACTGTCCAGTGCATCAGGTGTTTTTTTGGTTGTTTTTTTGGTTTTTTCCCCTGCTGTTTTTAAATGTTTTCAGCTTGATTGCCATAAAGCAAAGCAAATCAAGTAATTCTGGTAATGAACTAGTATTTCCTGTAATGTGTCTTTGCATTTATGTTGAGGAAACTCCAAGTGACAGGATAGAAACAGGTGTGCAAGTCTATCTCTGGATCTCACTGCAGAGATGGGAGTTTTTTTGGTCCTGGAATATTCCCCTCTGAATCCACAACAGTTACTGTAGCCAGTGTTATTGTGCTTTTGCTAATCACTCTTCACCTGGCTCTGAGAAGACAGTTTGAGTTGGAAGGTTCTTAAAGTTCATCTCATTCCCCCCTGCCATGGGCAGGGACACCTCCCACTATCCCAGGTGGCTCCAACCTGGCCTTGGACACTTCCAGGGATGGGGCAGCCACAGCTTCTCTGGGCACCCTGTGCCAGGGCCTCCTCACCCTCCCAGGGAAGAATTTCTTCCTAAAATCTCAAACTAACCAACTTTCTATCAGCGTGAAGCCATTCTCCCTTGTCCTGTCACTCCAGGCCATCATAAATAGTTTAAAGGTGTTCTAGCATAAAACTCTCTATAGAAACAGCCAGGTAATTGCAGAGTGTCACTAATTATTTTTAATATCTTTATGGTAAGCAAAGTCCTTTGGTAAGTTGTTAATAGGATGTTCTTTCAATCTCCTGCGACATGCTTTTTGGTAACTTTTTGGTGGCAGAGTGACATTGAAACACAGACTTTACCTTCAACACTCTTTTTCTCTGCTCTCAGCCCAGGTTGAAATGCAGGCATTGCCATGCTGGTGTCACAGCTGTCACAGGGGCAGGACAGGCCACCTGCACAGAAATACAGATTCCACATTGCTCATTGTGCACTAGGGGCGGCTCCCAGTTTTCTGCCTAGGATTCCCAGGAAACCCCTATGTATCCTGTAAGACTGACATATTTTGAAGTTAAACCTCATCTGTATAATCTGGTACTTTCTGGATGTCTCCTTTTACTCTTCTGGAGAGTTTCTGTGGGGGGATTTTTCACTGGGAATTCCTGGGCAAATGATTGAAATCCTGACATTGTGGTAGGACAAAAATTCTGGGAAAGACCATCTGCCTTGCCTGTGTGTTAGCCTTGGATTGGAGCTACCCAGGAGGCAGCACTTTATTATGCACAACCTACATCATTGGGTGTAACTAATGAGGGAAAAAAAAGAGATGTGGAATCGTGTGGTTATTAGCCAGAGATATCAGCAGTGCCTGTGATGGAACAACAAAGAGATAAGATTGCTCACTGAGTGCTGCACACACGGAATCCACACAGATGTAATTTATCCATGTTGGCTTTAGCTGATCGAGATGACAGATCCTGGAGCACCAGCAAAGTGTTGCAGTACAAATCTGCCACATTAATTGCAGTTCTTATCTAGACACCTTTGTGTTGGGAACACGCAGCTGTGTCTGAGAAGCAGATCTATGTCTCCAGATCATGTAGAGTAGCTAATCCTCAGCCTAATTACCCCCAAAATCTTGTGCATGACTAATACTCAAGTGAGCTTTTGAAACCAGGAAGGGACCTGTTAAAAGCAGTTTGGATCTTGATCAATTTACCCTTTAATCAATTTAGTCTCCAGAAGATATTCATGTAGATGTTAAGGTTGCTCTGAATACTTGCAGTGATGTGTTTCCAGTGGCAAGAGTGGTTTTTCTGGAGTTAGTTGGTGGGGAACATGAATGACATAAAAGAATAAACGTTGCCAAAATAATCTCAGTGGAACTTGAACCAAATTTAATTCCAGAATAAGGTAACACAATTGCCATCATCTTCCTTTCCTACTTTTCCAGTAGGTAAATTTGTCAGGAGGATACAGTTTTTTCCTTAGCAAATATAAAATTAATATATACCAGCACACACATTCCTGCTGTTTGTTTCTTAAATTTTACTTGGGAGTTCAGCACCTTTAACTTTCTCTGCATCCATGTCTGTGCTTTTTTAGAAATGGATCAATTTTTTTGTTTGTATTTTATCACTCGGAGCAATTATTTGGTGTATGCTTATATCTAAAGTAATTGATCTCAGTACTGCAGAAGAATAATTTTTGAGCACTCCTCAGGGGTTTGCAGAAAAGTTCTGATTTCTTGACTCATATCTCAATCTTACATGAGATATTCTAGAATTAGTGTCAGCTCTTGTTCCAGCCATTGTGAACACCACTAGATATCTCTGATTCATTATCCAGACTTTCTGCTCTCAAAGTCAAGGGAAATGTTCTTCAGTGGGCTGAAGTGATGGTCTGTAACTTCGGAATCTTAAATTGATGGGATTTCGTGGAGAACAAAAGGACTGGAACTTGATTTACCAAACTCACCTTCTGCACTGTCACAATTTATGTTACTATTATTACTAATTGGAATTGTGATGACTTCTCCTTGCAAAAGATCATAAAAAGAACAGAAAGTGTGACTGATTAAAAGCAGTTTAATGAGGATAGAAAATGGTACAAAATGAATCCATTCTCACTCTACTCTTAATACTTTATTTTTGCAATGATTTTAAACTCCTCAGTGTACCAGAGCTGTGCTGTAATAGCCAGTACTCCTGGCAGGGTAAAAATTGTGTACAAGAAATTTACTGAAAACAAACTGGAAAAACAATAGGTAAGTTTTTATTATTTCTATTTTAATTTTTTATTTTATGTATTTTGAGACTATGGATAATAATTTGAATAATCTACTTTAAAAAAAAAGGATGTGTGTGTGTATATCCACTCCAGATGTAGAGAATCACAGAATCACTGAGGTTGGAAAAGACCTCCAAGCCATCAGGTCCAACGTCAGCCTGAGCACCTCAAACCACTAAAGCACATAGTGAAAATCAGGGAACCATATCAACATATATCAATATAATCATTCCTTTGTAACAATTAAATTCTTGATAAAATGAATAATTTGTCTTTAGATTCCCTCTCTTGTTATGGGAGGAAGTGACATCTTCTCACTCCCAGAAGAGTCTCCAGGAAAAGGGACTGAGAAGCTGCTCCCGGTACCCCAGGTTGGGCCTGGGAAGGCTTGGAGTGGAAGCTCCAGCTCCATATCAACAATGGAGAAGACTCTACAGCTTTGGACACGAATCCAGAACAGGAGGAGAGAACATGTTACACTTTGCTAACCTAAAAAAAGTTTGCTGTTAGAAAGAAGTGTTAGGTCACAAAACCTGCTTCTGCACTCTGGGCTGCTTTATTTGCTTTTACCAGAATTTTATTTTCCTTTTTTCCTCTCTCCCCTTTATCAGACAATAATCCTTTTTGTCATCACATGCTGTTTCATTGTTGGTTTGATTTCTTTTTCCCCTACCTGCTTAATGTAGTGACAGGTTGTCAGTTAAACTCTTGTTTGGTTCCAAGCAATAAAATCATGCCTGAAATGTCCTTGGCACTAACTCTACACTTTCCATCTTCAAGCATTTATTAAAATTATTTAAGGCTGCAAAATATTCTAATCTCTTGTGTACAGATACACTCAAGGCCTGGCTGCTGGTTACATTTTCACCCATGTGAAATATTCAGTGAAAAGGTTTGTTAGGAGAGACAATAAGCCTCATTTTACCTCAAGATGTTTAATTTTTGTCTGTCCAATGAAAGCAGAATTTTCCTCACTGGCAGAAGAAAACTCTGTTATATTTCAGTGTGGCATTTACTTCTGGATAAATTTTCCTATAAAAAGATTCTCCCATTTTCTGTTTCTCTGACTGCATTGATGTATTTTTACCTGCTCAACTGTATAGGAGGTATTTCATTAAATAAACTTGTTCAGGGAAAATACCAGGTACAATCATCTGGAATATATTTGAACTCACCTCAGTGGAGCTGTCTCCAAGCCTTCCCTTGGCTCAGCCATGTGATGTCATGTTTTTTTACAGTGTGGGGCTAGGCTTGAGTTGAACTCTCAACAGTTCATTGAAAACTCTCTTGTGTGGTCCCAACAAAGACCTTTTGGTGCAGGAGAAGGTCAAAACCCAGCTCTGTGCTGAAGGTGAATGGAAACATCTTTAAAACATCCTTAGACGTGAGTTCCTGAGAGAGCTCCTGTCACGATTATTGGAGTCAGAACACACTCATGGCCTGTTCAGTTCAAATTTACCACCTTGCACAAGGAAAGTCACAGTAATCTTTCCTCAGAATGATGTTTCCTTCCTGCATAAATGGCACTGGATTTTCTGGTAGCTCTTAGCAGGCTGTTCTGAAATGGAGAGGACAGTGGGAAGTATGTTATTTTTTAAACTTTGGATCTAATCTAAAGGGAAAGGAAGGATGTTTTAGGTGGTTTTTGTATTTTTTAGTTTGGTCGTAAGTTGTTTAAAGGAGCTTAATGGAGGACCTGTGGCAAGGCTGGGAACTGAAAATGGGTGGCCACTGGAAAAATAACTGGTGGAAAACAAAAACACAAACAAAAAGTTGTATCAATGCATTGTCCACTGAGTAAATGTCTTTTCTTTTTTTTTTTTAACTAATGGAAGAACAAAAAGAAATATTTCTCCTTTTATTTCTATGTACTTCAAAATTTTTGCATGTTTTAAATTGAGTCCTAATGAACATCCTTAACCAACTTTATTCATCTCTCTGGCACTTCAATTTTTAGGACAGCTGGGACACCTGCCATCTTAACTCCTTTTCTAAAAATCTCACATCTATAGTAGTAGGACTTTCCTGCCTAAAAGGGGCAAGTTTCAAAGAGATGCAGAAAGATCTGAATTCTTCAGAGAGCTGGCTTTGAGATAGCCCAGAAAATTAAATGTGATTAGCAAGACTAAAACCTTCATTTATGAAGTGAAAATATTGCCCAATAATACTTAAGACAAAGGCAGATCTAGGAAAATGCAGGCCAGAAAAATAAAGTTCTACAAATTAAATTTAGAGTAATAGATAAACAGGAGGTCAGATATTAGGTATTAAGAAAGGAAGAGGGAACAAACCAGAGGAGCCTCAAGATATAACTGTATACATCTGTGATGCATCAGCATCTTTAATTCTGTGTGTGGTTCTGCCACATCAAAGAAGGATATCACACAATTGGGAAAGGGTCAGGAAAAGGCAACAGGGATGATCAAAAGCAGGAGATGGCTTATGAACAATTGGCTGGGGCACTTCTGCCCAGAGAAGAGACAACTTGGAGCTGGGCAGGCAAAGAAAGATGTGTCCCATGGATTTCACACTGCAGAGAGATTGTCTGTGTAGTGCTTTTTGTGGGCAGGAAACAGGGACAAAGTAGTTAAGAAAGACATCAGAGCAAACAAGCAACTTGTTCACACCACGTGTAATGAAGCTGTGCAGAGCTTCCAACCACAGCATGTGCTGGAAGCTGACAACTTACTCTGGTGCAAGAGGAGCTCATGGCAGAGAAATCCACTGAGGATTACTAAATACAGAGAAAACAGCATTCTTCAGGTGAAAATACAAATTGTTGGATCCTGAAAAAATATCAGAGTGCTTGTCTTGCTCCTATACACAGCTGTAGGTACTTGATTTTGCTACAGATAGGATGCTGGACCAGTGATCCTTTGGTTTGAGCCTGTGTGGGTGTTCTTACACCCTCTCCCTTTCAAAGTTCAGCTCTTACACTACTGAGTGAATTTGGGATTTGAGGTATTAAAATCCTTTCTGCTGAGAATTTATATACCAAAAGCTTTACACATGTGGGCTTTTCCTCTGTATAGCCATCATCTTTTCCCCTGTAGATCTAGTCAGCATGTTGATGCTGTTTTTCTTTTGATTTACAAGTGTATACTTAATATAAGTATATATTTCAGTATATATTTAGTATATTTAATATGTATAGCTGCAATAAGAATATATTTTCCCTCCTTTTAACACTGCTGAAGGAGCACAATGTCATCAGAGAGATGCTTCTGACCATTTGGAATATGTTTTAAAAATTGGAGTCAGGGCATCTCTTTATAGCATCATAAAAACCAATAAATTGAACAATCTTTTTTTCTTAAAATATGCATTGTTTGACTTGACTCCAGCACTCAGATGGAGCTGGAAGTCAAACAATCGTGCATCTCAAAATTAGGCCTGGCTCAGTCTTGGGTACCTGAGACCCAGAAAGAAACAGTACTAAAAACTTTTAATGAAATGTACTTTAAAAACATAATGGAATGTCCTGGAGTTTAGGCAACACAATGGAAAGTATTTCTAAATGAAACATATGTCTCCATACCTCCGTTCAGATGGAAAACGGGGCAGAATTTGTGAAAAGGGTGAGAGATTCAGTGCTGGGAGAGCTGTGCTCCCTGGCACCTCAGAGTGACGTTGGCATTGTTGGTGCAGATGGTGCTGGAGACAGGAACAGGCTGCCAGGAGCACGTCCCTGGAATGTGGATCCCTGCTCAGAGCCAGGACTGGAGCCATCCAGCTTTGCTCCTCCTGAGCTGCTCACCACGTTTTCCTGTAACTCCTGAGAGCTGGAGTGACTCTTACTTGGCATTCAGTTACAAATTGGGAAATTCTTTTCTTCAGAAGTTTTTGTTGCAACCAGTGTCACCAGAATCTCAGGATATGCTGAGCTGAAAGGGACCTCCAAAGATCATGGAATTCATCTTCTGGCCCTGCACAGGCCCATCCCCAAGAGTCCCCCCTGTCCCCAGAGGATCATCCCAACCCCTCCTGCAGCTCTGGCAGCCTTGGGGCTGTGCCCACTGTCCTGGGGAGCCTGGGCAGTGCCCAACCCCCCTCTGGGCAAAGGAGAGCCTTGGCCTGAGATCCCCCCTGCCCCTGCCCTGACACAGCTCCAGCCCATTCCCTGGGCTCCTGTCAAAATATGTTTCTATGCAATGTTTTTCTTTGGCAGTTTAATATTTTCCTACTATTTCCATGAACAGCCTTATATAGAAAGTAGTAATAATAGTAATTAGTATTTCAGAATTGATTTTCCTGCTTTCTATTGGAAAAAGTGTGCACAAGTCTGCACAACACTTACCAGCTCATTTTAGATTCTCATTACTCTATTTAATATCCTTTCAGCTTTCTCTGCTGCATCAAAGCCATGAAAATTAGCAATGACAGTGGCAGAAAATTGGCAGTGACAGTGGCAAGGTGTTTTCTACCACCACCATAACCAAACTAATGGTTATCAAGCACAACCACTTACAGGTCTGTTCTCTCAGTGTGTTCTCTAACCCGTTTCAGAAATCCTTAGGAGATAAAGATTTGCACAGGTAACTGTTATATGCATTGAGGTGGTTTGCTTTTTTCAGATAATACCCCCGAGCATGAAACAATTGATGCTTCTTTTGTTCATCAGACAAGAGGCAGATTTGTCATATTATTTTGATAGTCCTGGTTGATTCTGGAGCATGCTGAGTATTTTCTTCAATGGTGTCTTATTCTAATGCTGAAAGTGTCTGGTATCAAAAAACCAAAAATATAGAGACCCAAAAAATCATTGTAGTCTTTGTATCCAAATATTGTTCTAGGACAAAAAACCCAACAACTGTTTACAGGAAAAATAAACTAAACATTAATATCATGGACAGACTTTGTGGTTCCACTTGGAAACTTTCAACGCCTGGACTTTGTAAGTTGTTTAGAAACGAACACAAAAATCTCTGAAATATTTGGTTCTGGGAAATGAAACTGCAAACAAACAGATTTTGTTATGTATGTGTCTGTAGAGGAGAATGTCTGCAATGTGCACCTCTGCTGCGGGTTTGTGTTATCTCACCCATCAACAACTATTCCCAGAGTGAAAAATAACTGAGTGTGTTTTACCTTTCTGCTCTGGGGAAAAAAAGCATAAATATTCTTCATAGCATTCTTGGCTAAATAAAGATCATGAGGCTTATATGTCATCTACCATGTGGGTCATCATCTCACACAGATTCAGCACAATTCTGGGGGCAAAATTTATTTCTTTGTCATTGGAAATTGCCAGTCTGTTGAATACAAAATATTCTTAAATATAGAACTATGGGCTTGTTGTTGTTGGGGTTTTTTTTCATTTTGGGACTGTGTTTAACCTGCTATCTACTCTACCTCCTTCCTTTTGTATTCTGTAGGTTTGAGTACTTGTTTTTAAACCTGGATTTGATTTAGGATCATCATAAAATCCCAAAACAGTTTGAGATGGAAGGGACATTAATGATTACATAGTTCCACCCCTACCATGGGCAGGGACACCTCCCACTATCCCAGGTGGCTCCAACCTGGCCTTGGGCACTTCCAGGGATGGGGCAGCCACAGCTTCCCTGGGCACCCTGTGCCAGGGCCTCCCCACCCTCACAGGGAAGAATTCCTTCCTAAAATCCAATCTAAACACACTCTCTGTCAGCGTGAAGCCATTCTCTCTTGTCCTGTCACTCCAGACCAATGGAAATAGTCTCTCTCCATGTTTCTTGTAGCTCCTTCAGGTCCTGGAAGGCCACAATGAGGTCCCCCAAGAGCCTTCTCTTCTCCAGGCTGAACAATCCCAGCTCTCCCAGCCTTTCCTCCCAGCAGAGCTGCTCCATCCCTCTGATCATCTTGGTTCCTCCTCTGGACTCTCTCCAGCAGCTCCATGTCCTTCCTGTGCTGTTCCCCAGGGCTGGAGCAGCTCTGCAGGTGGGGTCTCCCCACTGACTGCAGAGGATTGACACCTTCATCTCTCTGCCCTCAAACACAGGTGACAATTCCAAAACTACCCGGGAAGATCTGGTTTCATTAAACCTTCATATGTACACCATGGTCCTTGGCAAAACTTTGAGAGCTGGTGAGCAGATGTTGTAGAAATTCTTGAGACTATTTATGGTTCATATGAGGCTTTTTCAGCATTTTTCATTCCTTGACCTCCTTCTCTGAAACTTTTAAGCATCCAGTTGGAAAATCCAGAGATTCTATTTGATCTTTGCAACAAAATGCACATTTGCATAGTAAAAATTACAGTTAAAAATCCTGGCTGAAGTAAGTTTTTCTAAATTATTGAGAGAACAATATGAATAACAAAAACTTTTGACATTTTTGAATAGTTAGTTTGAGTGGAAAAGGCAAAATTCCCCAGACAAATTATTTGCCCACTGCTAGTTCCATAAAGAATTTAGTTTTCCTTTTTTCTTATAGAATGTACCCCATACACTTTCAAGTTTAATTAATGGCAAAACAATAATAATAAAAAACAGCTTCCATAAGGTATTTTTAAGTTTTGTAAATTCCTAAAAGTCACCTCATAGTTTGTGTGCTCTTGGTTTTCAGAAAAGCTTTTCAAATTCTTTCGGCAGCCTGATTGTCAGTGCATGAGTGCTCAATATTGTGTGAAAATCGGGTTTTTAATGAGTCACAAATTCAGTTCCTCAATTTACAATAAATTACAAAGAGATTTTGGCCTTTTCTATGGATCATCAATTTTGATTTTGATATCCCAGCATATATTTTGCAGGATATTGTCATAAATTAGTGTCTTGAGACATTTAAAGAAAGAATTAATTAATATGTTTTACATTTGCTCTTTGCACTTTTTATAGGACATCTTGCAATGGTTTTTAAATGCCCAACTCACTGAGGTTTTGTTGGTGCACAGCCCATGTCTTAAAGGGATTTTACACAATGCAGTTGTTTTTGTGCAGAAATTGGGACATATACAGGGAAACACTTGGGCTTTTTGTAAAATGTAAATGTAAAATGTCTTTAATAATCATCTTAATCTTTGCTTCTCAAAGGTTTCTCTGGGCCCATGATAAGGTGGTTTCACTCCTTGCTCAGGAATTTGAAAGGAGGCATCCTGGAGAACACAGGGACAGCACAATCCTTGTCATCTCTCTAATTTCTTGGCTGCTAATATCCATTTACATTCCTGCACTGCAGCTATTGGAGATTTGCATAAACTAACATTTTTGGAGAATAACTCTGGCTTTGGCCATTGTCCAAATTGCCATTTTAATACGAATGTATCGCTCTCTGTAGAACAATATTTTGAAAATTGACTTCTGAAACCTCATCCCTAAACCAGCCAGTTTGATTTTCAGTCACTCACTGAAGTCCAAGGGCCTAGTAATCAAATTTGAAATTAAATATACTTTCAAGCTTTAAATACCTAAATGAAGACTTCAAATTGTATCTCCTTTGAATATTGCCAGGGTGAAAGTAATGGCCATATGTGTTAGGTGGTGACTGAGGGGAAGATTAACACAAATGATATTATATTAATGCTGTAGTGCTCATAAAATCAGATTAAGGTTCTCAGAACGTGACAATAAGTTGTAATAATGGAGCTCAGGCCTGTGCAAGGGATGAGGGAAACCATGGTCAAGGAAAGAGAGAATTAAATAGGCCACACTGTGAAATTCTTATGTTGGAATCATTTACATGGCTTCTCCTTCCTCAAGGTTTTTCCTAAGGACTTTCATAAGGAAATCCACTAGCATTACTGATCCAATCTAGTTCCAGTTATCTAGGAAGTATTACTAAAAGACAACAAATAATAAACCAAAAGAATGGACCTTGAAATGCTTGGGGTTTGTTGGTGTATGACCCCACGAAAAAGGTGGCTGTAGCAGCAGTCAACAAAGTTCTGCAAAGCTGGGGAAAATGTTTGTAGTGCAACAGAAAACTAGGATGTGACCAACTCCAGCTGCACATCTAAAAATATTCCCCCTGTAACTTCAGAATTTTGTGCAACAGTGTCTTTCAAATCACTTATTGAGATCCAATAGAGTTTGCTGTGTGTGAGCAAAGTGTGATTTATTGGCACAGAATATTTTGTTATAATAATTCTTCAAAGTCTGTAACACTGTAATTAGATGTCTTCAATTTTTCAAAATATTTGCCTGTTGTCCATGACAGTCTTTTGAGTTTATTGTTGCCAAATAAAGCACACACACACACACATCCAGGATGTTACTGCATGTCCTCTGCCCTGGGACATTCTGAATCCCAAGGGAAAGGTGTTGCATCTCACAATGGTGACAGTGGTTCATGGCATTACCAACTTTCCACCCAGTAATTCTAACACATCAACAAATTTAAACGAGCTCAAACGAGCCTCAAAATGCCCTAAAAATGAAGACATGACATGCAGTTCAAATTGGACAATAAATATGTTTTTATGCTTGAACCAACAGATCTTTCTGGGCTGGGGTTGAGGCTTCCCTTGCACAGGATCACTTAAATCCTTTTGGACATTCTGTGACTTTGACATTAATAAGTAAAACAAGTAAAATCAATGACATAGCCAATGCCAATATTTGCTTGGCATACTTTTAAACCTTCACCTTAAAGTCATTGGTGAATTTAGAAGAATTTAATCCCACTGAATTCGATAAGTTTTCCAATTCCAGGTGTGTAATCCTTAGGTTGGCTCTGTCAGGGTCAGCCAGGGCCAGGAATGGCTCCAGCTGTTTCCTGGTGGGTTCCTTACCCTCAGTGACCCCAGGAATTCTGATGAAATTATTTTTTTCTACATATATTATTTAGCCATGTTAATTTGTGACAAAACACCACAGAGAAAGATTAAAAAATAAAAAACATCAACCCTAAAAACTAAATGATGTCAAGTAGAATCATATTCCCAACTCTTTCAATCTCATATATTTTTTGGGAACAGAATAGGCTTTTTGCCTCTGTTTATACACATTTGTGTGCCACCTTTTAAAGTGTTTTTACAATGTGTGGAGTGAATGCTCCAGTGTCCTTGGCTGTGTTTAAAATAACAAAATCCAGGTGTCCTGAATTAAGAGAGGAAACCTGAAGGATCCTGTTGCAAATAACATAGAGCAATAAATTAGAAACAACTTGACAAAAGACAAAAAAGTAGAACGTTGAGTGAATTTGATACCAAATTATAGCAAAGGCAACTGAGTATTTTCCTGGGGTAACTTTCACAACAAAGAAATTAATAAAAGGAATTAAAATGTGAAGTCTCCAGACTGAATGCTCCAGAATTTGCATCCTTTCTCATTCAGATATGAGAAAAGCTACTACTTAATTTTCAGCAGTATGGGCTTTGTATAACCAGAATTAGCAAGGAATTGCCTCAGTTTCTGTCAGCTTATCTTCTACAGAAATATAAAAATGTGTCAGTGTCTAGAGCCTATAAAGGAGGTTCTTCTGATAATGTAAAATTTCATAAAAATGAATTATTTTCAAAGTAGAGGAATCCTCCTTAAGTGGTAATAGAGGAGGCTTTTAAATGCAGAAAGTTAGTGAAAAAAATGTGTCTTTCTGACCTCTTTGCACTGTAAACACAAGATTCTCCTGCTGAAGTGCTCCTTTGTCAATGGGATATTTGCCCCGTTGTTCTATTTGGTTTTTTTATATTTCGTGGTTTTACTTTTATAAAAAACTGTTTGCTGGAGCAATGCCTGTTTGTGTAAATGTTTGAGACATTGTGTTTGGTTTTGTTTAAAAAAAGGAAAATAAAATTACCCATTTCCACACACTGTGGTGAAAAAAGAAGGGCAAGAGTTTTGTGGAACAACTCAAAGGAGTTGTTCAGAGGTATCTGAAAATTATCATATATTTGTTGCTTTCATCACCTGGATATTCACTATTTAAAACAGTTTATAACAATGTAGCTGATGTATACTTTTCACGTTGGAAACATCTTTGTTTTCATCCAATCCAAATTTCTTTCTTTTTTAATTAAATGCTTCAAACAAAGTTAAGAGGTTCAGAAGGCTGTTTCATGTATATTTTTGTAAAATCTCTGCCCTGGGAGCCCAGACACCTCCTGTTTTACTGGTGGATGTTTTTTGTGAAGGCATTAGATTCCAGATTCAATAGGTATTTAAAGTTCTCAGGCCTCAGTGACATAGAGATCCTCAAAGCTGCTGCTGTCAGTGAAACAGGAGCATAATTTACAGATGTTAATAACTTCCAGGAGATATTTTGGGAACACTTATAGCCCCATCCTTCCCATTCCAGCCTGTGTGCCTCACCATGCTGCCACTGCACAGGAGACGTGGCTTTTTCTGGCTGACACACAGACAGCAGAAGAAGTTGGAAATCCTGCTCCTTCTGTGCCATACTTAATCATGGAAAATAATATAAATTGGAACAAGCTTATTTAAATCCTTCAGTCATGTATCATGTTCCTCAGGAACTGGCCAGGAATAGCTGAATAAATTACACCAGAGCCTTCAAAGGAGGAGCGTTTTCCTTCCACTTGAATCCAGGCGGAATCTTCCCGAGCTAAACAAATAACAGGTGTGAGCTGCAATGAGAAACACACAGTTCAGAAGTTGGCCTCTGATTCACACACCAGTGGTGGGGCTGAAATACGAGGCTTGGACTGATTAGTCCCATGTAAGGAGTTTCCTGGTCTTGGCTCCAGACGGGAGCGCCGGGGAGGAGGCGGCTCTGGAGGCCAGGAATGCACCAGGATTAGAGACACATTTTAATGGGAACCAGATTTCTCCTGATCTGGGGGATGGGGCTTTACAAGGCCTGCAATATTATCACTCACCAGTATCCAGCAGTGCTGCAGTAAGTTGAGAAATCCTAAGCCTAAAGAGCTGTTGTACTGTTGCTGCCCATTCCTGGAGTTCAGAGACAAGCAGGGAATAGATAAACCAACCATAAATACAATATTGAGCCATTGGAGAGTGTCCAAAGGAGGGAATGGAGATGGGGAAGGGCCTGGAGGGGAAGGGTGTGAGGAGCAGCTGAGGGCACTGGGTGTGTTCAGGGGGAGAAGAGGAGACGGAGGGGAGAGCTCCTGGCAGGGACAACTTGCTGGGCAGGGGCAGAGGAGGGGCAGGGCCTGAGCTCTGCTCTGTGGGGCCCAGGGCCAGGAGCCCAGGGAATGGGCTGGAGCTGTGTCAGGGCAGGGGCAGGGGGGATCTCAGGCCAAGGCTCTCCTTTGCCCAGAGGGGGGTTGGGCACTGCCCAGGCTCCCCAGGGCAGTGGGCACAGCCCCAAGGCTGCCAGAGCTGCAGGAGGGGTGGGATGATCCTCTGGGGACAGGGGGGACTCTTGGGGATGGGCCTGTGCAGGGCCAGGGGTTGGATGGATGGTCCTTGGGGGTCCCTTCCAGCTCAGCATGTTCTGGGATTCAGTGACTGATTCTCCATCACCCCATGTTTCTCACCTCTCACTTATATCTTGAAAGCTACCAAAGATTCCCAACACTCTGAAAGACAAAAGACCAGCAGCAGACCAAAGGAAAAGCCCTAATTCTGCTGGGGATTTCCTGCCTGGCCTCCCAGTATCAGGAGCTGCTGTCAGCCAGGGATGCTCCCAGCACAGCACAGCACAGCAGTGGGAACACTTCCATGGGGCATCTGCCTGAAAAAATCCATAGGTTTAATGCTTGTTTACATCGGCTTTCTGGGACAAGCAGTTTTTGTCATGTTATCACTACGTTGTTAGGAGACAGAATTTTTCACCTATCTGAAGGCTTTTTATGACTCCCTATCTGGAGTTTGTGAATACATTCCCTACATGATGGATTGGCAGGAGATTTTTGTGGAGTTTCTGACTCTATTATCCAGCAGTGAACTCTCCCAGAAAGTAAATTTGAAATTCATGATGATGACTATCATATCAGGATTTGACTCTGTGAGCTGTGTTTCCTCAGATCATATTTCTCTGTTAGAAATAATAAAAAACTTACCAGGGGAAAGAAATGGTTTACAGGAATAAATATGCTTAGGATAGATTAAATTAATAACTGAAAATGAACAATGGAGTTCAACTGTATGCTGCTCACAAACAAGTTGCCACAAAATTAAATAGATTCATTGTTCTTCAGGTGAAAATATATCTAATCAGGCTCTTATTAGAATATGAATACCTAAATTATGTAGCTCATTTGAATGAAATCCAATACAATCTTAATTACCTGCTGCATTCCCTTGTATTTCATATGCTATATATCTTTACTAGAAAACTATCTAAAACTTCAAACGAGCTAAAAATAAAGGAAAAAACTTTTCTTTTGAAAACAGGCCACTGTAAATACTCACCTAGCAAACATTTGTTCATGTTCTGTCTCATAAGAAATGCCATTTATTTTAAACCATTGTGGTAAGTGCTGAAAGCTGAGCTGATCTGTGCAATCCATTTGCAAACTTGAGCCCTAAAGAGCCAAGTACAGAAGCAGAAAATTTTGTTTTAACTAATAAAATTTTAGATTTCTCCAAACCAACTTCAGATCCCGTTTGTTCATGTAAATGCAAAAGTTTAATTGTTTTATTTTATTGCAAAAGGAGAATTATAAAATACCTAGGTAGGCTTTGGAGTCAGGAAGCTACAAAATGGCCCAGAAAAATACTTCAAAAACATGTGAAGTGTGAGAAATCATAGAACACCTTTGAAATACCCAGAACATGAGGGATTCTCCAGCTTCCTTCCACGTTCTCCTTCTCTCCCTGCTGGAAATACCTCAGTGAAAAATCTGATCAGGTAATTCCATGGAATTTCACTGCCTTGCTTTGCTGGCTCCCAAGGAAGGGCAGCAGGGGGGAATTGCCACTGGATATAAGTGTGACATCCTCAGCACCATCGAAATTGTTGGAACAAATTTTTAAGGTGGTGACTAATAAAACACCAGAGCAAAACTGTGGAGCAGCATAAGAGCTGCTTTTAACTGTGGAAAGTAGCTGATGACCAATAAATGTGAAGAACTGCCTGGATTAGGAGCTGAAGAGTCTGGAATGAGCTGCTCTGCACTGGGGAACAGGAGCAGAATTTTTGGATTTATAAGATTGTTCTGGCAGCTTCTCTGAGTTGGGTACAGGACACACTATATGTTCTCTGTGTCCATCTCTGTCATGGTTAATGAGATTTCCTATATGCACACCAGGGATGTGTTGTGTCCATATGTACAAAAAGAACTGCACAGAGTTGTAAACATCCCCTAATGTTTCCCAGCTTTTGAACCTGTGGGATCAGGCCATGGAGAGCAGACAAAAGAGGGGACCATGCCTTTGCCCTTACTGTGTGTTGTGTGCTCACCCTCAGTTTGTATGTTCATCAGAATATATCATCCTGACACATGCCAAGGAGAAAATGAAGTGCTTTTTATATTTTTATACAATTTTCTTTATGAACATGGGGTGATACCTGGACAAACAGCAAGATGTGATTTAATGACTCAGTTTAGTATCCTGGATTTGCCTCAGTGTTGCACAGAGCTGAGCCTGGGGCTGTAACTACAGTTCCTCAATTGCATGAGGCTGGAGAATCTGTCCCTTAAAATATGCTGAAATTTAAGCATTTATTTTTACCTGTTTACTCAGAATCTGCTTGTTCTGAAGTTCCAGATAAACTGGAGTTCAGTCTTCTGGAAAGAAGCAGATTCCACCCTATTGATTTCAGTTCTTTGTGGCAACTGGATCTTTATAACATCAATTTCTGACAATGAAGTACTGAGCTGAATGATGGATGTTGTCACATACAGTTTTGTCTGAACTCTTGGCCTTGCTGGTAGAAATTTCTCTGAGTCAGGAGACTGTTTTTGCTTCCCAGAGTCATGGATATGTGTAGGTACTCCAAATATTTAATCCAAACAGGCTGTTTAGAACGAGCTGGGAGGAGTCACTGAATTCTTGCCATGCTCAGAATATGGAGATCTGAACTGGCCAATATTTAAGATGAATCTAAAGGAGGTTTAGACACCAGAGGATAGGATAAAAATAGATATCTGCAGTTCATTAGAAGAGCTGTGTCTTTAAAAAAAACCAAAAACCCAACAACCCCCCCCAAAAACCAAGTAATGCCATCATAGAGAATGGTGCTGCCACCACACTGTATGTAAAATCCTACTGGTTATAATCTTCACTCTGAGGAATGAGACTTTTGCATTTAATTCTCTTTCCTGCTGCAGCAGTGAAGGATATCTCCATGGGAAGGCCTCCCAAAGCTTTGCTACTGTGCCAAAATTAAGGCAAACAGCGAAAAGAGGAGGCTGGTGCTGATGCAGCTGAAGGGCATCTTGCTGAGAGTCTGTTTGCAGGGTTCCCCCACATCTGACTGTATAAAACCCTGGATGTGATGTGCTCTGTGGTGGATGTCTCTGGCTATGAAAAAAACTTTTTATGCTACACTTGAAAACTCGAGTTTCGTGTTTCCCAGATTGCAGGAACCACAAGGCTACCAAGCCTTCCTCCTTTTAGCCTCATAAATTTGCGTAGCTTTCTTTTTCAGTTTTCATTTTAAGAGATGGAGTGTCTGGCCCATTCTCCCAGTATAGAGATGGAGCACTGATCGTGACCAGAATAGAAGATACAGTTAATATTCCATGTAGAGAGAACATATGTGGTTCTTTGCTAGTTTGTGGAATTTGAGTATTGCACAAGAACTAAGGAATTACTTGCACAATCTGGGCTGGTAAGAATATTACCGAGATTTTTCTCTTTGAATCTTCTGAGCATTGGAAGGCTTCTACGTAGGAACATTTTGGCATGAGAAGTTTAACTCAGGTTTTGAGTTGAAATCAGTAGAGATTGTTGGAAGGCAGGGTGGGAGAGGAGCTCTGGTAGCAGGAGGTTCACCTGGATAGGGCAGGACTCAGGTTTTCCCTTTAAAAAGCTGGAAAAGGAAGTGGTGTGGGCTCATATGGAGGTTTCTCCATGAAGAAAGGAGCTTCTCTGGAAAAACTGGTAAAAGAGTTGTCATAGTTTGAGAAATAAACATCTGTCCTTGCTCTTTGGTATAGTGATATACGTATAGATATGTATTTCGTTTACATATGTATACATTTATATCTGTGTATTTAAGAGGGTGTCCCAGGAATAAAAATAGGTGCTGGGTATTGGAGAGAAACTCAAGGTGTTGCAACTCAAGGAATTTTATTGGCTGTAGAGCTTGAGGTATTTGCACTTACTGCTTTAAAGGTTGGACAGTAGATTTTGAACTTTTTAATACATAATAAATGTAGACCAAATGGCATTTTTTGGAAGTTTAAACTGTTATTTTTGCTTTTGGTAGCAATTAGGGTGGAAACATGCCTGCCGTGGTATTTGTAGCATTAGAGCCATAGGACTCCAAGTGCAATGTGTGCTTTCTTCCTCAAAACCTTAGCCTTAAAAACTGAGCTTGAAATTGGACTATTGGGGGTGATGTAAATGACTCTTTTTATTTTTAAAGCAGAAGGGAAAGATTACTTAGAGCAGCTACAGTAAACAAGCTCACAGTGCTCTGCAACGAGCAAGTTTAATTGTTCCTTAGTCCCACTACTCATACTCCATTGTTCATAAAATACTAATAATTAAAATCATTAAATAGCAGCTATTTGTTGAGCTTTTAATCTTAAAATAATCAAATGAGTTGTTGTGGAAAGCATAGAGTAGTTAAAAACATGAATGGTATGGTTTGGTGGGTAATTAATCAAAGGTGTGGCCATTGCTGGATTGTGCTGAAAGTTTTAAATCAGAATTTATTGATGAGAGTGACTTGGAGTATCTGAGCTCTCTTTTTTGCTTCCTTTGCATCACAGAAGGGTTGGCTACAATGAGGTGTCTAAAAGGAGACCGAGGGGAGAGCTCCTGGCAGGGACAACTTGCTGGGCAGGGGCAGAGGAGGGGCAGGGCCTGAGCTCTGCTCTGTGGGGCCCAGGGCCAGGAGCCCAGGGAATGGGCTGGAGCTGTGTCAGGGCAGGGGCAGGGGGGATCTCAGGCCAAGGCTCTCCTTTGCCCAGAGGGGGGTTGGGCACTGCCCAGGCTCCCCAGGGCAGTGGGCACAGCCCCAAGGCTGCCAGAGCTGCAGGAGGGGTGGGATGATCCTCTGGGGACAGGGGGGACTCTTGGGGATGGCCCTGTGCAGGGCCAGGATTTGATCCCTCGGGGTCCCTTTCAACTCAGGAAATTCTGGAATTCTATGAAACTTCTGTTTCTGGTTAACCTCTTGATGAATTCTCTATTTCCCCTATTTTCCAATGTTCAAAAGATGGATGTTGTCTCGTGCTCATTTCCTGGGAACATACCCAAATCCAGCCAGACACTGGGAATTGTCTGGGGTGATCAGTCCAAGAGTGGGGTCCTGGCTGTATCCAGCTCAGTGTGCTGGGTGAGCAGATGAACCCAGGGAGCTCTGGAGCTGAAACCAGCTGGGGCTTTCCAGTGCCATCAGGAAAGGGAGGGGCTGACTCCCAACCTTCCCGAGTCAGCCATCTGGAAAACAGGGTTACAAAGGGTGGTTGACGAATGAATATTGAGAATGTTTTGAAGGTTAAGGCTGAGAAATGATGATTTATCATGGGATGGTAATCAGCACCAGCCTGGTGTTAGCACAGCAGCTTTTTATGGAGCTACATTTTACAGCTGGGACTTGCTGTGGTGATTTCTTTCCCTTTGCTTTTAGGCTGTTTTAAGTGTTTCTGTGATACTGAGCTGTGTTGCACCTCTGGCACGGCCAGATGTGGCAGAATTGCTGACTTCTGCATAATATAAATAGAAATATACTGGAATGGAACCAGTTACAGAAGTTACAGCAGTGTTACTGCTCCAGTTTGAGGTGAGCTTGTCTCTGGGAGGTGAAGCAGTTTCTGCAAAGAACATAAAATATGAATTAAGTAGCATAGATATTTATGCAGTGGAAAAACTGGTATTTTCAGAAAGTTTATCTGGGCTTTTGGAGTTCAAGAGAAGTTTACATGTCTAGCTCATAGTCATAAATTTCAAAGCAGAAAAAACGCACACTTTCTCCTTTTTTTCAGTGTAATGAAGATATTCTCCTCTCTTTGGTATAATTGCATTGTCAAATGGAGGACTGCTCAAGTAATCAGCAACATAATTAGGGAAGCTTTTTTGCTCCCTCTGTCTTCAGCTGAAATACAATCCTGATTTCTAATGCCCTTTGCAGCAGGGCAGTTTTCTTAAAGGAAAGGGAGGGAAAAATCCCAACCTTTAATGAACAAGAGAGCCCAGGGAAACTGATATGTTATATTTTTATAACTGTCTCAAAGGCAGCTTCAGCTTTCCATTTTTAGCAAATAAAAACCAGGTTATGAGACTTTGAAAGTCTGTTGTACGAAACTGATCTTCCCTTTCCCCTCTCATCCCCCATTTTATTCCTCCCTTGGGAATTGCAGAATCCCGTGCTCTAGGACATCTTATTTATTAAGAGTTAAACTGAATAGCTGGAGAAAACTGCTGTGGAATGAGACTGGCAGGACTTGCAGAAGTTAGAAATGGGCAGACATGCTCCAAAGACTGTTCGATTCCCTCCAGTAGGGATTTCTGTTGCATTTTAGGGAGAATTTCCCAGCCTTAACATTCTGTGATTTATTTATTTCTAGATACTGTTAGTTGCGTTCTCCTGCATACGTGGTACACTTGGAGCTGTTGGAGAACAAGTGAGACTAGGAGTTTAAAAGAAAACGGGCAGTTTTTGGCAGCAGGATATTGCTAATGAAAGAGAGTTTCCATTTTTACATTGCTTGGGAAAAAAAAAATGGTGGCAGAAATCAGTAATGTGGTTGGAAATGTGTGTGACTGAGGCTGGGAGACTTGTCCTGGGCTGTGCTGGGAGACGTGAGCAGTGGATGAGCTGGAATAAAGCCCTGACCCTGGACAGTGCTGGAGGCTGACTGTGATAGCTGGGAGGGGAGAGCCAGGATTCCAGTGTGTCCTGTGCTGGCTGTGTCCCTGGGGGCAGAAATCCAAGCATTTGGAGTGGCTGATCTCAGACTGAGTCATTTTACTCCACAGAAAGGTGTGTAAATCCATGCCTGCCTTGGAGCCTGTGGATTTGCAGAGTTGCTAATTGTAAGCTTAAACCTAATTTTACTTAGAATTCCAGAATGTCCTGAGGTGGAAGAGACTCCCAAGGACCATCCATCCAAGCCCTGGCCCTGCACAGGCCCATCCCCAAGAGTCCCCCCTGTCCCCAGAGGATCATCCCACCCCTCCTGCAGCTCTGGCAGCCTTGGGGCTGTGCCCACTGCCCTGGGGAGCCTGGGCAGTGCCCAACCCCCCTCTGGGCAAAGGAGAGCCTTGGCCTGAGATCCCCCCTGCCCCTGCCCTGACACAGCTCCAGCCCATTCCCTGGGCTCCTGGCCCTGGGCCCCACAGAGCAGAGCTCAGGCCCTGCCCCTCCTCTGCCCCTGCCCAGCAAGTTGTCCCTGCCAGGAGCTCTCCCCTCAGTCTCCTCTTCTCCCCCTGAACACACCCAGTGCCCTCAGCTGCTCCTCACACCCTTCCCCTCCAGGCCCTTCCCCATCTCCATGCCCTCCTTTGGACACTCTCCAACGGCTCAATGTCTTTCCCATCTCGTGGTGCCCAAAGTGCCCCAGGTTTGGAGGTTCAGGTGCCCCCGGGCAGAGCAGAGCAGGACAATCCCCTCCCTGATGCCCTTATGACATGGTTGTTTCTTCTTCCCTCATGATAACTTTGACCTACAACATCCTTTTTTCAACAGCTGATAAAGTCTCGACTTCCTCCCGTCACGTCACCTAGTCTGCTAAAAATATTATCTTGAATATCTTCTTGTGCAGAAAATAGATGGTTGTTTTAACAAGAGTGAAAAGCAGTGACCCTTATTATGCTTTTCATAGTATCCTGCATAAAATTTATTTAATAGCCTACCACAAATTTTCATTGTAGTATTTCTTTATCAGGTAATACCAGATTCCTCTCCTTTCTGTCTGCTTTTTTTTTTTTAATTCAGCTTTCCATAACCTTTGTTACAGGAACACAGGGTGGGTGTAGATTGAGGCTGGTTGTGCTGACATTGTAACTTGGTCTTGTTTAGAAATTATATTGAATTTTATTTGGAAGAACAACCATTTGACCAAAACATATCCCTTTTAATGAATTTTAATGTGGAACCTTTTGATTATGGCTCATAAGGATGCTGAAAATCCTTCTTTTGAAGGATTAAAGCTATATTTTTATTTTGGCTAGAACAAATATATAAAAGACTTATTTCATAATTTATGCAATTTTTTTAAAGAAAATTTACTTGACAATGTTATATTTTGTGGTTTTATTAAAATAAATTGTTTTTGTATCATTTTGTTACCATTTTTATAATATTTTTCAAGTTGAAAGACATGCTTATTAAAAACTCAAAATTGTGCTTTGTGTTTTGTGAGAAGAAATTAAAAATAAGTTTTGGTCAAAACCAATTTTCAAATTAAGTCTTGATTAAAACAAACCCAGTTGTTTTTACTCTTCTGCCGTTATAACCACTGTGTTCAGTTTATGGGGGTTTTGGTTAGACTTGAGCCACTGTTGGTGATATTCCATTTACTTCTAAACCAGAGTAAGAACACATTTATTTTGAAACCAAGAAAATTCTGAGAATTTCTGGAAAAATTAGTACAAAAGTATTTTCAATCTATTATAATATTTGGCTTCAGTTTTAGTAGCATGTAAATATATAAAATGAAGATTAATAAATACTGCGTATTTTCTCTTATAAGATTTTTTTCTTCAGTGTAGAGAATGTTTTTCTGTTTTTTTAACTGGATTTGTTCCTCTGTAAGGATTAACCAGGGATTTGACTTTCCTTCACAAAAGGGAAGCAGCCTCTTGTGCAGTTTATATGGAGATCAGATACAGTCTGAAGAAGGTCAGATTTTCCACACACACATCCAAATCTTCAGCAGAGCTTGGTATGTCAGATACTGGAGTCTTCTCCCAAAATAAATTGAAATACCTAGAGAGATTTGAGATACTTCTAGAAGCGTGAAATATAATGATTTTAAAAGCACTGATTTGTCTGCACATCAGTAAAGGTAATTTACAGTGTTTGATCTAAAATAGATGACATTTCTTAAGTAACAGTGTAGCCTCAGAAAAACCCTTTTGCAGTAGTGCTCCTCACTGTATATTTTTGAATCTGCTCCAAAACAATACCTTTAACAGACAAAAGAAACCGTGGGACACATCCTTGTGAGTCCCTTCCCACTTGGCATGTTCTGTCATTCAATGGCTGTCTGTCATGTGTGATGTTTCTGGAAGCTGCAGAGCCACCAGGACACAGGGAGATGGCTACGCAAGCTGCAGCTCCATCCTGGACACAGTTGGGGTTGATGTGGGAAGTGAACTAGGTGGGTGGTCAGACTGGTCTAGACCAAGCTACACGTTCAGGTTATCAAGTCCTAAGGAAGAGCTCTTTGCATGACAAGAGAGAATATTAAAATGTGTAATTCCTCCTCTGGGATGGCCTAGTGTGGCATTAGGAATGCTGACTTGGGAGATTTGGGATCTTTAGTAACTCTTCCCTTGAGTACTGTGATTTTCAAAAAATAATTATAACCCAGCTTTGATCTGTGTGTTCTTGATGACTAAAGAATAGGAGAGA
This sequence comes from Serilophus lunatus, assembly GCA_013399895.1. Lineage (NCBI taxonomy): Eukaryota > Metazoa > Chordata > Aves > Passeriformes > Eurylaimidae > Serilophus > Serilophus lunatus. Next base: position 2,148,384 of record VXBA01001096.1, on the reverse strand, counting down.
TATCAAACATTGCTTTCTTCACAAAACAGGGAAAATTTCAAGCTGAAGTTGAGTAAAAGATATCTCCTTTTTATAGCAGAAATTAATTTAAGCTTCTTATTGTGCTTCTGATGTTATGGCTGCAAGTGTAAGGGGAATAATGTGTTATACATTGAAAATTCTTGCAAAAGGATCAGCAGGAAAGGAATTTTGAGGGACCTGGGGCCTTCCTTGGCTGTTGCACACTTCAAGCACACACTGCACGTTGGTTTTGGCCTGGACACACTTTCCAGTCTCCCAGTTTGCCAGAAATGCTTCAGTGCCCTTTCTGCTCTTAAACACACATGTGCTGCTCTTAAAGTTGGCTTGAGATGTTTTGGCAGGATTATTTTAACCTCAGAAGTTCTGGATTTCACTTCCAAGGATGAAAGAACTCAAGAAATGGAAAGGTTTCAGAAAATGGTTGAGGCTTCTTATGTTCTTAATCATCTGAATGCTGCTTTGTGGTGGTTAATGCTTTTGATTTTTGACTTTACCCTTTTCTCCCTGTTCCTTATAGAGGGAAGAATGTTCGTCAAAATCACTGTTGTATACCTTTTAAGCCACAGCTTAAAAATTACTTAAAAATTACTCTTTCAGAAAAACTTTAAACTTTCTTTTACAACTTTTAATTTCCTCAACTGCTTTTAACTATTAAGAAATGCTGAAGCCAGGAATTCCTTGGAATGCAGTTAGTTTGTAGTAGGTAGAAGTTAAAAAAATTCTAAAATATTTTCAGATTAAATTCTCTACTGATGACTGCAAACATTTTCGTAATGTAAGTGTGGTTAAAACAGAATATTTTAAATATTATTTGGTTGTGATTGGTTTGCTTTTGCAAATGGCACCTAATCGTGATTAAAAAAAAAAACCTCAACACTTTTTCCCCCTAGTTGCTTTGCAGGATGCTTTGAAGAGAAAGGTCATTTGAATACCATCTACATACTAAGTCATATCTAAATGCAACCTGATGAAGGGTCTCAGGAGGATGTGGAGCTCATTAGCGATGGTTTGAAATCTGTTTGTTTCAACCTACAGAACAAAATGTGTTCTCACATTTTCATTTGACACACCATCTCCTGCCACAGATTAGAAACTTTATATGAGCACAGATATGTAGTTTCAGCTCTAAATATTTTATTCTTACTCATCATATTTCCTAATTGTTTTTTTTTCAATTTATCAACCTCAATTATCCGTTTCTTTTTGTTGCCTTATCCCTTAAAGGCTGTGGGAACACTTGAACGGGGTACACAGCAAAAGAAGGGAAGGAAAATGTAAATATTGTTGCAGTTTGAGGTTTAGGTGTCTCATAAAGGTTGAGAGAGAAATTGTTAATATCTCAAAGCCTTTATCCTGCCCTTGCCCTGTTTCTCATAATTCATTGTGTTGCTCCAATGGCTCAGCTTAGTCGAAACATTCTTTCAGTGAAACAAAACCTCAACAAGAGTTCATTTCTTTGTCCATGTTTCCTGCATGAGGACAGTGACACCAACCATGATCTGCAGAATAAATCTGCTTTTTTGCTGTGTGGTGGGTCCATGAGATGATTCTGGGGAGAAGCCAGTGAATATCTGAAGTGTCAGGGATGTACTGAAGAGTGAAAGAACATCAAGACGTGACAAAATTGCAATATGTGAACCTGAATTCCTCTTCCTTGGCTCACAGATGACAGAAGGTAACAGAAGTTTCATGACAAAAGCTTCTAAGGAGAAACCAGGACTAAGAGACAGCTCAGATGTTGAAGAGCTGAGAGGGCAAAGGGGTGCCAAGGCCAAAGAATGGTCCCAACATAAGGATCTAGTAAACTAGTCTAGTAAACATTTTCGTGATGCCTCCAGGCTCATTAGGTGTCAGGTATTGCAAACAAGAGCTGTTGATTGCTGAGTTTTTTCAAAATGTGTCCCATTTGGTTTAGGTGCTCCAATGAAGTCCTTGGAAAATCCACTCCATTCTGTGGGATCTAAAGAGCTGCCCAGGATTTAAAATGGGAAAAGATGTCCCATTTAAAGGAGTAAGTACTTTTATGACTCTTGTTGTTAAATATGTTTGCACATGAGGAAGTTTAGGAAGAATTTGATTCTTCTTTGTTCAAAAAAAAGAAATTAAAACTATGAAAAATATAGTCAAGTGCATCCATGACCTTTGAAAAACAGACATTATCTTCTCTGTTTCAGGGGAACAAAGGAAATTTGCTCAAACATTTACATTTTAAATTGCCACCTTTTCCAATAAACTGGTAAGGACCAAAAAGGCTCTTGTTTCAAGCAATTAAAAATCTTTACTATTTAAAGAACCTCCATGAATTCATATTTTTCCAACTGAGCTCAGAAGTCCTTGAGTTTCACATGTCCTTCAGGTGAGACAGTTGCCATGTGGAGGTTTGGGTAAATTTGAATTTATGGAATCAAGGCCTTCAGCTACAGCTGAATTCTCAAAAATGTCATGAGTCGATTGTATTGCTGTTCCAGCTCTACTGGATCCTCCTGTTCTTTTGAAAAAATAAAAAAAATATATTTTACACACAAGAATTTAATAGAATATTTTATACAGGAATAGTGTTTTAGGATTTTCTATAGGAATAGTATTTTTTTCTGAATGGCAGTTTCTTATATCTGACCTTGGGCCCTCCCTGTGGGCCTCCAGCTCTTCTCTTTCCCTTTGTACTTTGAAAAAGAAATATTTAAATACTTTATTTCAGTGTTCAGATTCTGAGATATTGGGTTGTGTAAATGGAATTTTTTTAAACTGCAAAATTATTCGTTTTTTTCCTTTTTAAAATCACATACGCACCAACTCCAAAGTGAGTCTGAAATCCAGGAGTTAAGTTTCTCCAATGAGCTCCATGCTCTTTGCTGTGTAAAGAATAGTTTCAAGTCACCTTCCTGTGGAATGAAACAGCACAAACTTTGTCATCCTGATGTAACACTAAAAAAAAAAAAGTAGAAAAATCATAACTGATTTAAGAGTGAAGAATGTACAAACAAAGGGTGAGTATCTCAAAGTAGGGGAGTACATATAACTCAAAGCAGCGATGGAAAGTCTGAATTGTGACTGGAATGGCTGAGAGCCATCAGGGAGGTGACAGCCTTGTCCACAGCTTGGAATGGGGTGCCAAAATGCTGCAGTACTTGCAAATCTGGGAGCTTCCTGGAGGCTACCAGTTGCCTATCACTTCTTCTAGGACTTTGAAATAATATTGTCACTTGTTCTGTAAACAAGTGGCAGAATCGCTCTATCTGGCTCAGTGTGTGTCAAAACAGACTTGAGGTTTCCCTGGAACATGTGCTATTTTCCCATGTCTAAAGAGCCTAGTGCTCAAACAGAACAGCCTTATTTTATAGCACTTAAAGCTACTTAAAAAGATACATTAGAACAGGATATTAAAGGGAGATGGAATTTTTTTTTTCAATACCCTCCATGACACTGTTGTTTGGTATTGTTTGGTGTGGAGAGATTGGTGGTGTTTGCTTTGTTAAATACCTGTTTTAAGATTACATCCCTCAGATAGTAACAATTACCAAATGAATTATGCTTTGAATATGTTTGTTAGGGATGGAGAAGTATTTCAGTGGGTTGTTCTGTTGAAGTAATAGATGCTGAAGTTTAGTCCAGCTGGGATTGCATCGGCTCTTCAGTGTCTTAAGATACTCCAGATCATTATTTTCTCTTTAATTTCCAGCAAGAGAGTTAAAGATCTAGAGGACAACAGAGAAGGCTTGGGTTTTTCGTTTGCCTTGGGGATTTTTTGTGTACCCATCAGTGTGGAACTGTTTGAAGACAGGTCCATTCGGACTCTATTTTGGGCATTGTTTGACCGTGAGGGTGAGAGTTCCAATGCAGCCCTTGGCCAGTGGGTGTTATTTTCTGTAGTGAATTATGTTCTGTGTGGTCACTCTGCCTCCAAACGGGTCTGTCCTGCTTTCCCTTGGCCAGGTCAGCACATTGCTCTTGTCTCCCAGAGTCTGCACGAGCTTATTCCTTTTATCTCGGCCTGTTCTTGCAGCAGGGTCTGTGAGTGTGTCAGATACCAGAAGTTTGCATTCCTTGCACAGCAGCCTGCGAAGGGCAGAGCTACAAATGACTGCAAATGAGGCAATTAAATTTGCACCCACAAGAAAACAAAGGTACAGAGCTGGAAGAATACAGCTTGCTTACATGGCATGAAGTGTTTTTTTTCATGGACATTTCTCAGAAATGAGAAATTCCCAACTTGCTCTTGTGGATATTCTGTAGAATGGCTTCTGAGTAAAGGGGAACGTGCCTTCCAGACTTATTTCTGGTCACACTTCAGTTAATTCTTGGCTAACCATCTATAGTTTGTTGTTTACTTTGTTATTATTACAGAAGGTTTTCTCTCTAGCAAACATTTAATTTGTGCAGCTGGGAAAGCCATTATAAATAATGACAGTGGCTTTTCAACATACCACTTAAAATTTCCAGCAGCATGCAAGGATTTTAACCTTTAGATGCAGCACTGTAATGATATGTCATCCCTAAAGAATGAAATGCCAACGGCCTACTGAAAGCAGTGTACACCTATTTCCAGCCTCAAAATTGTAATTAGTTCTCACAGAAGCTTAACTTGCTGAGCAGAAGTGTGGTCCAGCCTGAGTGTGGTGAGCAGGACAGCACTGCTGTGAGGAACAGTGTCTTTATAATCAAATTAAAACAAAAACCAAAGACAAAAACCGCAAACCTGCCTCATTAAGAACTTCTTAATTTGAAACAAGACTTTGTTATAGATACTTTAAAAGTTGGCTGTTGCTAATTGTTTGCTTCCAAACACACTGTGATTCCCAAGTGGCTTTTATTTTCACACAGAAAATGCAGAGGAAAGATGTTTTAATTGACCAATAGGTCAAAAATAAAATAACTTGAAAATTGACTTTGTCAGTAGTAGTGACTCCTTAATGTTTGGCCCTGCAGATAATCGATCTGGCTCTAAATACTCTAAACACAGTTTTAAGTTGTTTTCAAGTTCCTATAAATCATTTTCTTTAGCAAAAAAAAAAAAAAGTCCTTTAAACATCAGTTTCTTCCCATTGTGGTCTTAATCTTGAAGTATATTAAACAAAAGATACCAAAATAATTATATCCTCACTTAATTTCACTGTCAAATCTCTGCTTCCTTTTTCTTGGAACATCTTTTCTGTGCCTTTGAGTTGTGTCATGTGCTGTGGGAACACACCAGCATGACCTTAAAAAATTGAAGTATTTGCTTCAAACCTTTCCCATTCTTAAGGCAAGAGGCTTTCTCTTTTTACTGCCTAAAAATGGTATCCTTGGGCAGGATAAATATTGTGAGTTTTTGTGTAAATGGAGAAGCGATTTTACAGTTACTTAATATGCATCTTCCTGCAATAAAACAACTTTCTTGCCCCCTTAGACCTACCTGTGGACTGCAATCTTGAATATAGTCATGAAATATAGCTTTAAAATGGAAAATTTCATCTTGAAAGCAGAAAAGCTTTAACTCATTCTAAATTTACAGAAGAAAATAAGGAATTTACATTTAGACTGGGTTTAGACTTGAGCAATGGCTGGCTTTTGCTATTCTCTGAAATTTCTCATTTTCACATCTCTCTAATTCTTTCTTATTCTTGGTAGGTCAGAAGATGAACGAACAAGAGGTGTGTTTAGGTTCCACTGGGGCTGTGCTTCCCTGACAGGACAATGAGCATATCCAGGGTCATCAGGATTTCAGTCCTTGCTTCCCATGTAAATCATGTCTGAGTGCAGTGTGTCCTGTCACTGGCTCCTGTAAGAAATGAAAAGGTATTGATCTTGTTTACCACAGTGTGTCTTCTTGCATTTCCCTGCAAAATTATGCCAGCTGCCAAGCCCGTTGGATAAAGCAGGATTAAGTGTATATATCTAGAAGTCAGTGCTATAGTCAGAAGTTATTAGGGAGATAGTAGTTGAGTGGTGTTAACTTAAAAAGGGTGAAGTCTTTATCCCCTAACTGGCTGGGCTCTGTTTGCTTCAAGGAAAATCATTATATTGACTTCTTAAAAAAAAAAAACAAAAAAGATAGAAAATTTAGATTTATGTAGCAGTCTTTTTCAGCATTTCAGTTTTTTAGGTTAAAATTTTCACCTTCTTGTCAGGAAGAGAAAGAGAAAATGGAGATACTTCCTGCAACCTCTTGATGTGCTTGGGAGCTGCTCAGCTGAAGTACTACATTGCAGAAGGATTGAAAACTGAGGAATAATAACAGCGATGGAACAAAGCAGTGTATTGATGACAATTTGGACTTGATTCCAGTCTCTCAGGGGAGCCTGAAGTGGAGGTGGACAGACTATTTCCAAGGCCCTGGAGTGACAGGACAAGGGAGAACCTCTTCACCCTGACAGAGAATGGGGTTAGATGAGGTATTGGGAAGAAATTCTTGACTGTGAGGGTGGGGAGGCCCTGGCACAGGGTGCCCAGAGAAGCTGTGGCTGCCCCATCCCTGGAAGTGTCCAAGGCCAGGTTGGAGCCACCTGGGATAGTGGGAGGTGTCCCTGCCCATGGCAGGGGCTGGAATGGAATGGTCTCTAAGGTCTCTTCCAACCCAACTCATTCTGTGATTCTATTATTAGGAGCCTTTACAAACATGTTTTTGAAGAATTATGTTTTAACATCTTTAAATAGCAAATTTATTATTAGCCTGAAAAAAAATAAAACCAAGTCCAATAATATTGCTCTCACTGTTTAGCAGTGGAACATTGATTTTAATATTCTTTTACAATTGATCACTTGCTTCTCTCTTGAAGCACCCAGCCTGTCTGAAGAGACTGGATGACTTTTTTTCATTAAATATATCCTGATTACTTCAATAATGATTTGAAAGTGTATTGAGCCTGAAATAGTTATAGCATGCTTCATGTTCCTTTCAGACCTCATGGTGTTACCTGATGATAGAAGTTTTCCTACAGGCAGGACGTCTCCCTCACCAAGAGGAAGAGTATAGCGTGCTATTAGAAGATCCTCAGAAAGGTATTCTTGCAATATTTAAGAATTTACCTAGGTTGACTTTCATAGGCATTTTCCTGATTTTAACACTTTTACTATGGCTTAAAAATAATACAGCAGGTACAAATATCAATACTTGGTCTTGTTCATATCTCTAAATCATCAATTATATGGTCCCCTTGTCTCAGAAGTAGATATTCAATTAAATGTTTCTCAGAAAGTGCTTGGGATCTATTCCAAGGCTTGTTCTCCTTGGTGAACAGTGGGAAGAGAAACCTTCTGGTGAGTAGGAAGTCAACCTGCTGTTGACTTCAGCTCTCTTTTCAGTCTTGGGTAAAATAACTTCCTTCCACTTTATTTACATTGAATACCATGTTCCTTTTACACAAGTCTCCAAAGACTACCTGGAATTTCTCCATGTTGTACAGGTGGCACCCCCACAATGCATCCAAACCTCCCTGAAAGTTAACGACTTTCCTTCTGGTTTGGCAACTTCAGCGAAGGTTTGTAGAAAACTTTCTTGATTTGAGCATTTTTTGAAAAATCAAGATTTGTGATAGTAGCTCTAAAATGTTTTATGAGGGCCAAAAATACACTTTATGAATCTAATTTATGCATTTCATACAATGACATAACCGTAGTATATATATGTTAAAATGATGTGATTTATGGCTGGAAATGTAAGCCATGATCCAAAAGGCAAAGTGAGGCAAATGTGCTGCTCAAATATCTACAACACAGTCAAATTCTGTCTAACTGAAGGTGAAAAGATCAGGAATGATTGTAATAAAGTCATCATATGATGTGAACAGGAAACTCTGCCCAGTGAAGTGATGATTAGCAGTGCAATGTGTCTCTCAGTTTGCTGTTAAGTGAGTGGAATGAAAGTTCTTTAGAGTTATTAGCTTTATTATTAACTTTCCTGCAGAAAATGGATAAGTAACTCAAGCTTGAGTATAAAAATATTCATAACTACTTGACTCCAATCACAAACTATAGTGGTTGAATAAGCAACAGATCAGCACCTGGATGAGCTTTCTCATGGCATTAGCAGTGATTTGTCAGGCAAAGGTGAGATTGCAGCAGGTTGTCATTTGTGACTTCTGGAAATGAAATTGTCAATATTGGATCCTGAAAGACGTTGTGAAGACAAAGGGACTTTTTGTCACGTTCTTAAAAAATTCAGCCTTTCGAGAAAATTGGTTACTAATTGCTTCAGTAATATGCAATACTCTGTTGTGAGCTGAGCCTGATAATAACTTCATAAGTTAAAAATGACAGGTGTTTAAAATGTTTTCATAGTAAAAAGGCCCAAATTAACTGAAGCTATAAAAGCCATATGCTTCAAAATTTAAACTACTCTGACTCCTGAGACTATGAAATCTGTGTTGATCAGTCACGACCACATGAAACTTTCATTTTGATTTTGTAGGCTGATTAAATCCTCCATTTCATCCACTGACACAGGACTGGAGAATGACACCAAGTGTTAAACTTTATTTAATATTGCTTTCTATTAGGACTTATCTCTGTGTAAAACATTTCATATGGCAACATCAAATAGCACAAATCGTAGAGCCAGACCATCGTAGGAGTGGAATATTGAATATTCTTTGAAGCTCCTGATCACTTATTGCCACATATGTTTAACAAGATTTAATGAAGGATGGGAAGTCTAAATGCCATAATAGAGCCAAAATACACCCACTGTGCACTGGTGGTGTCTGGAGCAGAGCTTTCAGTGGTGAGAAAGACCATGGTTTAAGTGGGGATTGGTGACAAGACATGGGGACCACTTAGGTGGTTTAGGTGGTGTATTGTCCAACCAGTAGTCTGGTGTATCAAGTATGTTTCTGGCCAATGGATAACATGGCTTTCCTGAAGCCTTCAAGGATAGGAGAATTGGGATTGTTCAGCCTGGAGAAGGAATTCTTTGGGGGGAACTAATTGTGGCCTTGCAGGACCTGAAGGAGCTACAAGAAAGATGGAGAGAGACTATTTCTAATGGCTTGGACAAGAGGAAATGGCTTTGCACTGACAGAGAGTAGGGTTAGATGGGATATTGGGAAGAAATTCTTCCCTGGGAGGGTGGGGAGGCCCTGCCACAGGTTGCCCAGAGAAGCTGTGGCTGCCCCATCCCTGGAAGTGTCTAAGGCCAGGTTGGAGCAGCCTGGGAGAGTGGGAGGTGTCCTCACCCACGGCTAGGAGCGGAATGGGATGAACTTTAAGGTCCCTTCTAACCCAGCTCATTCTGGGATTCTATGAAGTGTCTTCGGTCTGATGGATAATATGGGTGTGTATCATTTGATGGATAATGTCTTTCTTCTGATTTTTATTTTTTTTGCGGTGTTTTCAGGGTTATTTATTCATTTTATTCACTGCTGTGCAGTATTTCACTAGAGGGACTTGGCTGTGCCCTGCGGTGGAGCTGTTGTGGAAGTGGCAGTGTCTGACATGGGATAACCCCCTCGTCTGCTCACAGAGGCCCTGCAGCCCCACAAGTGGCACCTGGGAACAGACACCGACTCCAGGCTGGTGGTACAGGGGAATTCAGTGTTGAGCTGCCTTGGTGGCACATGTGTGGTAACTCCCAGTGACTTCCTGATGTGGCATAATGTCATTTTGGCCTTCGAAAGATGGTGTTTATACCGGTAGACAAATTTGTGACTTTTGTGACTTTTCTTGCCTTATGCTAAGTGCACCACTTATCTTATAAAAAATTTTAAGTGTTGGAGCAGATTGGGAAAATTGGGTGAGTTGTATGCAAATTAACTTTTCTGTTTGCTTGTTTTTAATGAGTTGTTCAGTAACGCAAATTTGAAGGTTCTTCCTCACGTTAATAAATCTTTCCTTTCCCATGCAAACCCCTCTGAGCTCACACCCTCTCTCCCTCCTATGCTGGAATCAGACTGGAGTATGACAGCCAGGCACTGAAGTAAATTGGAGTTGCAAGGCCTGTCTGTCTCTGTTCTGGGATCATTCCTCCTGCAGCTCAGCTTTTCTGGTTGGCTGGGTTTTTCTATCTTATCTCCTTACGTTTTGCATGCAATATGTTGCACTTTTGCCAGGCAGCTGGAGGTACTTCACCGCTGTATAACTATGCTTGACATTTAATTTAAAATCAAAGATACCTTTCTGTAATAGTTTGTTAAGCTGTGCCTCAGTCCCAAGCAATGTAAGTCACCTGCTTTTCAGTGTGAGAGGCAATTCATTGCTCTGGCAATATCTGCAGGATGATTCTGTCTTGGAGTAGGAGAGCTGAAAGTTTAAGTGCCACTCCCCATCACCTAAACAAACTCAAATTGAAGTCTCATAATTTATATGAGTTGTCAGCACAAAACTAATTTAGCTTCAAATATTTTCATTTCTTACTGTATGTAAGTTCTGCAAAGGGCAAATATGTGAGTAAACCTGGAATTCTCTATTATCCTGTTTATGTAATTGTGTGGAGAGGAGGTGGGTATATAAATAATTACTTGCATGGCCTTATATTTTCTAGAGGGAATAAGGAAGCAAGGTGAAAACTATTAAATATATATTTATACCGATTTAAACTAAGAAAAAAGCACATGAAGTTTTGGTTCTGTCAGAACAATACTGAATACTGGAGGAAAGCTCTGAGAGTCAAGACAACATTTCCAGACATATCTAGGATAACAAATCATAAAGCTGTTTCCAGGTTTCATTCATTTGAAACATTGTCTGTGACAATACCTGACCCCAAACACAGAACTGATGCATCCCCTACATCTCTTGTCATACAAGTGTGTGCAAAGGTGTCTGAAAGTATCAGGGGCATCGTCAAGTTGTACCTTGGAAAGAAAATAGATGTCTACAGTGTTCATGACCTGATGGGATCTGAGCGAGAAGGGAGAAGGGTTGTTGTACTGCTGATTCTTAGAATAACTCAATCCGGCTGCTTTCCTTCTCTCTGTGCATAAGATGATACTGCTAGGGATAGTCTGTGCAGTCTGCCTGCAGCAGGGATGCAGTGAGGACATTTCTTTGGGAATCATGTCCCCAGGAACCACATCCATGTACTCTTTAAATCTCTCTGGCGTAGTGACTCCACCACTTTCCTGGGCAGTCTGTGCTAGGGCTGGAAAACCCTTTTGGTGAAGAAATTTCTTCCTAACGTCCAATCTAAACCTTCCTTGATGCAACTCAAGTCTGTTTCTTTGTATCTTGTTTCTTATTATTTGGGAGCAGAGCCTCCTGTCAGGGAGTTGAAGAGAGCCAGAAGGTCTCCCCTGAGTCTCCTTTACTCCAGGCTGAGCCTCACCAGCTCCCTCCTGGAGCCCCTCCTGGCCCCTTCCCCAGCTCCATTCCCTTCCCTGAACATTCTCCAACCTCTCAATATCTCTCCGACCATGAGGGCCCAGAGCTGGACACAGCCTTGGAAGTGCCTCAGCAGTGCCAGCACAGGGGACAGTCATTGCCCTGGTCTTGGTGAACACCCTGTGGCTGGGACCTGCCTGTCCCCACCAGCACCCGAGGGCCTTTTCCAGCTTTCCAGCCACTCTTCCCATAGCCTGGAGCACTGCAGGTGCTATCTTCTTGAAGAATGTTCATCCTTCCTGGAAAGTTAAAATCTGTCCAAGTATTTGTACATTTATTGTTAATTCTGAAACAACTTAATGCCTTCTGATGACATCTAAGAGCAGAATCAGCCACTGGGTGCTTTAAGCCATAACCTCTGCTTTAAAAGTATATGCTTGTTTTAGAACAAGGGAACCGGTAAATCTTAACAAGGAAAACATTTGCAAACCTTGCTGGGGTGAGGGAAGCTCGGTTTGCCATATTTCAGGCTCTCTGACACTCATGTCAGTGGTGCAATTTGCCTTGAAGGTGCCTAACAGCAATCAAGAGACATAAGATCTCATTCTGATCCTCTGTGAGGGGGCAGTCGCTTTGGAAAATATTGCAATTTAAACTGAACTAAAGTTTAAAGCATGAACTAGTACATTTTTAAGGCTTTAGTATTTAATGCTGGAAGTATTGGAGTGCTTTATCTCTCGGGAGATGAGATGTGCTTACTGTCCTTGGAGGTCAGACGTTACACACGATGCAAGTGAGGTTTAGTGAAGAGCTATTTCTGGAAGGATTGAGTTGGTCTGAAGTGAGGGGCAGAACTGCCCTGAGCAGTGATTTATGTAATATATTGGACTGGGGATGATTTGGATTTAGGGAGTGAGGGAAAGGAGTGTTTTGGTTTCATTAGGGGAGTAAGCAGCAAAGTGCTTTCCTTCTTCCTCTGAAATAGGTAGAGTATAAAAGGGTTCAACGACACCTCTTTGTTTTATGTGTGTGTTTGATTGGTTGTTTTTTAACCTCCCTTTCTGCCCAGGAATTGTCAGGACATGCTGGTGGCAGCTTCCCTGATTTTTGAGAACCTGTTCTGTGGGCTGCAACAGAACCTCAGCTTGCCCAGGGAATGTCTGTGCTCCTACTGAGGAAAATGTGTCTGAACTGAAGCTTGACTTAAAAGCCCAATGGAAGAGCAATATTCTTTTTACCATGTTACCTGTCTACTGGGACCAAAGTTACCTACAATACATATATTTCTTCAAATGTTTTTTTTTTTTTTCTTTCATGGAGGGGGAGGTTAGAAACCAGAAATCTGCTTTCTGACTGACTGGGATTGAAGTAAGAGAAACTGGAGTTCTGTGGGACATTTCCAGTTCTTGTTTTGCTTTACCTTGTTTTTAGGCTTGAATACAAACTCAATTTTCTCTGTCAGAAATTATGTAAGGACCTTAGCTTTGGTGGGAAACCAATTAAAACTACTGTTATATGGTGTTTCAGTTTGAAATATGTGGAAATAGCTGGATGAAATGGTGAAAGATGAACGTTCAAGGTGCTGGGGGACAAAGTCTGAAACTTCACATGGATCTGTCTCTTCAAAGAGATAATTTCAAGACTGTGATGGGGTGGAGTCTTCAAATTAATGGTAATTAAATAAATTGATGTGAACTTGGTGAGATTGTACTAAAAAGTTCAGATTTTTCATTTAAAGGTCAAATATCTTGGATAAAACCAAGGAAATTCATATGAAAACAGATGAAGTATCTACTTACACTTTCTAGAACAGACCACTAAATAATTTTTAATTGTGGCTGGTCAATGGTTATTTAATATGATTAATCACTGCAAACCTTTAACAGCTTCCTGCTAATGAATGGAGATTGTTAATGCTCCTTTCCCTACCTTCTCTTCTCTCCCTTACTCCATAAAAATGACTTTTGTTTTGCAATGGGAAGCCTTCAGAGACTTTCAGGAAATGATTCCTGACAGCCACGCTCGTGCTTACAGTAACAACGTGATCTCAGAGCCATGCATGGCAAAAATAATGTTATTTTTCATAGCAATTAACTTACAACTCTGGTGATTTATAGAAAATCACTAGGAAAAAACCTGCCCCGGATATTTGCTGCAGTTGAAATCATAATCCTCATTTTCTACTGAATTAACAGACCAAACTCTTCCAATCCTTTTCTTAATGATGCTGTTTCCCCTCCAGCACTGCCTCTCCCCTGCACTACTTCATTAGTGGGCTTTTGTCCTTCTTCCTCATTCAAAAGGACAGTGGAAGAATGGATTTTTTTGCTTCTTTAGAAGATGTGGAAGCACAAACTCCTTGTAGCTTCTCATTATCCACCACAGCTAATGGTTGTGAGTGCCTAATTTCTGGTAATGGAAATATCCACATTGTTTTTTTAGAAGACTTTGAAAATGTGACTCTCTGACATCAACTGTGCTTTTCCTGACACTGAGATACCTGAGGGCTCTTCAGAGGATTCTCCTGTTGACTTCTTCCAGGCACTACTAACTTCAGGCTGGTGTAAAATGCACATTGCAGGGAGAATGAACTTTGCAAATTTCTTGGGAATTATATTTTCTGTAGACTCCAGAATTCCACAAGAATTAATAAAAAACTTCTTACACCTGTAACTATTCTATTTCTCTGCACATAAAACTAGCCAGATTAAACTGCTGTGTGCATCATGAAATATTGAAAAAACAGGGCTTTTCTGGCTGTTCTTTCACTTGGAAGTGCTAGTGGACACTTGAGTTTAATTGGAAATGGAAACATCTTGTGAAGAGGGTTTTGGATGTAATTTGGTTATTGTGTGAAGCTTGCCCAGTTATTTTGTTGTATTTATGCTAAAATGTGGTGGGTTAGAATGTGTTGCTGTGACTGAGTAAAATGCACGTGTTTAAAAGGAAAAAAACCCAAATAAATCTCAACTCTTGGGTGTTAGGAAGCAAAATTGCACATGTCCTGATGTCCTGAAGGATCTGAGCACAGTTGCTCTGTTACAGCCCCTGTAACACCAACAGGTACCTGCTCTGGTGTCTTTCTCACCCAAGATATTTCTCCTCACCCCCAACTATGACATAAGACGAGAGACTTGTTTGGCATGTAAAAATTTGTTCCACCTTCCCAGCTCCCTGTTTCTTCTTTGGTTATTCTTGTTATAATTTGTAGAGACAAAGAATTACAATATTTGTAATGTCTTTTCCAGGAGCTTTAAAAGGTGAGAGATTTATGTGCATCAAGAAAGAATGGTTATCTTGCTAAATTAAGACAGCAATGAAACTGGTTTTGAGAAGGGTAATACCCTGTTGATACACAGTTCTGGAGATAGATCTCCCACGATGGGAGCTTTTTCCAAAGGGCTGTTCCCATCTCAACAATGTGAAAATCTTCAAAGGCTCTTCTTCATCAATATGCAAATCTTCAAAAGGGGAATTACACAATAACAAGAAAACTCTCAAAGGGAAAGCAGTTACCCAGAGATGTAAAAATCTTTGTCGGGGACAGCTCCTCTGTGATTTAAAAGTTCTTCAAAGTGGAAATCACCTCAAGCAATGCAAATTCTCTGTGCATGGGAGATCACCGAGCCAGACACTTCCATGTGTAATCTTTAAAGTGGCAGGAAGTGTTCTCTTGGAAATACTTTTTACATGGCATTTGGAAGAGTTGGTGCTGCGTGTACAATCCCACTACTGTGGGATGCCTTGAGGGTGGTGCAGCTTTTGAGTTTACCAGGGGACTTTTGGTTATATCTTTATCAGAAGGAGATCATTCTGTGCGACTCTACTTTGAGATGAGTGGTTTTCATCTCTTAATATGGAATTATGAGCAGCTGGATGCGGTTCATTGAGCAGATCCTTATCAATTGTTTCGTATTTGCAACAGAGTTGCGTTTACTTGAAGCAAATTCAGCTTTGCAGGCACCAAAAGCTTTGCTTGTACAACGACAAAAGGCATATCAGGGAGGGAATTTGTGTTGTCTCCTGCTTGTCCTGAATGTTTGGTGTCAGGATGCCTGTCCAGAGACCTGCTGTCCCTGAGGGACAGGGAGGCATCTCTGGCTGCAGACATCTCGTTCTCTGTATCTTTGCATCTGTCAGCTTTTTACTTTCCTGAAGCTCAAGATGAGTTCCTTAGAGCAACAGCCCACCCTGAGATTGTTGCGTAGTTTTTGTTCTCACTGAACTGCAGTCTAAAGTTTTTTCTTGGAAAAGCAGCACAACACCCTAATCCTTCATGCTGCCGCTTGCTCAGTACTCAGCCCCTTGGAAGATTTTAGTTCCTTTAAGGACTGGGATAGTTCTTTTTGGAACTTGAAGTCCTTTAGAGGACAGACAGATGTGCTCTGTCACAAGAGCCCTTGCACAAGAGGCTCCTGGGTGTAATCCTGGCTGGGCCAAGAGTAGTTCTGTCACTGACACCAATAAAATGTGGCTCCTGGAGCCTGTGTTGGTGTTTGCTCTGTGGAGAAAGGGACGTCTTTAATCGCTGTCAGCTCCTGAATTCTGGAACCCTGTTTGAGCCTACACTGCTCAATTGAGGTGGTCACCTTGATCCTTGAGGGCATGAAAATAACAATTCTAATACCTGGTGTAAATATGGCTGAACAAATATTACTTGGAGGGAAACTTGTATTTATTTAACTGGCTTTTTTTTCTCACTTGTTGAACTTGATTAATCATATTTTCAAAGAACAGTACAAGCCTCTCAACTATAGGATGACTGCAACATATAGCCCTGTATTTCAGTTTGATTTTGAAATATCACCCAGATGATTTGTGTTTGCTCTCAAGGCTATGCTGAAAGAATATAAAGGAAGTCATTATTCTAGTTCTGTTTAAGCTGGAGATTTATTCCATTTCCATAAACCTAAGACGACAGCCTCTTTTCAAGATAATTCACATACTGTGCCTTTTTGCAGGCTTCCTGCATATGATATCTGAAAGGGAAACAGTTCTAAAAGGCAAAAAAAAAAAAAATAAAAAAAAAGCAAATCTTTTTCATTCAGTAAGTAGATTTTTCCCCAAATATCTGCAAAGTAATGCTGCTCTCAAATGATCTCTTAAATTTTGGGAGTTGTTGCCATGAAATGAAATGCTCAATATTTGCAATTAATAATGGGGTGAATTAGTCTGTTTTAACTCACAGTTATTTGAAATCAGAGCACTGTAGTGTTGAGTACACATTCTGTTCAAGCAGGACTCTATTATTCTAAGAAGCAGTTTATGGATTCTGTGTATGGAAGGTGGCCAGAGGTTAACAACTACTACAGTTTCCTATTAAAATCTAGAGCTGGCTTGTATTAAAGGAAGCAATTGTTCTGCACAGGAAATGTGGGCTTTGTTATTGCTGTGCCCTGGGTGAAAGACAGAAATAGGCACTGCTCTCTGCCACACTTCTGACGTATTTTACCTCTACATGGCAAATTTCTTCTGTTTGCATCAGCACAGTTGTTATGTAAAGACATGATCCACACAAACAGAGCATTTTCTAAAATAGGTTCAGAAATATGACTGTGGCAGATGTTTAAGGGAGACAACCTGACAGCTTAAATCTGATATTCTCTATCAGGTTATAGTATTTGCAAAGTGCAAAGATTGTTGTTTTGTCTTGTAAACCTAAAAAAGTAAACCAAAAATCCTGTGGCTCCACAGTTGGGGTTCACAGTGCCATGTGTAGGTGGACATCCCAGTCCTGAGTGCTGGCAGATAATTAGGGCAGTCCCTTGATGTCCTTAGTCCTGAAATGGGAGAGGGAGAACAGCTTCAGAGGGTGTTGCTAAATACACAAAATCTTCAGCAAATGGTGTTTTTAATCTGATGAATCTTTGTTCTTGAGAGACACTTCTCCAACTTCTGCCCATACCTCAGGGTCACTCAGGGCAGGATTGATCTGGTCTGATGTTCCCACTCACAGAGAGAAGGCAGAAGCAGCATGTTCATGGAAGAGCCTCAGGAACATGCTTCCAAAATACTGTGTTTTCAGTGGCTTTCAGTTGCTGCAGAGAAAAGATTTATCTTTTGGGGTTTAGGAGAGGCCTGGGAGGGTGAGGGATGGAGGAGAGCTGCCATAGGTGCTCCACTGAGGTAAAAGGGTACTTGTATTTCTTTGATTTATGGAACGACACATTAAGTAATTTCTGTGATTTTCCTTTTCTTTGATCAATATAGATGACAAAATATCCAGACTTCCAAGTTTAGAGAAACTGGACTTTATAGCAGCTACATATCCTTACTTAAATGACTTCTTTTTTTGTAAGAAAAACATAATCTCTCCACCCCCAATGCCATGGGAGGCTTTAATTTAACTTCCCACTGGATCTTTCACTCAGGATATCTTTATGAAACAGAGTGGTTGGAGGACATTAGAACTGCCAGAGTGGGGGTACAGGGTGTGAGGCACAATATTGGTTTTTCACACCTACTGAATGCTTTTCATGTGTTTTACTCATAGCCAGTGAAAAGATGTTTTCATATTTTTATATAAAAATAAACATGAATTTTATTTTTCAAACATGTTACTTTTCTTCTATCAAACCCACAGTTAACATCTGCCAGGTCATATAATTTTCTTTTACTGACCTAAGTATAAGGGATGGAGACCTGATAACTGCACACTGACCCACATGCACACATCAGACACATAAGTGATCCTTAATTACATTTTAAAGCAAATATTCTTCCCCAGCTCGGGCCAGGACTTTATACAGGTGAAAGTGGATTGTCCATGCAACAAGGAATGTGTTATTGATTCTTCTTTGTCTCGAGGTGATCAGAAAACCTGACACAGCACTGCCAGGGCTGAGCAGGGGGGTGTTTTGGGGGGTGTGGTTGTGGGTTTTTTGGTGTCTCTCTCCTGTGTGCTGAGAAATAGCTCCTTGCTCTCTGCTGTCCAAAGCCTGTGGCTCAAAGATCAGCTTAAGCTCTTACTCCTCTTTGGAAATGGAAGTTATTTAAAATTCCACCTGACCCAGGGTACGGTTGGGCCAGTTGGTGTCTCTCCATTTCCTTTCTGCTGCTCTTTTTTGTATCTCAGCTTGGTGAGAGGGAACAGTTTGCTGCAGAGTTTGGCAGAGTGGACCAGGCTGGAGAGTTTCTGATTCTGAGCACACTTTGCTCATTGTCCAAGGCTCACTGTCAGGGTGGGATTTAAACCATCCAGTGAGTCTGTTGTCCTTCCAGTGTGTTGGCTCATCTTTAGGATCCTCATACATCCTCCTTCTAATCTAAGGCCCTACAAGGATGAGCAAAAGTATTTGAAAAATACCTTTGCATAAACAATAAATACAGGTTTTATTCACAGTGAGTTATAAAACATTACTGGTACTAACATAAATATTCAGAAGATGGGTTTGAAAGCAAATTAATAAAATGTTCTGCACTTAAACATTGCTTTTTTATTTTTCTTCTGTGTGAGACAGTATTTGTTATGTCTTTACTGCAGTGTTTTATTTGAGGAGACCAATTTAACGTAAAGCTTAGTCTCTGGAGCATTTCATTAATGGGTATCTTCAGAACTGTCAGATATTTGGAATGGTCTAATAACATGTATAGAATGTAAATGTCGTGTGGTTAAAGTCTGGCAAAGAAATCCTCAAATATCGAAGGTAGTGTATTTCTTGCTCTAGAAAAGGATCTTCTCTAATGCATCTGTACACATATGCAAGTTCTCTCCAAATATATAAATAAAATCTGGGCCTTTGGAGAGGAATTTTAAACCACTGGTTCTGAGGTGAGTGGGGGGTTTGGTTTTGGGTTTTTTGTTATTACATAAATTAAAATTCATGTTTCATACAAGTTTGAATGAAAACTTTCTACAAAGTCTATGAAGAAAGAACAATCAAAGCAGGGGAAAAACATTTATGGAGGTGATGTTCTTTTCCTTCAAAGCTCTACATTCAGCCAAAACCTGAATAGTAAAAGTCATCCTTGGAGTTTAAATCTGAATTTGTTTCCTATTGTTATTTGAACATCAGGGCATTAATTCTAATTGTTGCACATACAAAGTATTATTAAATGCTAAATATCCCAGTAAAGAAAAAAACTTCTAATCAGAAGTTATTGTCAATATTTTTTATTTGAGCTCGTATTTCCTGTGGCATGAAAGCCTGGTCTGCTAGTGAATATAGGAGTGTGCAAACGTGTATTTCCAAGCCTTTATTCTCCTCCACACTGGCAGTACAGCTCATGACATTGATGGATTTGGTTCCTTATTCTGCGTCCGAGTCCTTTGCAACAAAGCATAATGTTGGATTATGAATTTGACACATAAACTCATCTATTAAGTGCTTATTCTGGAGGGTTTCTTTGCTTAAAGCCCTGACAACTTGGCTCATGGCAGGGTTACTATTTTAACACGGTAGATAATCTGAATTTGTAGAGCAGTGGAGCTCAGGAATTCTATATCAATATAAAATATCCCCCCAATAAAATGACATCTTTATGGCAAACAGATCTATCTCTCAGTTGATTGTTAAAAATTCAGCATTTGAAGGAATTTTTTTTTTTAAGTATCTGTATCTTCCTGTCTTCTGGAACAGTGAGGTGATGAGAAGCTTTAACTCACTTCACTGTTCTGTTGATTCAAGTAAGAAATGAATGATTTGAGCTGAAAAACTGATCCTACCTTGCCTTTCAAAAGTGCTCAATGCTGGCTCACTCTGTTGTTCCTGTGGGTTTTGTTGCAGCTATTGAGAGTTTGGGGTGCAAGGCACAGGAAAGCTCATAATGATTCTCCCTGGTTTTGTTGTTTCTGGAAGCATTTTCTTGCAAGGTTGCAAAAGTGAATTGATTTGCATTGTGAAGGTTATTTCTCCAGTGAAGAGAGCTAGTTTCATTTTTGAATGAAGGTTTGTTTTGACAGAAAAACAGTTGTATGAAGAAAATGTGAGTTTAAAAAGACCTTGACAAGCATTTGATTCTTATTCTCCTTTTCTGTTATACTAGAAAATGAAATAACTTTCCAAGTTTTCCTGGTTCTGCTGGCAAAGGATGCAAAAGAAAGTGAATTTAACCTGTACTGTGATCAACCCAACTTAGTATTTGCTGAAAGATAAATATAAGTATCACAGCCTGTGCAAAAGCTTCATTAATCATGTGTCTTGCTGAAGTCAGGGAACACTGTGAGCACAGGGTTGAAAATGTAGTGACAGCAATTATTGACTTGTTGTGTTAATGATATGACAGCTTGTTATAAATTACCAGAGGTTAATGGGATAAATAGTTGGTATAAAGGCTCTTGAAAACCGATGATGTATTATTTTCTTAACTTTCCTTCATAAATATGTATTTGAGGCTGTAGATATAATTTGGAATATCTTATTTCCAGTTGCAGTGTAGGGAGCAGCCTGTGTGCTGTTTTATCAGGTGTGAGCAGTTTCCTTTGGCCACACCCAGTGGTGACTCAGTTTGGGGCTCAGGAGGGTGGAAATGAAGCTGATCTTGTCTTACTGTTGTTCCTGAAAACTGTGCATTGTCTGTTCCACTGTGCACTGTCTGAGGGTGTGAAAGGGTCAGAGCTGTAGAATCAATAGAGAAACTTGTGTCTGCTAAGGGATTGTTGTTTTTGTGGAGCATGGACATGGTTCTGCTGCTTCCCCATCGTGCCAGTGCTGTGGCTCTGGGATTTAGGTTTGTCTTGTTCCCTGATTTCTGCTAAAGCAGCCTTACCTAAGAAATCCATCAGTTCTAGTTCTGGGAGATCTGAGAACTGCTTTTCACAGCTGGGTCTTTGCTGCTCTCTGTGCAGTGACTGGGCATTATGACAGAAACGCACACGGATATAAATATGTACTATTTTTATAGTCTAAGGCTTCTTGTTTCAGCAAAGGAGGTACCATGGTCAATGGAGTGTGTTAAAAACACATTTCACACAGTATATCAGCACAGGTTTTGTCAGCAGCATGATCTGTACATGTAAACCAGCAATTATTGACTCTAAGATGTACTGACCTTGTACTGGATGTTTAAATCTAGATATCTTGTTTTCTAATTAGATCATCTGTGTGTTAAGTTTGTGCTCTAGAAATATTCTCACTGTGAAAACTATATTTTTTTTTGCCAGAGGATGATCTGCTGGTGCTGACAAATTCAGATTTGGCAAATACATGTAATTCCAAAGCATGGTCCTAGCTGATAAAACAGGATCAGGCATGGGATAAAGCTTAGTTTAGGATTTTGGGAACACAGACATAGGATATAAATCACTATTATCCCTGGCAAAATGGACCAAATTGTAACTTTGATAATCATAATTCTTGGATGGGTTAAAACAGGTTCAAACCCATACATTTTGCTGGTTCTGCTCAGCCACTTTTAATCCAGGGACTTGGTTACTCCTATATAAGGAGTAAAACCCTTCTGTGTTTTAGACCTGCTAACAATAGGCTTGGTTACAGCAGTTGTTCAAACCAATGTTTAGTAACCAATTCCTTCCCTCAGGAAATTTCAGTTCATAGGTTACAAGTTTCGCTATTGGTTCCAGCAGGAAAATGTTCTTTACAATGATCGTTGCAGGGACAAGTACACAAAAATATGAATATTTCCTTTATGATGGTAGGATAAACTTTGCCTCTGGAAGTTCCTTTTTTTTTCCATTTATCTCTATCTTTTTAGTGTGGAGACTTTTTTTCCTAATTCTGCCAGAAGTGATCCTTCAGCATTAGAATGCTACTTTACACCTCTTGGCAATCACCAGATCTGCTTTTAGGATGGTTTCTTTTAAGCCCTTCATTGTTTCAGAGGGTCATATCTGCCAAAATATCTTCTGCTACATCTGTTAGCCAAGAAGTTGTGTGAAAACTTGCAGGCCCACAATGATCTGTATGTTTGTGATAATGATAGAAACTTATCTGTACTCAAAAGGCCGCCTGTAATCTTTTAAACATGCAGCTACAACAGCTACTTGTTGGAAAAAGGACATCCTATAAACTTTAAATAGTCCTGTTGTTGCTGACTGGTTTTTAGGTGCCTGCTTAACATCTAACAATGATTGCCATCACCTCATATGAAAAATGAATCTCTCCTATTCATTAGCCCCAAAAACGCATGTGTTAGAAAAAACATTTATAATTAACCAATGCAGAATGGAGCAAAAATTTCAGTGTTATAGTGCGTGACATTGTTGGCTGAGTCATATTCCTTGTGATAGAATTTCATGTCTTTATTTAAATGCATTAAATATGGTTGAATAGAAAGGAGTATGTCAGGTACTGAGGAACAATCAGAGCACATCTTGTAAATCACTTGCAGAAGCAAGACAGGCTTACATCAATGCTAATTAGTTGAGTTTCCAGAGTTTTCAGGTGACAAACTTTGTGTATAAGCAAAATCTGAGGACTGTTATTTCTAGAAGAATGGATAAAGACTAAAAATATGTATTGGCAAGTTAGATTGCTATTGACTATGTATTAAGCTGAAAGACTTCTGTCAGAAACCTGTCAGACTGTGTCTGTAAACAGTAGATTTATTAATAATAAGTACAATTTAAAACGCTGTAAACTCCTCGTATGTTTCTCAGGAAGTGCAGTGCCATGAAAGGTGTCACTCACTCGCATGCAAATATTTTTCTTCCAACTTGAATCAGTGTTTCTAACGTAAAGCTTCCCTTTCTCACCTTTCTCTTTACACCACTACTTGAAGCTTTGTCATTTTACTTTTTAATTAGGTATTTAGAATTTATTAGTTTTTATTTTCTTGACTGAAACCAATGGTCTTGGCTATTCCTTCTGCCTTTTTATCTTCACAAGGACAACTGTCTAAGTGTGTGGGGTGGTAGAAAAAAATACAAAATATTAGGGAGAAACAACTTTAGTGGTTGTTTTCATAATTGCTTTCCTGTGTTATTGGCAGGGAAGAGCATATATGAACACCTTAGCAATTAGGTAGAGAGCTCAAGAAAAATCAGTTTTTAGTAGTCTGGATAGTATATGTGTCCTCTGGGATTTTATTGTACGAGATTACCTTGATTATATTGAATATTTAGCAGATTAATTCCTGGATAGGTCCTTATTAGAGATCATGGTCTCACAGCAGGGGGAAATAAGTGCTTTTGATGCCTTGCCTAGAAGTGCTGCTCTCTTTTTTCAATATGAAAGCGCCTCTGAAAGGCCAGGCCAGAACATACTTTTCTATACTTTGATTTTTTAAAAAAGATTGAAACATCCATTTACTATCTCAAAACCAGAGGAGTGAAGTAGAATTGCCTGGAAGGGAAGGCAGATATGACCATGGGTTTCAGGAGATACATGTGCTGCTGGGGTTTGTCTGCAATGCTCCTTAACACCCACCTGTCTGGGCCTGGCGTGATAATGGAATGTTCTTTTCCAGCAGGAATGAGAGGTTTGCAGTGTGTGTGGGAAGGTCATTTGCTGTAGGTGGAGAGAGTCATTCATAAATTCAGTTTTTATGATTCTGTCATGGTTCAAAATGCAGCCCAATCAGTCAGATAGAGAGTCAGGGCTGCTGAGCCTGGTTGTTCTCTACATCACTTTTTTAAAACATGTTTTGTTAGGGCTTTTTATCCCCTTGAGTTCTTGTTTCCTCAGCTTGGAGAGGAGAGAGCAGGCAGGATTAGCTCTGCCTGAAAGAATAGAGGAGGTGAAGTTCACAAGAGGAACTGCTGGATTCTGCCCCTGGGATGGGGCAGCCCTGGATGTTCTTATACACTGGGAACGAGATGGTGGAAAGCAGTGCCAGGGAAGGGCCCTGGGGGTCCTGGTCCATGGGCAGATGGCCACGAGTCAGCAGAGCCCTGGAGCCAGGAGGGCCAACCGTGTCCTGGGGGCATCAGGAACAGCAGCACTGGGCCAGGGAGGGGATTGTCCTGCTCTGCTCTGCCCTGGGGCACCTGAACCTCCAAGACTGGGGCACTTTGGGCACCACAAGATGGGAAAGAGCCATTGGAGAGTGTCCAAAGGAGGGAATGGAGATGGGGAAGGGCCTGGAGGGGAAGGGTGTGAGGAGCAGCTGAGGGCACTGGGTGTGTTCAGGGGGAGAAGAGGAGACTGAGGGGAGAGCTCCTGGCAGGGACAACTTGCTGGGCAGGGGCAGAGGAGGGGCAGGGCCTGAGCTCTGCTCTGTGGGGCCCAGGGCCAGGAGCCCAGCTTGGATCTCAGGGCTTTATCCCTTCCTCTGTTCATTTGGTTTAGAAAACGTTTCAGTCAAACTGGAAGTTGGCTTTTTTCCTTTTTTTC